>CM053762.1:54123500-54152454 GCA_028658305.1 Pachyuromys duprasi | reverse complement strand
GTGGTTCCTGATCTTTTCTCTAAGTTCTCCAGTTCCAGGTTCTTCTCCCTTTGTGTCTTCTTCATAGTTTCTAATTCTGTTTTCATGCCTTGTACCGTTTCCTTCAACTGATTGACTGCGTCTCCTATTTTGGTTGTTTCCTCTCTGTTTATCTTTAATTGTTCCTCTATGTGGGCAATTAAATTCTTCTCCATTTCTTTGAGGGCCTTGTTCATTTCCTCTTTTTGTCTCTCTTTTTGTTCCTCCAATATCTGCATAATCATAGCTTTAACATAATTTTCCTGTGTCTCCGCTGAATTAAAATCTCCACTGCTCTTGGGTGTTTCTGGTGGGGCCATGGTATCCTGATTTTTGTTGGGTGAGTTCTTTCACCGATTTCTGGGCATTTCTTTATATATAATCAAGGAGGTGTTTGTGCTTTAAGGCTGAACTTCAGACTGGAACTGTCAATCTCTTGTATCAGGAGTATTCTTCAAGAAGACCAGGGAGTTCCAGTGGTTTGTTAGTGTGTGTTGTTGTCTCAGTTGAACTCTGTTGTGGGCTCTGTGTACCCGACTTCGTGCTCTGTGCTAGAAGCTGTGAGCACTGCAGGCTGGTTATCCTTCTGGTCTGGAGACTTTACTCCTCACTCTGTGCTATAGACTGCGTGTCCCAGTTTGAGATTTCAGCTGGGGGCTCTGCGTTCTGCCCTGGGCTTGCTGCTAAGGGCTCTCCCCTGGACTGGAAACTTGGCGCCCCCTTCTGGACCAGGGGCTGTGCACCACGGTCTGAGATGATATTTGGGGCACACACAGAGGGTCTGGAGTGGTTGCAGGCATTGTCGAGCAGTGTGCATTCGTTGTATGCAGGCCTGTCTGAACTGGTGCCCAAGGCCTTCCCAGTCTGGCCCATGGACACACACACACACACACACACACACACACGGACTGAGGTGGTTTCTGGCAGGGGCGATCAGTGTGCGCCTGCTGTATGCCCGCCAGTTGAAACAGAACCCGGGTTCTTCTCAGACTGGCCTGTGGACTCACACAGGGACTGAGGTGGTTATTGGCGGACCCGCAGTGTGCAGTTCAGTCAAAACGGTACCCGGGTCCTCCTCCGTCTGGTCTGGAGACTGTGAGACCCAGTCTGGTATGGCGGCTGCTGGCGCCCAGCGCGGCTGCTCGTTCAGATCAGAGCTGTGTGCCGCTGGTCACCCGGAGATTTTTCTGGGGAGTAACTGGGTGTCCCTAGGACTTTCCCACTTGATTTTCTCGCCGTAGGAGTTCCGCTCACCTGGCAATCACAAATGCTGGTGTTTTAGGTCCCAGAGTTCAGTCTCCTGGTCACTGTGCTGTTTCTGCTGTCCTACTCCTCAGACAGAGTGTCCTCTCTTGGCAGCCATCTTGGATCCTCCTCCTAAGTATAACTTTTTTTTATATCTATTTATTTTTGTGTGTTCATATATCGGTGGATGTGTATGCCATGATGTTTATCTGGAAGTTAGAGGGCACATTTCAGTATGAAATTTCCTTAGATCATATTAAGGTTGTTAGACTTGGTGGTAACCACCTATACCTGCTAAGCCATTTGTCAGGCCCCCAAAGCCTGACAATTATTATAATAAATTATTTAAATTTATTTTTAACTGTATATATACATATGTGTTTCTGTGTATTTGAGTGAAAGTGCCTGTAGAGGCAGAAGGATGTTGGATCCCTTGAACTGGATTTACAGGTGGTTAGCAGCCACTTGAAGTAGGTGCTGGGAACTGAACTCAGGTCCTCTGCTAGAGAAGTATGTGCTCTTAACCACTGATCCATCTCTCCAGGCCCCCTTACTGTGACTTTAAAAAATCAGCATACATATATGGATTTTGTTAAGTTACTTTATAAAACTGTGTTTGTTTTTCAATTTCTCTCTTAACCTGGCTATCAAGCAAATAATTGAGACTCTTTTATATTTGTTTAATAATGAACTTCACAACATAATAACTGAGCAGTTATTATTCTATTCTCAACCCTCTAAGCTAACTTCATTTCCTCTCAGTGCACGTTCCAGAGACACTTTGTAGCTCTAGCACCTCTCCTGATATCTCTTGGACCTCTAACCACGGCTTAATCCCTATTTCTTCTTCTAACTCCTCCTCTGGCTATCAGGAAGTCTAGCCCTATTCTTTCCCCTTCTCAGTGATTGGCTGTAAGCTGATTTATTTGCATATCAGGGGACAATTGGGGAGCAGTGTCTACACAACATTGACGGGAGATTCTCAGAACAAGGACTGCAACCAGATTATGATGGGACGGGGGAGGTGGGTAACAGAAATCAACATTTAAATTATACAACCTTATGCCTACAAGATTTTATTTTTATATTCTCATACATGTATGTCATTGTATATTGCTCAAATTTAACCTTCCCATTAACTTCTCTGGATACCCCCTTCCTTTCCCTCTTTGGCTTCCCAGTCCGAAATAGTTCCCTTCCTTCTTTCATGTTGCATATGCATGTATATGTCTATTTAAATCTAGATCCCACATATGAGGAAAATGTGATATTTATCATTCTGTATCTAGTTTACTTTGTTTCACATGAGGATCTGCAGCCACATGCATTATATTGCAAAAGTATTTTTTCTTTATGGGCAACTAGTACTTCATTGTGTACATATCACATTTTGTCAACTAGTGTTCATCCTGGCTGGTATATACATTGGCTATTGTGAACAGTGACACAAAACTGGGAATTCTCAGGCATTTCTGTGATATGCTGACTTAGATTCCTTTGCTATATACCCAGATTTCCATCAAAATGTATACCTCCTATCCCACTTGCCAAGTACTCTCATCACCATTTGTCACTTGTTTTCTTGATGATAGTCATTCTGACTGGGCTGAGATGGAATGTTAGTGTACTTTGACCTGTATTTCCTTGATGCAGAGCCTGCAATTTAAAATATTAGGATGATAGAGCTGGAAGGATGACTCAGGACTAAGAGTGCTTGCTGTGAAGTCTGAAGACCTGAGTCCAATCTCTGGAAACAACAATGTAGGAAGGAGAGACTTGATTCCTGACAGTTGTCCTCTGACCTCAAATACAAGCTGTTTCTCATTGACTTCAAATGTGCATGCATGCTCACTCATGCACTGACAAACACACACACACACACTAAGGGGGTAGGAGGGAGGGAATGAATGACTGAATCAATCAATAAAAATTAATGCAAATAAAAATAAAGTTAGGAATATGATATGGGCATACCAGACAACTTTGACAGAAGGCTTACTATGGATTAATAATTCATAAAGTAATTCATTTAATCTTTGGATGTAGTTGTTATTACCATTTCCATTTGTAGCAGAGGCAAGTTTAGCTACAGAGATTAAATACTTGGCTGATCAAGATTTATCCTTTATACACAATATTTTATACTGTTATAACCGTGCTTTTGTTTATCGACATATATAGTTTACATGGCTGTACATACAATGTCTCTATGATTTTAATATTCCTTCTTTCTCTTTTTCTTCCCTCCCTCCTTCCTCCTTCTTTCTGTTCTTTCTCATTCTTTCTTCTTAAGCAATATTTCTAGAAATAGTACCTAACTAACAAATAAACAGAAGGAAGATCCCTTAACAATTTTTAGCTACATTCTCTTCACATATATGTTAATGAAATTCTCAGATGGTGTTAAAAGAACCTAGGACAAGCCAAAGAAATATAAAACATTAGCAATATGGCAAAGAGAATGACACTCATGTTGGAAAAAAGTCAAGTACAGGTACTTGGGGAAAAGCAATTGGAAAGAAAAATTTTTACAGGGAGGGCAACACCTGCAAAATAATAATGGTTGTAGAAGCCCAAGGGTAATGCTGAACAGCAAATCAGAAACATGATTGCTATGTAATACTGTGAGAAAAACATGACACTGGCTTCTTGTCATAAAACAGGGAAATAATGGCTCTTTCTGTCTGTCTGTGGTGACAGATAACACCTGGGATGCTGGTTTTAGTTTTGGACACTTCATTAGGAGAAAATTGTTGATTAGCATTTGGGAATTTGGAGGCAAGAAACAAGAATAATTAAAAGCATTTATTAGACATGACTCACACATTCAAATCCAATGGTGCAGATGGGTAAAGGACTATAGCTCCGTATTTAGCATGAGTAGCTGAAAAACTTAAGTCTCTTTATTTTAAATTCAGCATAGAGTCATGGATTGTTGAAACAGGAAGGGACTTTGGAGATGACTATTAGGGACCTAAAAGTTCCTAGGCTAAGATTTTGTTAGCAGGGCCGCCTTTTGTCTATGCTTTGCACAGACATCTAGAAAGTTTCTTAAAACATAGACTTAATAATATTATTTCTCTGGTTAAAAATTTCAACAGCCTTCTACGTCATTTAAACTAAATTCATCTGTGTACCAGGGGTCCAAAAGGTTCTTTTGCTTGTGGCCTTTATCTGAATCTTGACTTTAGCATTCACTACTCCACCCTTAGGTTCTCCTGCCTTCTTATTATCTCTAGGACCCTCTAAACTCCTAGACCAGCTTCTTGAATTGTGAGTTTCTTCCCATTTTCCTCCCTTCAGTGAGCATCTTATATCCAGACTCTATCCTTATTCCACCATCCTGTTTATAGTATCATCACAATGTGTAATTTTCATTTTTAAAATTTCTTTATTGCCTTTTCTCTAGTAGAATATAAATTCAGAACAGAAAAGACCTCTCCTATCTCATCCAATCTTGATTCCAGGGCTTAGCATGTGGCATTAGTTAACATTTGTAGTATTCTTACCATATTCCTGACTTTGTTCACTGTTTCTCATGAATCAACACATTTGTTACTCACAGAAAGCCTATGCAGGAGCACTGTCATTAACCCCATCATAACTAGCCCATGATACAGGGAATAAATAAGAAAATAGGAGGTAGAGCTAGGATGAAGTCTTGACAGTATGAGTTGCCCTGGGTCTGGAGCTCAATCACTGTGTAGTTATATGCTATCTTTTACCCCAGAGAAGAATTTAGGAAAATAATTCTCCATATTTGAGAATTCATCAATCACTCCTATTGTGGAAAACTGGAAAATTTAGGGAGAATGCAGTCATGGGAAGGGCAATGGGGGACCAAAACATGTATAGAATATATGAAGGAATAAGAGCTTTGTGTGATACAGTATTGGGAGAGCATGTAAAACAAGAGTTGTATTTCCTGGTTTACCAGGAAGTAGAGAATTAGGTTGGTGTACAAGGATTGGTAGCAGGCACCTTGAATGACCTTATTTATCAGAGGGCAAAACATGACCTTATAACTATTTTGGAGAGAGAATTGAGAAACACTTGTTTAATTAGAAAACACAGGCTACAGTGTTTCCAAAATTGCTCCCTAAAAAAATTCTGGGAACTGAACTCAAATCTTTAGGATGATACATATGAGAGCTGTCACTGAGCCTTTCCAAGGCTTTTTTAAAGACAAGGAACAGGACAGGCGCCCAGCACAGAGGGCCTCTCAAAGACTCTACAACAGCAGGGTATTGAAACAGATGCTGAGACTCATATCCAAACTTTGGGCAGAGTGCAGGGAATCTTATGGAAGAAAGAGGAGATAGAAAGACCTGGAGGGGACAGGAGCTCCACAAGGAGACCAACAGAGCCAAAAATCGGGCCCAGGGGTTCCTGCAGAGACTGATGAATCAACCAAGGACCTACATGGAGAGGACCTTGACCCCCTGCTCAGATGTAGCACATAGGAAACTTAGTCTCTGCTTGGGTCTCTAGTAAGGGGAGCAGGGGCAGTCACTGGCATGAACTCAGTTGCCTGCTCTTTGATCAATCCCCTCTTGGTGGTGGCCTTACTAGGCCACAGAGAAAGAGGATCCATACAGTCCTGATGAGATCTGATAGGCTAGGGTCAGATAGTAGGGGAGGAGGACCTCCCCTCTCAGTGTACTTGGGGAGGGGCATGGGAAGAGATGCAAGAGGGAGGGTAGGACTGAGAGGAGACGAGGGAGGGGGCTACAGCTGGGATACAAAGTGAATGAATTGTAATAAATAATTAGAATAATAAGAAAATTCAAATGACTCTGTGTCTATCCATTATCTGAGGAAGCAAGGGTAGGGGGCCATGGATAACCCTATGTTATAAAACCAGAAAGTTATATATTGATGAAGACAGCAGGGATAGCTTCTTGGTTTGCTGTCTACTGCCACTCATAACAAGTTTGTATATACTCTGTCAAAATTGAAAGGATTTCAGCAAGGAAGGCATGATGATATATTGAAATTATATGGACAAGCCCCTATTATTAATGTAGGTGAATATTATCACTAATACATTTTTCTTTTGATTAGCAGCAGGGATGAAAACATTTATGAGGAATTTTGTTAGTTCACTAATAGTGGCGTTGGTTTCTTCAAATTTAATTTCCCTGCATCTAGTTCTTTTTTTGTTGTTTCTGTTCTCCATTGTGTTTTTGATAATTTCCAGAGTAATATTTACAAAACTATTGTCTTGTTTTGAACCTTCCAAATGGTTTTCTGTTGTTCACAAATGTACCAGGGCCAATAAAGTCCTTCACAATTTTCTGTCTAGCCTGTTGCTTCATTTCTTTTTTTTAAAAATTATGTTTTATTAGTTTATTCACTTTGAATCCGAGCTGTAGCCCCCTCCCTCGTCCCCTCCCAATCTCACCCTCCCTCCCTCATCTCCTCTCATGTTCCTCCTCAAGTCCACTGATAGGGGAGGTCCTCCTCCCCTTCCCTCTGATCCTAGTCTATCAGTTCTCAACAGGACTGGCTGCATTGTCTTCCTCTGTGGCCTGGTAAGGCTACACCCCCTCGGGGGGAGGTGATCAAAGAACCGGCCACTGAATTCATGTCAGAGACAGTCTCTGTTCTCACTACTAGGGAAACCACTTGGACACTGAGCTGCCACAGGCTACATATGTGCAGGGATTCTAGGTTATCTCCATGAATAGTCCTTGGTTGGAGAAAGGACCCCTGTGCCCAGATTTTTTTTCTCTCCTTGTGGAGCTCCTCCAAAAGCTCCTCTCCAGATCTTTCTATCTCTCCCTTCTTTCATAAGATTCCCTGCACTCTGCCCAAAGTTTGGCTATGATTCTCAGCGTATGTTTTGATACCCTAGTGGGTAGAGTCTTTCAGAGACCCTCTGTGGTAGGCTCCTGTCCTGCAATATTATTTTTTTAAAAGCATTTTTATTTTATGTGTGTGAGTGTTTTGCTTGCATGTAGTGTACGAAATGGGTGCAGTGCCCGTGGGAGTCAGAAGGGTACTTCAGATCTTCTAGAACTGGAATTCTAGACCCACTATGTATACGCTTGTAACTGAATCCCAATCTTCTGCAAGAGTAGCAATTCTCTATTCACTCCCTAGCCCAGAGCCAATAATCATTTTTTTTCTTTTTCTCCCTGATACAGGGTTTTTCTGTGTAGCCCTGGCTGTCCTGTAAATAGCTCTGTAGACCAGGCTGGCCTCCACATCATATAGATTTGCCTGCACTTTCCCCAGTGCTGGAATTACAGGCATGTGCCAATAATCTTAATTACTTTGCTTCCATTGCCTGAAGATTCAGCCATCTTTTTATTATTTTTATTACATTCTTTATTAATTACACTTTATTCACCTTATATACCCCTGTAGTTCCCTCCATCCTACCATCCCAATCCCTCTCTTCCTCCCCCTTCTGCACCCGTGTCTCTCCCCAAGTCCACTGAGAGGAAAGGTCTTCTTTTCCTTCCTTCTGATCCTAGTCTATTAGGTCTCATCAGGAGTGGCTGCATTTTCTTCCTCTGTGGCCTGGTAAGGCTGCTCCCCACTCAGGGGGAGGTAATCAAAGAGCAGGCCAATCAGTTCATGTCAGAGACAGTTCCTGTTCCCATTACTATAGAATCCACTTGGACACCAAACTGCCATGGGCTACATCTGTGCAGGGGTCCTAGGTTATCTTCATGCATGGTACTTGGTTGGAGTATCAGTCTCAGGAAAGACCCGTGTGCTCAGATTATTTGTTTCTGTTCCTCTCCTTGTGGAGTTCCTGTCCTCTCCAGATCTTACTATTTCCCACTTCTTTCATAAGATTCCCTGTGCTCTGCCCAAGGGTTGGCCATAAGTCTCAGCATCTGCTTTGATATTCTGCAGGGCAGAGCCTTTCCGAGGCCCTCTGTGGCACGCTTCTGACTTGTTGCCTGTTTTCTCTTTCTTCTGATGTCCATCCTCTTTGCCTTTCTGGATAGGGATTGAGCATTTTAGCAAGAGTCCTCCCTCTTGATTAGTTTCTTTAGGTGTACAGATTTTAGTAGGTTTATCCTATTTTATATGTCTATATGAGTGAGTATATACCATGTGTGCCTTTCTGCTTCTGGGATAGCTCACTCAAGATGATCCTTTCCAGTTCCCACCATTTACCTGCAAATTTCATGATATCCTTGTTTTTTATTACTGAGTAATATTCCATTGTGTAGACATACCACAATTTCTATATCCATTCCTCAACTGAGGGGCATCTGGGTTGTTTCCAGATTCAGCCATCTTGAACATTTTTTCCAGTTACTTCTATGAGTTAACTGTCTTGTCTTCAAGTTTTGTTACACATTGCTGCCTCTGCTTGAATTTTTCCCCCCTTTGGCCACCCACTTGTTTAAAATCCACCTCCTTAAACTTGGATAGTAACAATAGACAGTTTTCTAGGACTTTATTCTACTTGATTTTCCTTTAAAAAAATGCTAACCATCATTTCTCTCTAAACATGGCAGTTTGTTTCTTGTCCTTATCCACGAAACTCATGTTAAGAAAGCAATCTTTCAAAAAATAAAAAAGCACTTCCACATTATTCTTCAGGTTTCATCTTGGAAGCTTCTTCAAGTTGCTGTTGGTGGTTTTCCTCACATTGAAGTAAAAATCCTATGCTTCATTTTACAACAGACCCTCCATCTCCAGGCATCTAACATTCATCATATAGACACTTCCAACCTATGACAGTTCAGTTTATGGTGTTTTGATTTAATGGTGGTGAAAAGGCTGATCTTTTTTTTTTTTTTTTTTTTTTTTTTTTTTGAGAAGGGTCTTGCTATGATTCTTATGCTGGTCTTGAACTCGTTAGCCTCATGCCTCAATTTGCCAAGTGCCAAGGGGTACTCAATTTGCCAGTACCCCTTAAATTATAATTTTTATGGGATAGCAATATGTGGCATTGAGGTAGGGCATTTAGCTAGGAAATAGAGGGGACATAAAAGGTTCTGATTTTGTTTATTATTATTATTTGTTGGCAGACACACAGGAATTTTGACATAACTAGGCAGACCATCTGCCAAAGTACTGTGCTTCTTTTTCTGAGAAACATCTGAAACAAGACTTAAGATGGATAGTGAACTATATCTTAAGCCCATATGAACTATGTAAGGTATGTGTATGTAAAGATCCCCTGAGCAGTTTTATATCCACAAGCGCTCTTCTCTGTAGCTGAAAGCCTGCACAATGAAACCTCAATGTTTCCTCATCAAGAACAGAATTCTGTTGCTATACAAAAGGAATCTATCAGCAATACCTTATACTATACAAAATTAGTGGCAGTCAGGTAGCTCCAGAGCCCCCAGATTACAAATATAGACAACTGAGGTATTCAGTGGTTTCCTCTCCCTCTCCCTACACCTCAGCTTGACTATTTTCAAGTGCCACTTGAATTTCTGCTTAACGATAGATTGTCTCACTGTTTGTATTAGCTACTTCTCTATTGCTGTGATGAAACACCATGGCCAAGGCAACTTATAGGGAAATGTTTAATTAGGGCCTCAGGTTCCAGAAGTTCAGAGTCTGTGATAATGGGGTAGCGGCATGCCAGCAAACAGGAAGTTGAAGGCTCACATCTTGAACCACAAGAATATATCAAAAAGAGGAAATTGTGAATGGTGCATGGCTTTGAAACCTTAAAGCCTTTCCCTAGTGACATACTTCCTCCAGCAAGATCACACCTCTCAAACCTACCCCCAAAAGTGGCACCAACTTGGGGCCAAGTATTCAAATGCCTGAGACTATGGGGACATCTCGTTCAAACCACATTCTGAAACTTTTTTCTGGGGGGACACCAAGGACACGCGTGCAACCGAAAGAAGGGCACCAAAGGCCCTTAGGTGTACTCTTTAAGACGGACTTCCGGAACCACTGAGTTTTGTTTTTTTGCTAGTGGCAACAGCGTGATTCTCTTCATGCTGCTCATTCACACCCACTACTGCGCTACTTTGCTAAACTGATGTTCCACAGATTAAGCATATTAAATAATTTCAGTCTACAGTATTTTCAATTTATATAGGTTAACACAGATAACCTTATTGTCATTGGGAATTATAAAAGCCAGTTTATTTCTCTACTTTCCCGACAAGGCTTTGGATTGTGGCCCTTCAGGGTCCCATCATACCTTCAGCACAGCCACTGAGATTTCATGTGTTGTATGAACAAAGAGATTTAAAATTTCTGACCAGGGTCTTGTACACTAGACAGTCTTCAGAAATTGAATTTGGGGGTAGAGAAGGGAATCTGGTATCTTCTTGTTTGACACTCTTTTGGGACCTAGGCAAAGCCCTGACTTACCTCCAGACTTCATCCTAATGGGAGAAAAGAGGCGGGGACCTAGAGCACTTTGAATCTTGGGCTGCTCTGCGCCTGGCGGTCCGCTCTGTGTCCAGTAACCCGGCTGTGGTTCGAACACTGAGGTCAGAGGGTAGAGACACAATGTCCGGCAAAAGGCCGAAAAACAGAGCTGGTGCGCCCCTGCGTCCCCCACCCCGTTTCCGGTACTTTCATTTTCCGGAGCCGCAGGGCGAGTCGGGAGTTTCCTTACGGAGGATCTTCGATGCGCGCCTCCGGAACCACGTGTTGGGCCCTTGCCCTGACTTTCCGTGGCGAGAGCCGTGAGGCTTGAAGGCCAACGAAGCTGATGGAGAGAGGCAGCCAGGCAACCGAAGCCCTTGAGGAGGGCAGCCCTGCCACGTGCGGGCGCTCCGGGGGCAGCGTGGTTCTGTGCCAGCTGCCATGCTGGGCGCGCCGTGGCATGAGAAAACTCCGTCTCCAGAACAGGAAGACTCCTCGGGCCCAGACGGCACGGACCCTGCCCTTGCCCCAGGCAGTTAGGATGCACCTGGGTCGTCCGAGAGAGGAGCCCGCGGGCCTTCACTGAGGGAGGTGCCCGCAGGTGGACAGAGGCAGGTGAGTACCATCAGTTGCTGCTGATCTTTACATAGGTGGCACAGTCTCCTTTTATTTTATTTTATTTTATTTTTCCTTCTGGTAAGTCTGGATTCTTAGCTTCAAGGTGGCAAATGTCATGAAGAAGAATGTAGTAGATGACTGTATCGTCTCCAGAGCTTTTTCACTTACTGATCCTACTCACGACTTTTGAGCCCAGGAAGAGCTAAAGTATCTAAAGTATCAATAGGTCCTAGAAACTTGTATTTTATTTTTGTAAAGTTTTGATTTCAGATTTCAGAGAACACTTTGTGGGGACAATTTACACTTGAGGTTTGCCGTAGCTCCATTTTGTCATGCCTGCCGGTAACTCTAAAACAGTTTGTTCATTTCTCTGATGCCAATTATAGGTCTTAGCAACTAGCTTGTGTTCAGAAGTGGCAAACGCTCTTAAAAATACTGTTCTCTGGACTTTTTTTTTTTGCCTTTATGTTCCTTATTGTGTTTACAGCTTTCTGATGTCTTCAAAGATTGTGTGTCATATATCCAGCTTTAGTGGTGAGTGTGGTTTGTCTCTTTCAGATTACTTAATTCTACACAGGAATGCAAGTATGCTTTCAGAAAAAAAATCTTTTGGAAGACGCTGTAAACAACCTTTTGAAGCTCTACTTCAACAGAAAGTAGTTGAATAGACTACTGCAGTATGAGAAGTGTGTCATGTTTAGGGGACTGCAAAGACTAAGCCAAGGTTAAAGAAGCTAGATTTGGGGAGCCAGGGGCCACATTTTGGAGGCAGTGTTGTTTAAGGTGATACTATAAATGCTATTTTGGCCAATGCCAAAAATGGGAAATTGTATCAAGTTGCTTTCCAAATTATTTTTTATCTGAACCATCTTATTTTTCTTTACATTAACCATAGGGTTAACTTATATCCCTGCTTATAGGTGAGGGCAGCTCTTCCTTGAGGTGAAGTTCCTTTCTGGTTTTTATAATAAATATTTTCAGTTTTAGTGTGGTATCCATAAACATAATTTAGTATGTATTTAATAATTGTATAGTTAAACAGCACCATTATTCTGTCCTGTTGAGAGGTCATATAATGTGGTAGTTAAGAACACAGATAACTTAGGATCTGTGTTCTTATCTTGGTCCCACTATTGTTTATCTGTATGACTTTAAATAAGTTAGTTTTTGGTGCTTCACATTTTCCATTTTAATTAATTACTTTTGTGCATGTGTATGTGTGATATGTGTACATGTTCATGTGAGGGCTTATGCACATGTGTGCATGAAAACCAGAGGTAGACATCTAGTGTCTTCCTGGATTGATCACTTTATTTTTTAAATGTAATTTTGGTTTTTAAGGTTTATTTTTTAAATGGCGTGTGTGTATGTGTGTGTAGAGAAGGGTTGTGTACGTGAGTGCAAATGTTTATGGATGCCAGAAGGTGAAGTTGGATCCCCTGAAGCTGGAGTTACAGGTGACTATGAGCCCTTGACATGGGTGCTGGGAACTGATCTCTGGTTCTCTGGAAGAGCAGTACATGCTCTGAATTGCTGAGGCAGCTGAGCCCCTCTCCACCTTATTTTTTAAAAAGAATTATATTTTAAAATTTATTTATGTGTGTGTATGTGTGTGTGTTTTGCCAGCATGTAAGGGCACCATGTCATGCACTACCCACAGAGTCCGGAGGAAGGCACTCAGATCCCCTGTATATGGAGCTGCAGCTGACCAATGAGCTCCAAGGAGCTGCCTAGCTCTATCCCTTCTTTGACCTGAGTGGGTTACAGACACATGTTGCAGTGACAGGACTTTTTACATTTGTACTGGAGATCTGAACTCAGACTCTCATGTTGAGTGGCAGTTTACTCTCTGAGGTATCACCATAGCACTAATTTCTCCATTTTTAAATTGAAAAGATAGTTTTTATGTGATGAGAGGATTGAAAGAGTTAACAAATGAATATTGCCTAATAGAAAGTAACCGCGATTTGAATAAGAGCTGTATTACTGTTACTCTTCTACTGATATTTAGATTATTTTATTATTTGATAAATAATGGTATAACAAATCTCTGTGTTCTTATAGATTGTATAGAACTTTGATTATTTACCAGTGATTATTAGTGTTAAGTGCCAACTTGACAGAATCTAGAATCACTTGGGAGATGGGCCTCTGGGCATGCTTATGGGAAGTGACTTAATTATATAAATTGAAATGGGAGGCCCATCCACCATGGGTGATACCAATCCCTGGGCTCAAGATCCTGGATTGTATAGAGAAACAGAACTGAGCAGAGCCATTCATTTACTGCTGTCTTTTTCCTGACTGTCTATGTGATATGATCAGCTGCTTCAGGCTCCTGTTTCCCTGATTTTCTACTATAATGGACTGTGCCCTTGGACTTTGAGCACAATAATCAAACCCTTTCTTTATTACATTGTTTTTTCTTAATAATTAAAAATTGTAATTGAAATACAATTACATAATTCCCTCTTCCCTTTATTCCCTTGAATCCTTCCCACATTCTCTCCCTTACTGCTTTTCAAATTCATGGGTTCTTTTTTCTTTCTTTAAAAATTATTTCTTGGGGCTGGAGAGATGGCTCAGAGGTTGAAAGCACTGGCTGCTTTTCCAGAGGACCTGAGTTTAATTCCCAGCACCCACATGGTGACTCAAAACCATCTTTTATTTTTTAAATTATAATATAATCACACCATCCCCCTCTTTTTCTCCATCAAACCCTCCCATAACCCTCTCCTTGCTTGCTTTCATTCATAGCCTCTTTTTTCATTAATTATTGTTACATGTATATCCACATATATATATATATTCCTATGACATAAATATAATATGCTCAGTCTGTATAATGTTACTTGTTTTTATGTTTTCAGGGATAACCATTTAGCATTGGGTAACCAATTAGTGTGCTTTTCCCTAGGAAAGACTTTTTTTTTTCTGCTCTCAGCATTCTTTAAAAAAAATTACTTACTTTTATTTTATGTGCATTGGTGTTTTGCCTACCTGCATGTCTGTGTGAATGTGTCACATCCCCTAGAACTGGAGTCACAGAGAGTTATGAGCTTCCATGTAGGTGCAGGGATTCAAACCCAAGCCCTCTGGAAGAGCAGCCAGTACCCTCAACTACGGAGTTATCTCTCCAGCTCCAATTCTCAGAATTCTGTAGTTGTAGTTATTTGTGTAGGATTGAGGTCTACTTGCCTTTCTATGTTATCATGTCTATTGTTGCTCTTGTTCGCCTAATGTTTAGGTAGCCATGTTGGTTACTTTATTGGTATAGCTTCTGACATTCATAGAAGGAGAGTTAATCTCACATCAAAATCCCTGATCCTCTGGCTCTTGCTAATCTTTCCATTAATGATTTCTGAGACTTAAGTGTGGAAAGTTGTATTGTAAATGTATCAGTTGGGACTGGGTTCTTCAACTTTCCATTTTGATTGACTGTGGATGGTCTTGGTCTATTGCAAAAGAAGTTTCCTTGATGAGGACTGAGGACTACACTTACCTGTGGGTGCAAGTGCAAATACTTAGAATTCATTTAGGGATTATGCTGGTTTTGTAAAATAGTGGTTGTAGGCTGTCCTCCAACATCTGTGACTTTATTACCCAACATCCCTGGGTTGTTGGTGTTGGTGAGGATGCTAGTACCAGGAATTATTTCCTGCTCACTGATAGGGCCTTCAGTACAATCAGAAAGCTGTTGGTTACTACCAAGGTGTGCATGCTACCACTGCACCATTAGGAGTACAGGACCATACTAGTTGTCACTATGGTTCATGGGTATCACACTGGGCAGGATTGTTGTAAGCTTGCATGGCACCTCATGGCACCATGTACACTATTCACAATAGCTACAAAATAGAAATAATCTAAATGTTCTTCAAGTGATGAATAGATAACTAAAATGTAGTACAGGTACAATATGGAATACTTTTCAGCTGTAAAGAAAATGAAATCATAAAATTTGCAGGTAAAGTAGTGGAACTAGAAAAAATCATATTGAGATAACTCAGACTTAGAAAGAATAAATGTTCTTTCTATTCTTTCTCATCTGAGGCTCCTAGCACCAAATCTTTAGATGTGAGTACTTATCTTGGAGTAAATGTAGAAATCAAGAAAGTAAAAAAGTGACTATTTCCAGGGTTGTGGTTATAGAAGCAATATAGAAGAAAATAGCTGAATATAAGTGATCTGATAGGAGAGAAGGGAAAATAGGGGTGGGGAATCTAATTAGGGACGAAGAAGGGTGAACAACAGTGAGGATGTCTGAAAAAGTCATAAAGAGTCATAATATCAAATATCTACTAAAATACATGCATATGTCAGTCTTTATATAGTTTAAATAAAAAATTTCCATCTGGGCTCCCTCCAAGAGACAAAGATAATTCAGCAAAATACCTAACACTAGGCATGAGCAGCCCTCTTTTGAGCTGTTGTTCAGGGCTGTCTCCGCAAGACTCCCATTACAGGCTATTGCCATTGCCCTTTGCTGCCCCTCAGAAGCAGAAGGTAAGTCTCTATTGCTAAAAACACCATGTACTTCAGACACACGGACCAGAGGTCCCTAGGCTAGAATTTTTTCTTTTGTTATTGTTGTTATATGCACACACACATACACATACTAAGTATACAAATAAAACATGCTGATTGTATTCAGTGTTGGTGGTATGTATGTGATTTCAGGACTAATCGCTTGATGTCATATAACCAAACAGGGGCCTCATTCCCAGGGAAGACTTAATTCTCCCTGTCTCAGCAATCATTAGTTGCCATCTTTTTGTCTTGGTGTGGGCCCCTTGATGTTTCCTCCTTAAACTGGAGCATGTCTACTAGTGTTGTCACTGTTAGGTGTTGTTTAGGTAACTGTATTGTGGTATTGTGTATGGGGTTAGCTTTCTTGTCATTTCTAGGAGATGTAATCTTAAGGAGACTTCCTGATCCTTTGGCTCTTAAAATCTTTCTGCTTACTTTTCCTCCCTGTTCCCCAAACCTCCTTAAGTTTCTTTTGTCTGGGTATTTTACCATAAGCAACAGGAAAATAAACTAATACATTACCTAAAATAGTTCTAGGAATAGAATTACATGTTTTTAAAAAGCTCTCGAAGAACCTCCTTGCTTTTTAAATGTGCTACTGAAGTACAATTTACTTTTCTACTTACAGTATGTTAGAGTGGTTATGCTCTTTTTGTATGTGCTATTGGTATAGTGTAATAAATATCAGTTTATGTGATACATATATATCAAAAGCTTTCGAACTAGGGTGTATTATAATGACAAAGCATGTACTTAGTTTCTTGAGGGTCTGGGGTTAGTACAATACACACACATTCACAGGCACCTGTACCCTTTTTCTTCATCACAGTGAGAGTCTAGCCAGGGCAGTCCAGTGCTGAAGTTGGCTAACCTCATTAATACCCCATTGTGAGTCTTGAAAACTGTTAGTTAATCTGTGGATTTTAAAGGAAGATATATTCTTGCCCTAGTAGTTGTGCCAGGAAGTAAAGGTTGAGGAGGAAACCTGACCCTGTTTTGGATTTATGTATTAGTCTTGTCTATTAGTGTTGGATTGTGCAAGCATTTTCCTACAAATTTGTAAAAGCATTTTAGCTGATGCACTTATGGTCACTTATACCTTATCTGTTGGTCCTGCCTTGTACATATTTTCCTCTTTTTGCCCCTAGTTGGTTATAATCTGGGATTATTTATTGATTAAAACCCAATGTTCTGTTTTTGTAAGTTTTAGTGATTTTTTTGTGTCCACATTCTAAAGTTGTTTTAAGATTTAAAATGCCCTCTTTTTTATTGTCTATTTTTTCTTTCAAAATTGGCAGCTGAAGAAGGTTGTTTTTCATTTGAACTTGACCCTTAATTGACCGCACTCTTCATTTTTATAAAAAGTTCACATATTTTTATTCCTTTCCCTTAGATTTATTTTAGGAGTGTGCACACAGTCTCAGTTTTTTTGGAGGGGTGGTAGTGCTGGAGATTAAATTTTCTGAGCCATGTTCCTAGCTTCAATTTCAAAACAATACTTAAAATTTATTTTAAGCCATGTCTTATCCAAATATCTACTTTATAGGCCAAACACAAAGCGCTTTAAAATTTATTTCACTGTGCATACTCATCTTTCAGGATGTAGAAGTCTCATTGTCTTGAGAAAGGCTTCCCTCACTGTTCTGACTTGCACAGAGTTTTTCAGTTCTGGCTTTGAGTATTTGGTATATGATCATGACTACTTATGGAGGTAGCCTATTTTCCTTTTTAGCTACTTCTGTAATATATTACTATTTTATTTTTCATTTGATTCATCATTAGATTTAATTACAGTTCGTAAGCTGAATCTGTAAATGATGGGAAAAGAAGGTCACATGTACCTTGGAAAAACATAACAATATCTAGTTAGTAAATTAAAAATTTGAGTTGGCTCATAGAAAGGGAGAAGTGGGATTTCTTCTTGAACGAACATTGAAGGCCATAAGGAGAAGAAAAATGCAGATCAGAAGCCTTAGGAAGGTGTAACAACATTTAGTTCCATCAAAAGAAATTTGAGCTATGTGTGGTGTCTCATACCTGTAATTGAAGCATTTGGAAGACTGTGATTTAGGAGGATCACCTTGAGTGGGAGGCTAGTCAGGGTTCCAGAGTAAGTTCTAGGTCAGCCTGGGCTAGTGTAAAACCCTGTCAAAGAATAAACAAACCCCAAATAGAAGTTTAAAAAGTATGGCTCTAAATTTGTTCTGACTAACAGTATACTCACTTTTGAACAGTTAAAATGTGGCCTGAGTGAATTGGGATGTGCAACTACGCTAGATTTCAGACTTAAAAGAAAAATGGAAAACATAAAATATTGTTAATTTTTGGATCAGTTATACATTAAAATAATACTTTGCCTATATTTGGGCCAATAAAGCATGTTACTAAAATTAGTTATTATTTTTAACATGGATGCTATGAAGAAGTGAAAGTAGAAACAAAGTTCCCAACTAAGAAGCTATTTGCCATCAATATCTGCTGGGAGAGGGAGAATCAGTTTTCTGAATATATCAGTGAAACTCCAGGGCCAGCCTTAGGCTCAGGAGTAGTTAGTTGATTATCACAAAATGGACTCTGATTTTTTATGTGATTTTTTTTGTGATCTTTTTGCCTTTTTGTCTTCTTTTGCTAACTATTTGTCTGTCTGTCTATCATCTGTAAATAGAAATGTGAGGTTGTGGGAGGTGGAGAGGATCTGGAAGGACTTGGAGGAGGATCAAAACATTGAATGAAAACTGTAAAAAGGAATGGCTAGTAGAGAATTTAAAATTACTGTGTGGCTTTTATTTGTGTCAGTCGTATTTATTTTGGTTAACTTTGATCTAAAGTGTTAATTTCATGAAAGCAAGGGTGGTCTCATTTGTTTCTTCATGTGAACTGTCTAGCACAGCGCCAAGCATGTAGTAAGCTTTTCCTGAATGCTTATTTAATCATATGTTTTCTCCTCCAACTAGATTATAAGCTTTTGGTGACTTGGAACTGAATTTTACTGTTGTCTCTCCTTCTAGGCTTAGTAGAGTGATAAACTCACACAGTAGGCAGTCAAAACATATTTATTAGGTGACTGAATAAAAGAAAAATGCTTTCTCATGGAAATTTCCAACCAACTCCCAAACTGTATACTTCCTCTGTTCTGAGTCAGTTCCCAGCTGGCTTTCAGATATTTTCAATGTGATATGTCTAGCTATTTGCCTCCTTCCTTTCTTTCTCTATCCTTTTTCCTTTCTACCCTTCTCTCTCTCTAAACTCTTTTATTTCTTGGACTTCTTCAAACCAACAATGGTATGTAGGCTCTGGCAACCTTTTATTTCCTCAAAAACTATTTAATAAGCCCTCTTTCACTTCTAGGTTTTTGTTCATCCTTAAAATTTCAATTAAATTCTGCTGAAGGAGAATGGAATTTGCCAGTGGCTGAGTGGAAAAATCTAGACTTCCTTTAAGTCACCTGTATAGGTCTTTCTCGGTGGGCCTTTCTATAATATGATACACTTGACAGATTAGAACCCCTAAAGGCTATTATCTTTTATAACCAAATATTAAATAGTGAGAACAAGAGTAAGGGTGCAAGCTATAGAAGTAAAGTTCACAGACCCATAGAAAGTCTGAAAACCTGGGTGGTGATCTCAGCCCTAAGAATGTGATTTTTTGGGGGGGAAACATCTCTTGAGGCTTTGAAGGAAACAAGGAAATGGGACTCTGGATGGTCTCTGTGACTCATCCTGGCAATAGCATCCAGTGCTTCTCTAACCATTAGTGAGAGAAGGCAGAAATGGAGATTAGGCTGCTGTAAATTTAGGTGGGCAACTTTATGGGTTTTGAGCCATCCCTTGCGACCCCATGTTCATATTGTTCTAACATTAACCTTGTAAACTCTTTTATTCTTTAATCTTATTTAAATTTATTTCCTTCACAGTATTCTTTCTGGGAACATAGTATTCATAAGCAAGGAGGTTTCTTTAGGTATCACTTAACTTAATTACTTTTGTTTCTTTTAATAATTACTTTTAGCCTTCTTCACTTATTTCAGACTGATACTTAATTTTGAATGATTGCTAAAAGTAAGCATTCTCATGATTAATTTCCTTTTAAAATGAATTGTTTAACTTAAATTTAATTTATTTTACTTTGGGGTTTTGAGATACGATCTCTATTATGTAGTATTGGCAGTCTTGGAACTTGCTATGCAGAACAGGCTGCCCTTGAATTCAGATAAATACTCCTGTTTCTGCTGGGATTAATGGTGTGCACCAACATGCCCAGAGTTGGTTTATTTGTTTATACTTGTGTGTGTATCTATGTTGGGGTATGTGCACATGGTTGCTGATGCTGTTGGAGGACACAAAGAGGCATCATGTCATCTGATCTGGAGTTACAGGCAGTTGTAAGCTGTTGGATGTGGGTCTGGAACCTTGGACCCTCTGTATCAGCAGTATGAACTTGTAACTGTTGGGCCATTTCTGTAGCCCCTTGTGCTCTCAACTTTCCTAATTAAGAGTTAGAATTCTTCAGGTCTGTTGATCTAGGAGCTCAAGAAAACTTTAGGACGTCAGGTCATGTGTCTCATATTTTAACAATAATTCCTTGACCTAGAATGTTAGGGTTAGATGAGACCTTTTACATTGTTTGGGATAAGCTCCTTTTAACATTATTATCATATTAGTTATTTGTCTTACTGTCATGACAGAATACCTGGCAAATGCAGTTTAAGGAAGGCAGGAAGAGTTACTTTTGGCTTGCAATTAGAGAGTACAGTCCACTATGGTGAGGAAGTTGTGGAGAGCTTGTGGTAGCTTGTTCCAGTTCGTATGCAGTAGGGAAGTAGAAAGCAATGAGAGGACGCTTGGCACACAGCAGAATCTCTTTTTCATTCATGTAGGACCAGCCCTCGGAACGCGGCTGCCCACACTTACAGTGGGTCTTCCCACTTCAGTTAACCTCACCTAGGAAATGTTCACAGACACATATCCAGAAACAGGTTTATATGGGGATTCTAAATCCCATCAAGTTGACAATGAACTTGATTAACCACCAAGTTCACTAGGAAGAATGAAGAGTTTTTTTCACATAGCTAGTTTGTCAGAGCCTTGCTCTGCCCTCGCTATCTCTTAGCATCAGGACTTGTCTATGGCTGACTAATAGTCCACTGCATGTATTTAATTTATCTGTTGTCTTCTCACAGTTGTTTTCACCCTTTGGCTATTGTGAACATTCATGTAGCAATCTGTTTGAATCCTTGTTTTCAGTTACCTTGAATATAAAAAAAGTAAAATTGATCATATGTTCTATGTTTAACCTTTTGAGAAAATTACAAGTTGTTTTCCATAGCAACATTTCTCATTCCCATCAACAATGTATGAAGATTATAGTTTCTTTCTATCCCTGCCAGTATTGATTTCTGTTCGTTACTATTATATACATACTAATGGATGTGAAGTGGTGTCTTAATGTAACCTTGATATTTGTATTTTCTAATTAACAATTTGAGCATCCTTTCATGTGATTATTTGACTTCTGTACATTTATTTTGGAGAAATGTCTAAAGCCTTTCATCTGTTTTTAAAAGTGGGTGTAGTTGTTAGAGTTCTTTGAATATTTTAGACATTAGACTCCTGTTAAATATGTGATTTTCAGAGATGTCCTGCCACTCTTTAGATTGTCATTTCTCTCTTTTGGCAGTATACAGATGTTTTAAATTTTAAATAAATACATCTTACTCATTTTTTTTTGCTTGTGTATTTAGGATCATAATCAAGAAAGTACTGCCAAGTCAAACGTTGTAAGAGTTTCTCATAAGGTAGGGTTTGGTGGTGCTGGGCCTGAGTTTAGGACCTCATCTATGTTTGAAAATTTCAACCACTGAGCTTCAATTTAGATACTAGCTTCATTCTTTCACACATGGACACTGTTTTCTAAGCACCATTTGTTGAAAAAAAAGTCTACTCCCACTGAATGGTTTTGGTACCCTTGTTTAAAATCTACTGATCATTTTATGGTTTGACGATAAATGTCCTCCATAGGCTTATTTGTGAATGCTTGGTCCACAGCTAGTGACACTATTTTAGGAGGCTCTGGGAACTTTGGAAGGTTTAGTGTCATCCTTCAACTGCTCTCGTGAAAGGTGTGGGAGAAAAAGCTGACACAATCATTAGGTAACTGAGGTTTGGAAATCCATGTTAATCTCAAATGTCCATTTTGTTCCATTTCTATGTAACTGAGGCCATTTGAAACTTTAGTATATTGTAGGTGTTAGGTAAATGTAAGCATGTTTTAAAAGAGATGCAGAAGAGTTTTTATGTTAACTTTTTAAAAATTTATTCACTTTATGTCCTGATCACATTTATGTTTTCATTCTCCCATTGTTACCCACACCATATCCTTTGATGGTCTGGTTCATTTACAGTACCTTTAATACATCTTCCTCACCCCCAACAGCTGTGGTCTAATAAAGCCTATACCTGTAATTGTTAAAAAATCTGATTTTTTAAAATAAATATTTGAAAATTGGAAAGGATTTTGAAGAACCTCCACACCAAAAAGATGGAGAGACTTGTCCAAAATCATGCTAGTTAATATCCAAGACAGTTAGGAATCTAACTCTCCCAGACCTGTCAGGCTCTATACACAGACAGCCCTACTTAGCCTAGTTTTGGGTTGCTAGAAGCAGTGTGTAGATCTCTTCTGACATCAGCTTTAAAATATGTGCTTGTGTGAGTTTTTGTATACAGAGTATGGGATTTTTCAAGAAAGTCACGTCTGTTTTATTTACTCTGTGTAGTCCCTGACAGCAATATGCAAATATAGAATTTATTTAGTCTGTCTACTCTGGTGATTTGCCAGTTTCTGAGTGGGGAGGAACACATTTTAAGTTTCCCATGGGTTTTGTTTGTCATAGTTTGATTTCCCATGAAGAAAGAGTCTTGGGTTAGTTGGGACAAAGCTGGATATTATTAAATGATTCTGTCTTTAATATATTGGGCATTCACATTTCCTTATGAAGTACCTCTGTCCATTAAATTTGAACTTGCCAAAACCAGCCACTTAAATTGAGTTACTGGATAATCTGATGAACCAGAATTCTTAACAGAAAATTCTAAACTTTTCCTTGCAGTATAAAATTAGATCCTGGATTTTATTTACAAATTAAAAATCTATCTTAGCTAAGGGTAGTCCCTTAGGCAAAAAATAAAAGCCTCCCTTTTTTTTTTGAGAATCTAAATTCTCTCATCTCTCTTTCTTCTGTGCTAACATAATCTCTATCAGAATATTCTTGATCTCAAAATACAGAATATCTAGTCCTTCGGAATATAATTATCTTGTAGCATTTTTTTCTGAGATAACTTAATGTCCTGTCACTTTGCATGACATCAATAAAGAATGATGCAAATTTTCAGGAAAAGAGCCATTTTCTTACTTTTTCCCATTTGGCTCTGTTATCATTCAAAAAAAAAGATAATTATTTAAATTTGATGTTCTGAAATATTTATTTTATACTGATGTTAAATAAATACCCAGGGAATTCATATGAATTCAGTTACTAGGAGAGAAACATGGTTTTGTAAATTGCAAATTTACCATTTACTCAGCTAGGTTAGTTTGAAGTCTAGCAGATAATTTTTCTTGTTTTGTTTTGTTGTTTTGTTTTTTGAGACAGGGTTTCTCTGTGTATCCCTGGCTGTCTTGGAACTCACTCTGTATACCAGGCTGGCCTTGAACTAAGAGATCTGCCTGCCTCTGCCTCCCAAGGTCTGGGACTAAAGCAGCTATATTTTAAAAGGGGAATATATGCCTAGAATACAGTCTCTTTTAAACATTTCATGATTATGCCCCCCCCTTTTTATTGCAGAGGGCCCTATGGGTACAACCTGTTGGTAGTAACAGAACCTTTCTTCTATTGGACATTTACTGTGCTATGTGATGCTATTTCTATACACTTTATTTAATCTCAAAAATATACAAGGTGACTATTTTAATACTAACTTTTGCTGATGTAATAGAAGGTTAGAAAGTCTAGGTAAATCAAAGCAGAAGCTGAGACTCATAACCAAACCTTCAGCAGAGTGCAGGGAATCATATGAAAGAAGGGGGTGTTAACATGACCTGGAGAGGACAGGAGCCCCACAAGGACCAAATATATCAGGGCACAGGGGTCTTTTCTGAGACTGATTCTCCAACCAAGGACTATGCATGGACATAACCTAGAACCCCTGCTCAGATGTAGCCCCTGGCAGCTTAGCATCCAAGTGGGCTCCCTAGTAAGGGGAACAGGGACTGTCTCTGACATGAACTCAGTGGTGGGCTCTTTGACCTCCCTCCCTATCCCCCTTCCCCGCCCGAGGGAGGAGCAGCCTTGCTAGACCACAGAGGAGGACATCGCAGCCAGTCCTGAAGAGACCTGATAAACTAGGGTCAGATAGAAGGAGAGGAGGACCTCCTCTATTAGTGGACTTAGATAGGGGTAGGGAGGAGATGAGGGAGGGAGGAAGGGTAGGATTGGGATGGAATGAGGGAGGGGGCTACAGCTGGGATACAAAGTAAATAAACTGTAATTTATATAAAAATAAAAATTAAAAAAAGAAAGTAGGTAATTTGTTCAAGGTCACATGGTTACTGTAGTGGAGTTGGGGTTTATTCATTTAGTTATTTTTTGTTGTTGTTGGTGGTGCTGTCAAGCTTAAGGCTCTACATATACTAGGCAAGTGCTCTCTCTACTACTGGCAGCCTGGAAACTTGGACTTGAACTCATAGTTTTTGACCTCGGAGCTAGTAATTCCAATATTTACCTTTTTGTCTTTTTAATAGACAGAATTCAGTTTTATTTATTGGCTTCCTGTTTAGCTAGGAGTGGTTCTGAGGTAGAGGTGGGAATTGTTCAGAATTGCACAATCAGAAATGATTTACTTAGCCACAATTTGTCTTTTCCTTTTTTTCTTTCTTTTTCATGTTCCTTATTTTCGTCTAAAAAGTCAATGTGATGAATCTCTGTCTTAGTCACTAAAGATGTGTGAATGGACCAGCATTAGAGGTGTCTGGGAGCTTACAAGAATCACAGTATCTCAGGTACAAAAATGGACACATAGAATCAGAAACTGCATTTAGTAAGAGGTCCAAAGATGATTTGGTGGATATTGTAGTTTGAGAAGCATTGATTGCCTTATGATCATGAATTAAGGTCTGAAGACAAGTCTACAAAACATATTATAGGTATGTCTTCATTTTTGTAACAGCTATATATACAGTATAGATCAAACAAATCTTATAAATTAAATAATACTAAATATATGAAATAAAAGGAAAACTATTTTTTTGTGATTTCTGTGTTCCAGTCATTGGATTGAGCATTTTATTTTCAATTTTTCTTCAAACAGTCCCATGGATATAAATATTACTGTTATTGTGGTCATTTTATTAATAAAAAATGGTGATTTGTGTATTATCAACTAGTTCATGGCAGAGCTAGAACTTGAATTTAAACCTGTCAGCTCTTAGAGTATTCATTTTTAAGCTTTCAAAGAAATCTTTCCAAGCAATATTTGGTCATATACTTCTCCTTTTTAGCAAAATGCCTTATGATTTTTTTTTTTTTAAGACAAGGTTTGGCTGTGTAGCCCAAACTGGCCTTGTATCCTCTTGTCTTTGCTTCCTAAGTTCTGGTTAAAGTGTGCGTCATCACTTCAAAAAATTTACAGTTCTTTTTGAAATGGGTTATTGCTGTGTAGTCCAGATGGCCTTCAAACGTGCATTGGTGTTGCCTCTCAAACGCTAGACTTGTAGGTGTGTGCCTCTTGTTAGTATTCTCAAACAACCTTGCTTCTGGTTACCTAGCAACAATGACATCATGTATCGCCCAGCCAGGTGGCCACACCTGGGGGCGTGGTTAATAATTACCTGACCTATAAAAGGACCACCAGACACGTGTTCACTCTCTTATTCCTCACTCTCTTACTCCTCTACTCTCTCATTCCTCTCACCCTCTTACTCTCTCTATGGAGCGCCCCTCCTCCCCTTTCCTCCTCTCCCTCTCCCTTCCCCATCTTGGCCCACGCCTGTTCCTCCTTCTCCCCTAATAAACTCCTTTCATAGAAAACCTGTTTTAAGCCTCATCTTATTTTTTATTTCTAATACCTCTCTATCAAGCATAGAAGTTTAGGATGCACTAAAGAGCCGCGTGATGATAATGTCAAGTCATCTACTAAGCAGGAAGCTATTGCTGGCGTTAATAGCATTATTTCTGCCTTCATTTTTAATAGAACTTACATAAATTTAGAGCAACAATACTTAGAATAAAATTGGAATTGTGGCGTTTTTAACTACCATTCTTTGACATTATGATTTAAATTTTATTGCTTAGAATTTCTAAATATGTAATTTCTAAAAATAGTTGCAGTGTTTTCATATTTACTGTATTTGGTTATACAAGTAATAGGTGGTTTTAAGAGAACATTAAAAATACAGAAAAGCATGAGGAATTACATAAAATAACTTATAAAACCAGAGAATACTTATGCTTTTTGAATTTTTCTAACATCTTTATGAATGTTCATTGTCAAAATAATTTAAAGAGTCATTGCCTATGATTTATTAAGTTTGAGGTTTGCATATCATTTTATTTTGAAATGAGGTAAACATACTAAATTGTAGTCTTTAGTAGACATTTTGATGTTTTCATTTTTTCCTAGGCACCTGTAAATTTGTATATTTGTATTTTATTATACTGTATATGTGCTGGCTATTCTATTGAGCTAATGACTAAGATATACAAACACTGTATTCTGTTACAGAGTTCTTTGTAACACTAGGGAAGGCAGGGAGAGATGTAAGAGAGCCTGTCTTTTCACTTTGCCCAGTGAAACTGTGCTTGCTGCATCAGAAGAAAGCCATTTCTTGTTTTTAAAATTGTCTTTGAGAAAAGATGTTTAAAAAATTTTAAATTTATTAATTATATATCCCGATTGAAGCCTTCTTCTCAGCACCTCACAGAACCTTCTTCAAAATTGACCATATAGTCAGGCACAAAGCAAACCTCAACAGATACAAAAAGATTAAATAATCTGTTGTATTATATCAAACCACCATGATATAAAACTAGACCTCAACAATAACAGAAATAGCAAAAGCCTACACACGTGAAGAAACTGAACTACCTCTACTCAGTGACAGCCGGGTCAGGGAAGAAATAAAGAAATTAAAGACTTCCTAGAATTCAATGAAAATGAAGGCACAGCATTACCTAAACTTAAGGGACACAATGAAAGCAGTGCTAAGAGGAAAGTCCATAGCACTAAGTGCCTTCCTAAGGAAATTCAAAACGGCTCCTACAAGCAGCGTAATGGCCCACCTAAAAGCCCTAGGGAAAACAACAACAACAACAACAGAGCAGACACACCCAAAAGGAGTAGACTGTAGAAAATAATCAAAGTCAGGGCTGAAATCAATAAACTAGAAACAAAGAAAACAATTCAAATAATCAGTAAAACCAAGAGCTGGTTCTTTGAGAAAATCAACAAGATAGACAAACCCCTAGCCTAACTAACTAAAAGGCAGAGAAAGACTATCCAAATCAACAAAATCAGAAATGAAAAGGAGGACATCAGACACTGAGGAAATCCAAACAATCATTAGATCTTACTTCAAAAGCCTATATGTTACAAAATTTGAAAATCTAAATGAAACGGACAATTTTCTTGATCGATTCCACTTACCAAAGCTGAATCAAGATCAGGTAAATAAATTAAGTAGTCTTAAGGAAATAGAAGCCGTCATCAAAAGTCTCCCATCCAAAACAAGCCCCAGGGCTGGATGGTTCCTGCGCAGAATTCTACCCGAGCTTCAGAGAAGAGAAGAAAGCCATCTCATCTTTGTTAAACAGTGTCAATTGGTAGATTTCCTTTTTAAATTGAATCCCAAATTTCATTTTTCTTTTTTTAATCATTGGTTTTTCCATCTAAAGTAAAATAGAACAAAATATTTTAGCTTTTTTTCCTGATTTTCTTCACATCTAGGAGAATATTAAAAGTTCTTATCCTTTTTCTCATGTATGTGGTGTGTGTGTGTGCGTGTAGTATTTGGGTATGTTTTTTTGTCTGTGATGTGTATGTGTGTACATGTGTGAGGTTGATATCTGGAGTCCTCCTCTGTCGCTCTCCAGCTTGTTCATTGAGACAGGGACTTTCAACTGAATCCAGAGCTCTTCGGTATAGCTGGCTTATCCAGCATCCTCATTCTGCCTTCTGAGCAATGTAATTGTAGGTGGATTACCAAGCCAGCTGGCATTTGAATGAGTTCTGGGCACCTAAACTCTGATCTTCATGCTTCCTGCTTGCATGGCAAGTGTGTTCAACCCGCTGAGTTCACCTCCCATATGTATTTTGGGGGTAGAGTGGGAGGGGAGGAAGGTAGGGTGGCCAGTGCTGGGGATTAAATTCAGGGCATTCTGAATTCTAGGCAAATATTTTGTTACTGAGCTATATCAATAGCTTCTGAAATTTTTGACTATCATAAATGTACATTATTTTATGAGGCAGTAAATACATGTAATTAACAAACTAGCATGTATATTTGATTTGTTAAAATATGGTATAAAGTTTGGAACCACTCTTGTACCTGTTAATTTTCCAGCTATTGATGGCTCATTTTATTATTTATTTATTTTTAAATTTTTAACATTTTTATTTTATATAATCACAGGTTATATACTTTGTATCCCAGCCGTAGCCCCCTCCCCCATCCCCTCCCTATCTTGCCCTTCCCTCCCTCATCTCCTCCCTGCCCCTTTCCAGGTCCACTGATAGAGGAGGACCTCCTCCCCTTCCGTCTAACTCTAGCTTATCAAGTCTCATTTTTTATAGCTTATTTTTCCACTAAGAAGCCTTATTTACTTAGCCATTCTGGTGGGTGTAAGGTGAAATCTCAGGGTCGTTTTGATTTGCATCTCCTGATGGCTAAGGACGTTGAACATTTCTTTAAGTGTTTTTCTGCCATTCTACAGTCCTCTACAGAGAGTTCTCTGTTTAGCTCTGTACCTCATTTTTAAATTGGATTACTTGATTTGTTGCTTTTTAACTTCTTGAGTTCTTTATATATTCTGGGTATTAGCCCTCTGTCAGATGTAGGATTGGTAAAGATCCTTTCCCAGTCTGTAGGCTGTCATTTTGTTTTGATGACAATGTCTTTTGCTTTACGGAAGCTTTTCATTTTCATGAGGTCCCATTTATTGAGTCTTGATCTTAGA
>CM053762.1:54079396-54116398 GCA_028658305.1 Pachyuromys duprasi | reverse complement strand
GCTGTTCTGTCTGGTGTGTGCAGACATGCATGTGAGCAATTGATTGAGAATGATTCTGAATGAACATATACAGGAACAAGAATAAAAGTAGGAGATTTCTGGAGTTTTTGAAGTTGGTTTCAATATGCCTTATTTCTAATGATAGTATACTTGGTGAGAGTAAATTTTAATCATTGGTATGGATTCATTTGTTAATTAAAATTTATAAATAAAGTCAATTACTGGTTAGAAAAAAATCAGTGAAAAAAATCCCCCAAAGCAAAAAACTATTACATAGAAGCAGGTATCAGATTAAGGAGAGAAAGCTAATAAACATGTTGAAAAACATGAGCATTCATTTATATGTTCACTAATTCTAACTAAATATATATGGGCCCATTTACATGTTATTATGGGTTAATTCAGAATTTGCCAGTTATTAAGAACTTAGCCTTTGGAGTGACAGATCTGTTTGATTCAGTAAGTTACTGCTTATTTGTCAGTGATTTGCAGTGACTTATAGCATGGCTCCAATGCTTAGTTTTTTCCTCCCCTTTTGTATAATGACACAATTAGAGCTCGTCTTTTAGAATTACTGTAAGGATGAAATGAAGTAATATATTAAAATGCTTTCTATACTTTCTGTTTTTAATATATATTCAAGAAAGTTGGTAAGTTTAAGTGTTATTGTTGGTTTGCATGGCTGAGATGTCTTAGCTGAGGTGATGAAAGAACAGCATGTATAACAAGGTTTATTTTCAGATTGAGCTTTTCTTTGGAAAAAGTAGTTTTTGTTTGCTTGCACAGTCTTTCATGTTTATTCTTTCTTTTTAGTGACATGGCTTGTTTTTATTTTATTGTGCCTTTTATATGGTAGACACTGAATATTACTAACAGTTTTTCTTCACTAATGTAATTAGTAATTATGTGTGTTTAGACAGTTTGACCAAAGTTCTCATGGATCATGTCCAATTTTCTTTACATCTAGCTTATCCTTGCTCTTGGGCTTTCAGACTTTCCGCATCTAAAAGGTGCAGGTGCTGGGTTTGAGATTGCTGCTCCTGGCTCAGTATTTTACCAAACATGTACAGACATATTTGTAGGCATTAATTTTTATTTTTATGAGTTATCTACTCCGTATTTTGCAATGGTTTATTGATCTCAGTACTTTCATTTTATGTTATCTACAGTATTTTCCCAGCCAACCTACATTTGGGCTTTGGAATATTAGTCTGCTATTGCTTATACCTTTCTTCCGTATTTCTTTGGACTGTATGTTAAGTATTATATGGAATACAAAGTGAGTTTTACTATGATTTTTAAAGAACTAAAGATTATGTACTTAATTGCTAAAGTTTAGATAAATTTGACCAAAAGTAGTAGAATGGTACTAGTTCTAGATGGTCATCTGAAATAATGGAGCTAGATTTTATTTAGCATGCAGGTTGTACTGACGCTGTTGGATCTGTGGGCCTGCTCAGATATGCAGAATACTATTACAACACATTTCATATCATACCTATACTTTTTATGGAATCAGTGTTATGGAATGTCTTAGATTTGTCAAGTATTTATATTATGAATGTAAATATCAAAGAAAATGATATAGGATTTACTTTTTAGCTTCATTGAGGACAGGTTAGAAGCATATTAGTATCACGGTAAAGTCACTGGACTTTTCTGACATTGTTGTATATTTTATTTTTGTACAATCCCCACAAATTGTTTTAGGAACTCTGCTTCTATTTTATGCATACAAGGGGATACAGGAGATATAAACATCTTCCTCAAAGCTTTGTAATACATGATATAGCTGAAGTGAATTTAGGTCTAATCTCAGAGCTTCTATTTATACTAAAATAAACTATCTGCTAAGGAAGTCTACTTGGAAATGAGCTTGATATAAATTTTTAGCCATGAATTAAAGAGAGAGAAGCATGAGGTGAACACAGGAAGACCTGGAGAAAGGAGAGAAATTATTTAAATCATATAATTTTTTTACATTAAAAATAAATAATTTTAAAATAATTTAAAAAGTTTTAAAATAAGTTTTTTCAGAATCCTTTAAAGGAGTTTATGTTTATCGGGGACAATAAGCTGTGGAAGAGTGCATGTGTACTTTTGTTTGTGTCTGTCTGCACCTTTCCATGTATAGCCATTTGCTCTTTCACTTTAAAGAAGATAAAGTCTTAAACCAGAACTGATGGTTTAGGACTGTAATCCTAACTACTTGGGAGGCTGGGGCAGGAGGATTATAAATTCAAGCCCAAGCTTGAAAGTGAGTTCAAGGATAACTTGTCAATTTAGTGAGACTGTCTCAAAGTAAAAAGAAAACTAGCGGTGGTAAATGCTTGCTTTGCATGCTCAAGGCCCTCTGTTCAAGCCTTAGTCCCATAATAAAATACAAATGCTTGTAATTCCTTCATTGTAAAACCAGACACCTGAAATAGGTGATTTTGGCCATTAAGCCCAGTTATCCTACTCTGGATATGATGCCCACACATGATGGTTTTGTTTATTTTTTTTTGAAAACAAACTGTGAAGTAGATTGTGGGGAGCAGGGAGTGAAGAGGAAAATGAAGGATTTGAAACATTTCCACCAGCAGATGGCACCGCAACATTTCTACAGCCTGCAACCCTTAACTAGTCCCAACAGAAAGTAGGTTAAATGGGACATAGACCAAGGGGTGGTAGTGTACTCCTTTAACCTCAGCATTTGAGAGCCTAAGCCAGGAACATTCTGAGTTTGAGGTCAGCCTAGGTTATATAGCATAACTTTGTGTCAAACAATTCTATCCAGCTTAATTTAAGCAGGACAAATGAAAAATTTCAGTCATTACTCTGATGTAAAATTACATATGTACATATGTATCAAGTAATAGACCTCAAATATAAAATAAATAGAAATTAATAATCCTTTAAGTATTCCACAGTAGCTTTCACTAAACTCTGACATAGTACCTACCAAATGGATATATATTTGTCTTCCTAGCCAAATTGTGAGGTTAAGGAAAAGAATACTGTTATTTAATCTTTGGAGAGAAAGAGAACAAAGTACCTGGCCCATAGTTGTCACTCAACAAAGATTTCTTCCTTTTATTCATTTTCCAGAAAATTTGTTAAATGTTGCTTTGGAAGCATAGAATTTCTGAGCATTGTCAACTCAAAGTTTTTTAGTTTTTCCCATTAGCAGTTCCATTTCAGGCCCAATTCTAATGTGTTTGATGTATGTTCCAGCATATTTCTTATCATCTTTCAAAACACTTTTTTCACATGTGCATTTAATTTTTACTCACATTTTATGACAAGCTCTTGTCTGTTTCTCACATTTTGCAGCATTCAAGGTTTATGTTGTTTATGTACACAAGCTCATTGTTTTAAACAGCTGTCCTTATTTCACCTACCCATGTCCCTTCTGATAATGACCATTTAAGTCCTTCCAGTTCCTCAGTACTAAACTAACTGCCTTCATTCAGATTACTTTATGAATTTTCTTTGAGTTGCCTGAAAGTTTATACCCAGTATGCTATTGCTGAATGTTGGGAAATATAGATATATATTAACATTTTTATTATTTTTACAAAACATTGACAGATAACTCTCTAGAATGGCTCAGTCAGTTTATATTAGTAACCTGCAAGAAGTCTCCTGACCCCCTCCACTGAACAATTAGATTTGTGCAGTACTTTCAATTTTGCTAGGTAGATGTTAGAAAGTGAAAACATTTAAGTGAAAAAAAAAACAACTAATCAGTTGAAAAATTAAAGCTAATGGAAGTCAGGTGTGGTGGATCATAGCTATAACCCTAGCACTGGGAAGGCTGAGGGAGACTGATCTCCACAAGTTCAAGGCCAGCCTGGTTTATATAGTGTGTTCAAGGCCATTCTGTGCTAAAGATTGATATCATCTCAAAATGAAACACAAACACACACCTCAAACTTGCATAGTTTTCCCTTTTTGATGATGGTTCTCCAATGTCTGAACTTTTCACTGTTTGTGCTTAGTATTAAAATAAGTTCCAATATGTATTTTTAGATACTTCTTAGAATCTGGGATCTTAATATCTGGAAACTGAATCGAGCAGGTTCAAATTACATGGCATCCTTTGTCATCTAAAATTTTTTTCTCTGGAACCAGAAAAAAATAGGTTTGTAGATTGGAGATTCAGGTTATATTCAAGCTCCACTACAAATCAGTGATTTGAAACCTCCTCAGACGATTTCAATATGCAGCCAGGGCTAATAATTATTGCCCTAGAATTTTTCATTTTTATCATTTTTGCCTGAAATGGAAAATATTATTTAAAACAAACATAAAACACTGTTTTGTTATATTGTCTAGGTTTAGTTAAGTCAAAGCAGAATTTACAATTTAAGTGTCTTGTGGAAATTAAACACACTGGAAGTCATTAGCACTGAGTGTTTCTAAGTGATCAAAAGGAGGAGGAGGACTAGATGATTTTTGGTAACAGTTAAGTCTGGTAGGGTCGAGTTTAACTTGCAGTGAACTAAGGAAGAACTAGGGTCTGCTTACTTGTGGACACAGCCACTCCAAAGAATTAGGAGTCGATTCTACTTCAGGCAGAGACAAAGTACTCAGGTGGGCGTGTACATGCAAGCACAGTTTCATCATTCAGTTTTGGCTGTTGAGTAAGTAAGTGCTGGGCCAACATTTGTTTAACTCTCATCAAAGTTAAGTACATTATTGTATTTTGAAAGGACAAGATGTATTATTAACTGTGGGAAGCAAAGCAAATGCAGTTATAGCTGGTCACTTTTTAAGGGCCAACAACAACATTCTGCTCTAAGGAAATGTTTTATTATAGGTTCAATCCCTCAATGTCAGGATTAGTGTATCGGATATATTGAGACAAATTTCACTTTCTTAGAAATTTTCTTCAGCATTAATACTTAAGAGTTGTCTGACTAGGAAAGTAGTATGTATAACTAATTTTATATCTACTTATAAAGTTAAACTATAGAACACCTGAAAGGCAATCTAAATTTGTTTCTCTGGGACAGTAAATATTAAAGCCCTCAGGTATTTTTAATAAAAAACATGCCAAAATTATAATATAGTTATCAGTCAGAAGAGCAGGCTTTGGTTTCAGTTTCATCAAGGAACAGCTTGACCTTTTGACTCCCTATTTTTTTTCTGAATTATGAGACTAAATCCTGTCATCTAAGCATAAAATGAAATACAATACTTTTAATTTATTACTGTAATATTTCAAAACCTTAAGGTTCAAGTGTATAGTTTCCTTCTGCCATGTCTATGCAAATTACACTTATTTCCACAATGAAACCATACAGGAAGAAAAATTTACGTACTAAAGAGACTACTTTAATTCTTACAACACACGTGAAACAGGTATACTTATATGCTTTGCTCAGGTGGGTTAGATTGGAGATTTGTTATAAGAATGACTTGTCTAATAAAGGCCATGTCAGAGGTAGTGTAATGTGACCTATAGTTTAATCAAGGACTCCAAAATACATGCTTTTCCCGGTATCTGATACTTTTTTTTTTTTTTAATGACTGGGTTACACTGTAAAAGGTAAACTTCTTAGTGGGTGTGCCTAAGATGTTAGTCTTTCTGTTATTTGGTTTTCCACATACAGAAGTTCTTCAGATAACTGTCATCCTCACCCAACTTGCCAAGGATTCACAGAAGGGGCTTAATAAACTGTATTTGTTATGGATATGTTTTCCCTGTATAACTTTTCTGCTTGATGACAGTAATGGGGTTCAATACCATCCAGGTCTGTATCAGGAGACAGAATAACCACACTCACAGATGCCTTCTTCAGCTTTTCCTATCATGTGTTCTCACCCCTGACCGTCTAAGTGTACAGTGTGCCTCCGTGTATATTTTGCAGCAATACTGTGTGTGGTAATTGGAATTTGGTCATAGATGGGAAGTATCCTTAGTTCCAGTTTCTGTCTTCAGTGCCTCTTTTAGTGCTGGTATATTTCCACTGTTCTGGAAGGACAGGCAGTCTTTGAGGATGAAATAACACACATTTCTAATTAGCATCTTCACCTGGCTCCTTTTCTCTTCTAGTGGAAAACTGAAAAAGATACATAGAATGCAATGTTGCTTTTCCTTCTTTAGATGTAAGCTGTTATAAGAGTCTATAATATGTAGATGCACTTTATTGCCTCACCTATTGACATCAGATTAGAGTTGTTTTTTTATTTTAAGGTTATTACTAAGACGTTTATATGTGTTATGTAAATATGTTTATATTTATACATACTATTCTTACCCTTACCATCAGTTACATTTATAAGAAGTATGGAAGACAGGGAATAAAAACTGGAAACTAGTAGCACATTTATATTAGAACTTATAGAGCACCTTCCTCATATGTAAATATACTCAATTACTAATGCACTCATCAATATTATGTTCATTTTTACGTTCTAAATGGCTGAGGGTTCAAATAATGAAAAATTTACTCAGTATCACGAAGCCAGATTCAGCAAATTCAGGAGTTTAAATGTAGGTCTTGCACCTCCTCATTCAAGGACTCCCCCATCCCAGTATGCACTAGTAAGTAGGGTGGGGTGCTAAAAGGTGGGGTGATAGGCTTTAGGGGAGGAGTCCCTGGGTGTGTGTTGCCATTGATTAGTTGTGTGCATGAGAAATTGCCTATCATTTGAGCCTTTATTTACACACACACACACTTCTAGTAAGGAATTATTCTACCTCTCAGAGTTATGAAAGGTTAACAAGATAACCTGTGTATCCTCCTGAACACTGTGCATAGTCCCCACAATCTTAACAAACAATCATCACTCTTCACAAGTACACAAACACTGACAGTAGTAGTGAGTATCCTTCCTCCTTATGATAGGAAGACTTTTTTTTTTGGTATTAGACAGGCTGGGCATAAAATTTTCATAAAAAAAGGAATAGGTATAGAGAGAATTAATCTTTATTCAGTAGAAAGAAAAGGAGGTGGTGTATATGAGCTAATGAGTTTGTGACAGGCTGAAATTGAGAGGAAAAAAACCCACAGGAAAAGCAAGAGGAAAATCATGTAGACAAGGTGGCAGTCATTGAAGTCATACAAATCTTGCATTAACACCTATGCAAAACCCAGAATCGACAATAAACAGACACTAGCTTCAGTCCCCAGTCCTGGCACTGTGCTACTATTTCTCTGGTATCAAATGTTAAGTGTAAAAATATGGTGATTTTCTCAAAGCTTATTTTTTTCCAGTTAAAATATTTGCTTTTTGACATGTTTCAATTTTTGTGATGTTGAGGTATTCTTTTTGGAATGTAATATTAGTAAGCAGTTGGTAGATTTTTTAAAAGAAGGGTCTTTCCTAGTAAAAATAAAATGGCAGGTATATGTCTGTTCTTTTCATTGACTAATGTTTATTTCAAAATCCTAAAGCCTAGACATCATGAAATGGTTAATGTTCAAGTTTTCTTAACTTAATCTTCTGGATATTAAAAGAAAAGCATATAGACAATTCAGGAGAGGATCAAACAGTGTTCTGAAGGAACATTGTGATGTTTAGTTTTAATTGTCAACTTGAAGTCATCAAGAATCAACTGGGAAAAGCATGTTCAGGAGGTGTTTCTTGAACAGCTTGTTTTATGGGTTTGTCTGTGGAGGTTGTCTTGACATATTAATTGATGTGGGAATACCTAGCCTAAAAGTGGGAAGCACTCTTTCCTAGGGTTAGGTCCTGAATTCTTACATAGAAGACTAGAGAAAGCAAGCTGAGCTTTTGACTGTGCATATGATATGACTAGATGCTTTCAGTTCCTGCTGCCTTAACTTCTCTGTAATGATGGCCTGAAAATTGAAGTAATGAACTAAGCTCTTTAAAATGAACCTTCTTAAACCCTGAAGTTGCTTTTTGTCTAGGTATTTTGTTACAGCAACAGGAATGAAAGTAGGACGGAAATCAGTGCATTAGTTTCTAAAGGTTGATAGTTTTTGACAGAAGTTCAGTTGTTAATTCTGTAGGGAATTGTAATCTAAGAAATGACATGGAGATTGTTGTCACCTGGCACAGAGAAAATATGCCAGAAACATCAGCATAATATATAGATTAGTAAAGATTACCTACAGCATGTTCAAGGGCAGTTGAGAAGCAAGACGAAAGCTATGATAGCAAGAAAGTTTACATACTAAGAGTAGCTCTGGAAGTTGGTAGCAAGATAGATCAGAGGCTTCCAAATCAGATCATCTTGGAGTCAGCCAAGGCTATATGGAAGTCTTTACAGTGTTACTCAATTAGTTCCTTTCTCCTGATGTCCTAAGACTGGATAGAACTATTGAATTTCAGCTGGAGAAGGTGGGCATCAGCAATTAAGTAAGTTTGTCTTGTTGGTTTTAGTTTTACTACTGCATACAGGTTTTTATGTAAACATTTAGCATTAAATACTAGTTAAAGTAACAAGGCCACCAAAACATTACAGAACAATCATCAGTAAAATTGCAAAAACTCACAATTTAGCAGATTCTCAGTATACTTAATATACCTTAGTTGAATAATTTTAAAAGATATATTAATTATAGACATCTAATGGGTATGTTTTGTTTCTTTGAAACTGTTTTCCAGTGGTCTTAATGTGGCTTTCAAAGTTCATTTATGTGTAAACCAAAGGGTATTTTGGTTTTGGAAAATTTAGATTTCTGTTAAGAAGATATAGCTTGTTTGTTTGTTTATTTCTGAGACAGGATTTCTCAGTGTAGCCTTGGCTGTCCTGGATGATTTAATTCTGAATATAGGAAGTGAACTAATAACTTTTCTAAATAAGTGCTTCCTGAAGGAGATGGCCAGAAAGCTGTTAATAACCAGGAAAACAAATCAGTGAACAGATACCCAAAATACAATTTGCTCCAACAAATAAAATTCTTCTTGAGAGTAATATATGATCTCAGTGTGTTGAACAGGATTTGATTTACTATTACTGTGTACACTACATATTTCTTCAATGCTCACTAAGTATCTGAGTCCAGGGATACAGAGAAGTCTTTGATCACCAGACTGTCACTGTTTCCAGGAAGTGTCAGTATGCTTTTAAAAATTGCAGTACTTTGTACTAGAACTTACACCTGTCTTATCCATATCCTAGCAACGTAAACATATCTATAAGGACACAGAAATATTAAGAAATTTAGGGAAGTAAAAGTAGCAGGTATTAAGGCTAGAGCCAATATTTAATTCATGTTATAACTTAGTTTTAGAAACCATCTCTAAGTCATCTGACTTGGGGTTTCTTTGTTGGCTTCATTCTATGTAGTCATATTTTTAGAAGGTTCTCATAGTACTTCCCAGTTTAATGCAGCACAACCCCCACATTTTCTGGTTGCTTAGATTGGAAGAGTATCCTCAGGGAATGTTAGCTAAAGGTGATCTAGTCCAGTCCTATCTAAATTTGTTAATCCTTTCTGGCTGAAGGGAGGAAAATTGGTTGCTATTATAGTGTTTGCTGAGCTCAGATACTGCCCACTACATCCACCCTGGGGGGAGGGGGACCTATCCTCTGTATTCAACTGTCATCTAATCTGTTTTATAAAAGAATTCCTTGGGATTCTTATGTACCCAATTTTCATAAAGTAGCTCTCTTCATCTGCCAAAGTAGAGGGTTTGTTATATCTCAGAAAGAAGCTGAAAGTAGGGCCCAGGTGTGATTGCTTCTAATTGTGTCTGAATGTCTTTTTTTTTTTTTTTCCTCTCCCTGGTGCTAGGATGGGACTCAGAATAATCTGCAAGCTATTGAGGGTGGGAATACAAAGAGCAGAGGTTTGTAATGCATCTGGAAGCCTAGGCTAATTTGTATCCAGGAGTTACAAGCAGGCACACTCTTAATTTTGGCCAGTGGCTGGATTTGAAACCCCAGTAGCCCCCTTCTGTATCAGAAAGATAAATTCCCCTGCAAGGGGGCAGGGTAAATCTGAGGGTTGTTGGCCAAGGAGTGGCTCAAATATACTCAGAGTGCCTTGACTATCCAATTGCCAAAGCCAACAACGTAAGTGATAAGCTCAAGATCCACCTCCTCCCCAACATAAGCAGCAGGACTGTGGAACATACTAATTCATTTTTATTCTCCTGGTTAGGAAGCTCTTTGACCTGGGCATTCTGTCCCCTCTCTTATACCTTGGTCTCCTATTCTTTTCAGGAGAAATGTTGCTTCTGTGTGGCTGCCTTGTAAGGCTCAGAGGTCTGCACACATAGGCACGGACCCTGCTTTCTATGCCTTGGCAAAAATTATAGTTGCCATCACAAGACCCTTTACAGCTTAATAACCTTTGCTTTTACTGCTTCAGAAAGGAAGGCACACAGTGGCTGGTCTCCAAGAAGTAGGACAGACTGCTCCTCAGGAGGTGAAGGGCCTTCCCCAGAGTCTCCTGGGGAGAGGATATGAGAACAGGCACTTACCCAAAATGGTGCCACAGTATTGTTTTAATCCCACTGGCCGCTTCCTGACCCTAGAGGGTTAAATCAGTAGGGCACCAACCCTCCCCTTCCTCCCCTCCCCCACCCCTTACCTTTAAAAAGTTAAAAAATGTCTGCAGTCAAATCTCTTAAAGGGGCGGTGCTGGTGAACAGTACTCTTGGCACGAGTTGCTGAGAAGGCTGGCTAGGGGCGTGAGTTCGCTCCACCAGCACCAAAACACTGAAAAAAAAATGCGAGCAAGCGAGCAAGAGCGAGCGAGTGAGGGCGAAAGAGAATAGGGGGGGGCAAGAAGAGGGGGTCAGATAGACACACACTTTAGATAAGGACAATCAGTCACCATCGAGAACCAGTAGGGAGAGAAGTTTAAATCAGGGGGATTTAATGAGGTTGCTCTGTGCTCTCCCTGAAGCCATGTCCTCCAGCAGCTCCTGGCCCCCCTCGTGCCTAGCCCTGGTGGCTCTCTTCTTGGCTCTGTTGCTCCATCTCTCCCTCTCCTTCCACGCTGGGGACAGGAGATCCTTGCCTGTAGACAGAGCTACAGGTTTGAAGGAAAAGACCCTGATTCTACTTGATGTGAGCACCAAGAACCCAGTCAGGACAGTCAATGAGAACTTCCTCTCTCTGCAGCTGGATCCTTCCATCATTCATGATGGCTGGCTCGATTTCTTAAGGTAAGGCAGGGGCTTCGATGCATCATTTAAAAATTTAAGTACCCCCACCCCCATTCTCTTCCTATCCCCTGCTCCAAAGGGGGAAGAAAAAGAGGAGGAAGAAGAAGAATACCAAGGAGGAGGAGAAGAGGAGGAGGTACAGCAGCAGCAGCAGCAGCAGCAGCAGCAACAAACCGATCTGTCTTTCAAAGAGAGAAAAAAAGGAGGTTTTCCCCCTCCTGGAATATTTGCTGTGAGGCTGTAACTAGTGATTGAGAAGAGCAATGTTTTCTATTAAGATGCACATGTTTGCAATGCAGAAGGCATTTCAGAAACTTATCAGTTATGACTGAAAAAATGTTGTGCTTACATATATCCACAATTAGTCTCCCCCTCTGAAAAAGAAACAAGAGGTTCAGGGAAGTTACAAAAAGGAAGATCTGGAACTACAAAGACTCCATAGGAGTGTTGTGTGTGTGAGAGAAAGCCGTGTGCATGTGTCCGAGTGTTTAGTTGGGAGAGTGTATGAAAGTGGAATTTGCCACGGAAAGGAAAGATGGTTTCATCAGTTCTCACTCCCAGAGAGGAAACCAATGTAAGGAGGGTCCTCAGCGGTGAGCAAGTTGAATTGGAGTTGAATTTTTACTTTGTACTCTCCGCTGTCATTGCCAGACTTGACTTTGTAGGACACTTTTTATAGATGGAGCCCTCCCCCTCCGCCCTCCTCTTTGAGTTTTCCTTGGTAACTGCATAGTTTAGTTTTTTTTTTTTTTTTTACAGTATGGAAAAAAATTGTTGCTCAGGTCGTAGTGTGTATCGTACTCGATCCATAAAGGTCCTAGAAACTCTCAAGGGGAAGCTTTGGGGGTTTTGAACCTGAACCCGGCAGTGGCGGATTAGCAGAGCCGGAGGTCGAGACTCCCTGGCGCTCCAGCTGAGCTCACCCTCCTCCCCGGTTGTTACTGTTGTGACAACTGAGCAACCGCGATCCCTTCCCGCCAGGGAAAGTTGCAGGGAGGGAGGTGTTGGAGATAGAAAAAAAAAAAAAAAAAAAAGAAAGAAAAACACCTCTGCGATAGCGATCTCCAAGTGTTAAGTTTTTGGAAATTCCCTCCAAGTCGGAGCTTCAGTTTGGGCTTTCAATGAAGTTAGAGTACTTTCCATCTCGTTCGGATCCGAGGCTGCGTCCCCCACACATCTTTCAGTGAGCACTTTTCACTCCTAGAGAAGTTCGAGTTTTGCTTTTCTGGGTGCACCCGCCCCTTAGCGCTCAGCCTCAGGTCTGCGGACGCAACAGGTAGCTGTAGGCACTGCGCCCAGCGCCGCTTCCAGGTCGGGGTAGCATAGCCCAAAGAATCGGAGGTCATCGCCACCACTGGAGGCCGTGTCGGGGTTCCAGAGGGTACAGCTGCTGGGAGGGCGGGAGCAGCGCTGCACTACGGGTTTCATCCTTGAAAGCTTTTCTGTGCAGCAGAACGCTTCTCTGAATTCATCCAAATGTGGGGCACAACAGAGGTTTTCCTAAATGCACACCCCACTTCCATTGCACTCCTCCAGCTGCGTGGACTCCGAGTTTCTTCCTCCTTCTCCTTAAAAATGTCAGCTTGTTCGCGCTAAATATTTGCCTGCTGCAGAACGATTCTGGAAGGCAGCTTTTCGGGGAAGAAGCCGTGGCGGGGCGCATTTGCATTGGCTGTGCAGGCTTTATCCGGAAGGTTGGAAGTGCGGCGTTTCCCTGGGGCCGCACTCGCGCGGACGTCCCTTCTGCTCTCAGCCGGCCCACGCGACGCCTCAACTGCGCCCGCCCTGCAGCTCGGTCCTGGAGAGCTCAGCCAAACCTTAGGGCCAACGGAACTCTCAGGGCAGACACGTATCGTTCCGAAAAGTATCTGAAAGTGTAGTTTCCGTTTATTTCTGTGCCCTTTGAATATACCTCCTTTTTTGATACCCTTTAACGTCACTATTTTGATTGGGATTCTCAGGACTTGAACTAGCAAAGTGTTAAAAAACAATGTATAGACACAGAACTCAACTCAACAGCTGATTTTCTCAGCACTAACAGCATCTGCAGGACTGGTTCCCAATTACTTCCCAGAGTAGCAGTCTTTGGCTTTTAAAAACGTACTGATGGAAATGCTGAAATTGAGTAGACCCAAATGCTACTGTCTGGTACTCCAAAATTTCCCAACGCACAAGTTCCAAAATTCGCCAATCTCTCTCTCTCTCTCTCTCTCTCTCTCTCTCTCTCTCTCTCTCTCTCTCTCTGTCTTCCCCCTCCCTCTCACTCCCTCTCTTCTTCCCTTCCCCCTCTCTTTCTCCCTCTGTCTCTCTCTAACCCAGCGCTAACAAATCTCAAGGAAAAAGAAAGATAAAGCCCCAGTTAGGGTCAAGAGTGCTGTGTGTGTGTGTGTGTGTGTGTGTGTGTGATGGGAAAATGCTCTTTGTCTTGAGATCAGGCTGAATTATTTTAAGCACCAAAAGACACAGGTTTTACCCGGGATTGGGGAGGGGATCCTCTGAAAGGCAATGGTTTATCCTGGGAACCTCTCTGAAGAGTTGGGAAGCTACACAGTTACAATGTAACAGAAGCGGAAAATCAGTTTTGGCATTTTAAAAAACCCTCTTGACCTTAGGTGCTATGCCTGGGTTTAGAGAAAGAAGGCCAAGTTTTACCATTTTGGAGGTTACTATGCCCTTGGGGCCAGGGAGGCAGCGCGGACTTCAGCTTGGAAGCTTGGCAACTGTCAGAGGCTGGCGGTCCGCTCCTTGCGCGCCTGTGCCAGAAGCGCTTTCCTGGTAGTGGCAGAAGCCAGCCAGTTGCGCCTTGGCCCCTAGTTCGCCGCACAAGTGCTGCTACCCCAACACACGGAACAAACCTAACTACCTCCAACCCTTTAGAAACGCTTTAGGGCATCAAGGTGTCGGTGGGAGGGCGCAGCTGTGGCCAGCGGGGTCAGGAAGAACAGCCCTAGGGAGCCCAGAGACTGAGGGTAAAGCGGGCAGCAGAGCCGGTACAAGGAGACGCCACAGAGCAGCCGGCTGCCGGCTCGGGCTGCAAGCTGGAGTGGGTTTAGATAATAAATCTCCCGCCAGGTCTCCTGCAGGGAGTGAGAAGGGGCCCTGCTCCCTGACCAGTGCGCTCTAGCCTTCTTCCGGGATCCTTTCCTCTCTCTTTCTCTACCCCTGCAGCTCCAAGCGTCTGGTGACCCTGGCCCGGGGACTCTCGCCCGCCTTTCTGCGCTTCGGGGGCAAAAGGACGGATTTCCTGCAGTTCCAGAACCTGAGAAATCCGGCGAAAAGCCGCGGGGGCCCGGGCCCGGATTACTATCTCAAAAACTATGAGGATGGTGAGAAATTTGGTCCCGATTTTGAGTGTTGGAGGAACTTGGGGGTGGGATCAAGCCGTGGTGTGTGTGTGTGTGTGCGCGTGTGCGTGTGCGTGTGTGTGTGTGTGTAAGGGGCAGGGGCAGACTTGGAGCAGAGCAGGCTAGGGTTCGCTGGGAGTGTGAGACTCCTGACCATGCAAAGGCAGGTCCCCAGGTTGTCCAGTCCAGGCTGTCTGCTTTTGTGCTAAGCAGTAGAGTCTCCAAAATTTTGGAACCTGTAGGCCACATTTCTGTGGGCTAGTTTGAGAGCTTTTTTTTTTTTTTTTAAAGAAAATTCTAGGCACATGTACCTTTTGTTTGTCTTATTTCTTGTTTTCCTGGAATGGGAGACAGAGATTTAACCTTTTTTGAAGCCTGTTCTAAAATTTAGTGAAATAATACCTTTTAGATTGTTCCACTGTCGAGGAAGATTTGGAAATCTTTGTATGGTTTTTTCCTTCTCTGGACTGCTCAAACTCCAGTCATATGTTTTTCCTCAGTATAACGCTGGCATTGCGGATGTCAGCTTTCTCTACAGCCAGAATAGATGAGTTAAGTCTTACAAAAGCTTTCAAAGCTCCAAATTCTATTCCTGTGTGAGAGGCCAATCATTTTAATTTGAACAATTTTATTTTTATTAGAAATAAATGAAAATGATATTTAAACTGTTAATATCTCTGAAAATTTCAGTGTAACCAGAGAGATAAAATTTCTTTCAGAGATGGGTGGAAATTGCATCATCATCAACCCTCTGTGCTGTTAAAGGTGGTCTAAGGGCTATCAGGGTCTCTATTTTGGTGTGTGTGTGTTGGGTGTCTCTTTCTCTCATACTGTTTCTTCTCACAGTGTTCGTATTATTATTTTAAAGAACTGGGCACAGGTTTTCAGAGTCTTTTGTATTTTGTTACAACTTGTTCTTATAAGTCACCTGAACAAGGAGATATCTTTGTAGTTTTGGGACTCAACTGAATGAGGAATTTGTGTGTGTGTGTGTGTGTGTGTGTGTGCCAGAGTAGACAAAGGGCAAGACTACAGTTGGCTGAGTTTGAAACATTACTAAAACTTGCTCAGTTTGCCCCAAGAGTGAAGGTGTTTAAGAATCCATTTTTTTAAAGGTGAAAGTCACTGCAATAAAATGTGAATTGTATGCAGATCTGCTATCAGTCAGCATGAGACACTGAAAGGTAAAAGACAGTCTGAACAGTTAACAGCCTTGGTGCTGACCCATAGTCTCAGCTCTTAGGGGCACTGTCAGCTCTGGTATCAGACAGGAGACGGGCATATTAATACTTTTCCTGATAGATACTTTTTGTTCAAGTTCATTAAAACCATTTTCTCTTTAGTTTATGGAAAAACTTGTAAGAGCTTCAGAAATTGCTGGGAGGGAACAAAAAACAATTTATGTTAGAAATGGACTTTTCTTTAAATCTTGCATTTAAAATTCTGCTAACCCGTCATTGAACACAGTGGATTCTGCTGGAAGAGAAGAATACAGGTGATTTACCTTCCTGAAAGGAGAAAGTGGGCATCATGAGGAGAAAAGGAATTGGCAGATGGCTGTGTCTGTGAAACCTCGCAGAATTAAAATAAAAAAGCAAAAAGCAACCCTCAAACCCAAGAATAGAAAAGTCTATTTACTTTCAGTCCTTCCCCTACTCAGGCTCAATGTAGGATCATCCCAGATGGACTTTTCTCCCTACCCATTTTGGAATCAAACACCTATAAGAGTGTAGTTTGTTTGTTTGTTTGTTTAATTATCATGCCAGAGGGAGTGACTTCTCTTATCTTTAGTTTTTCTCTTTGCCTGCAAATTTTTCCTGAACTTTCTTTTTCTAAATATTCTTCAGATATTTACAGTGATACTTGTATATTTTAAAAGATGCATACCTTCAAAATAACTTGTCTTTGGTCTGGCCACCAGCCTCATCGACTACCTGGATTTAATTCTTTAAAAACTTTCTTTAAAGTCAGCCGGTCCAGACGCTAATCTGTTTTATTGCTCCTAGCTGAACTCTTCCTGATTTATGTCTCCCTGGTAATAGGATGCTCTGAACTACATCAGCAGTTGAGGCTTTACCAGAGCTAAAGAGAGCAGGAATGCCCTGTTCTTGCCCTTTGATGCTCACATATCCCTAAATCACCCATTTTGTCTTTGTTGTTAAATGTTACACTGCAGAATTTAAGACAAAATTGTTTTGGTATAATAACAACTTTACTAACATTCTATTTTCTTGTCACTTTTCATCCAGTAATAATTTTAGTCATTACAGACAACTCAAAATAATTAGATTCATTTAGTAAATGGCTCTGCATTACATTCTTGACCATCAAGGCAGCTTATTAAAATACATTTACTTAAACATGATATTAAATAACAATGTGCTTACAAATACAGTATGAAACCCAAGGGTACAATGAAGAAAAGAGGGCACTCAGGCTTAGAAAGCTCACACTCTGGGCCCGGAGCTAACACGCATGAATGTGTGGCCTGAGCTTGCTACTTCTCAGTAATATGTGGGTGATGATACCTGCGGTGCACTTTTTCCTGTGAGGATTGTAAAAAGGTAATTTGTAAATATTTTGATGGCAAAGCACTATAAGAAAGCTAAAGGATTCTAAGATATTTAGATCTAATGTTAAAGTGTTAGTAGGTAGTGATTAAGATTAGGAGAGATTGAATTCAGTGAGAAAAGGAGTTTGATGTAAGGAATCATTTGGGAGGAGGAAGAGAATATAGGGACACTTTAAGATAGGGAAGGGAGATGCCAAGGAGAGTTTCATGTGTGAGGGTTAGAGAAGAGCTCGAGCTGCAGCTCCAGCCTGACAAAACACAGGCTCTTCCAGTTAACTCAGCAGTATTGCTGTTTTGTTGTGAATTTTTCTTTAGTTAATAATGCAATTGATATGTTATGTGGCTTCTATTTTTCAAATACGTTTGGCGCACAGTAGAACAATTATACTTTCTTGAACTTTATGAAGCCATCGCTTATATATCAATTTGGCACACTTACTTATCTTACTCTGTGCTGGGGTAATTTGAATTTCAGGTAAGTATGGTAATGATGGAGGGAGTAAAACAGAGTGACGTTTTAAGCCCTGTGAACCTCACCTTTGCCTAACTCTCTCTCTTCTGTGTGATGTGTTTTATTTGTTCCCCACAACGTAATCTTGGGCGGACATTTCCTTCTTAAGTCAGTTTTGTTCTAGCCCATCCCTCTTCATTATGTCTTCAGTGTGCTTTATTTTTATGATTCTCTCTGTATGGCTGTAATGAAGATGTATACTATTTATAATATATATTAAAAACTCTATGTCTAAAAATCTGTTTATCATGTTACCTTTTTTTTTTCCTAAAAGGCCTTATTTGTGGATCACTTATATAAGCTTTCCAAAAGCTTTTCAAACTCTTCTACATGGAGTTTAAAGTCTTTCACATTCAGTCTTAGCTTTTCTTTCTTTTCATATAAGCTTTCATTATTATATGAAATTTCTGTGTTCCTTTTAATATGGCCTTCCTTGATTATTCAGATCTCCTTAAAGCAACTTCTCATCCTAAAACCATTTTTTTTAAGCCAGCATGTTTCTGCCTCAATGTCTTTTTTTCCTGGCTCTGTTCAAATGTCACCCCACCACACCTAATTCCTTTTTCATTTTTTGTTCTAATTCCTTTTTCAAGACAGTGTTTCTCTGTGTAGCCTTGGCTGTTCTGGACTTGATTGTAGACCAGGCTAGCCTTCAACTCACAGAGATCTGCCTGCATCTGGCTTCCTGAGTGCTGGGATTAAAGGCCTATGCCACCATGCCTAGCTCACACCTAATTCTAATTTGTTTTTGTTTTTCTGAGACAAGGTTTCTCTGTTTTAGCCTTGGCTATCCTGTAACTCACTCTGTAGACCAGACTGACCTCAGAGAGATCCACCTGCCTCAGCCTCCGGAGATCTGGGATTAAAAGCATGCATCACTACCACACAGCCACACTTTTTATTTGTACAATCTCTTTTGAACAGGAAGTTCCAAGTGATCTCTTCTTATTCTGGAAGGCGTGCTTTTATTTTTTTATGTTCTTTTGGTTCTTTCTACCATGACATGTAACTTACCATATATGTTTCATTTACCTTTCCAACTAAAATACAAAGTATATTGTAGCTAAATATCATATAAGTGACACATGATAGATCTTCAGTAAATATTCCCAGGTACTTTATTATTTAGAAAATATCCCCAGTAGCTTAAGAGTACCGTGAAAAGCTGTAGGAAGATAAAAGTGACCAAATAATAAGGAGTCAATGCATATGTAAAGATTCTTCATTCTTTTGTCTCCCTTATGTGCATTCTTAAAGTTCATTCTTAATGTTATTTAAATAACATTTTTCATTATTTTAGCTACATATACATGGTTTAACATTTTTGTTCATTGAAGTCACCTTGCTTCCAGGTTACACATTAGGCCAATTTTACCGTTAAATTAAAAGCTTTGCATTGGGGCGGCAGCAACTGTTACTGTACATGGCTTCTTTTGATTTTTGCTTTTTCTTGTTTGCCTTCTGTAGTTCCTGTGTCTGATTTTCCAGTTCCTGATATGATAGTGCTTTTTCACAATTCTATATACATTACATTTTTTTCTTTTTTTTTCTTTTTTCTTTTTTTTGGAGACTTTACAGAGAGCTCCTATTCTAAACAATGAATTTGAATGTACTTTGCTAAACTCTAAGGCATGGTACAAATATTGTTCCATTTTATTTAGGAAGTTTTTCCAGTTTTTATGAAGATCAAGTTGTGAATTTCTCTTCTTTCCTATTTCATCGAAACACATGACATAGGAATAGCAAAATTGTCAAAAAATACATATATTGCCTTGAACTTATACAGTATTCATTATCTCATTTTATTTTACATAATGTTTCTCGAAACTCAGTTAATAAAAACAAAATATTATTAATTACCTACTTTGGATTTACTATTATACTAAACAATGAAAAACAGAATATAAAATAAATAAAATATAGTTTCCCAAATCATCATTTAACATTAGTGTTAATTGCTTTTGGGGAAATCCATAACTCATTGTTGAAATAAATGAGCAAAACTTTAAGGCAAAACAGAATATTTACACAGCCTTGTAATATTTATTAACAGATGATAGTGTTGGTTTCAATATATGTTCATAGTTTCTCTTCCTGTGTGAAGAGTTAACACCAAGGCAATAAAGAATTAAAATCTAAGGAGAACAAATTATTTTGCCCAAGTATAACAAGAGTTAGGTGTCTGGCCTTAGGTGCAAGTCAGGTTGAGTCTGTAAATGATGGTAGATTTTAGAGATGTGAGGCCCATAGCAGCTTTATTTGTAATAGGCAGAATCTGGAAACAACCTAGAACGGATACAGAAAGTGTGGTACAATGGAATATACTCAGCAATCATCTTTCAAATATGCTTCATTGCTCAAACTTTATCAAGTACAGTTACTATAACACAGTTTAATGAAAGGACATTAATGGGCAGAACAGGATACACAAAACCAAGCATCATTGAAAGCCCAGGTTGAAACGTGCCCTTAAACTGAGGATATAGTAATAGCTCACTGGAAGAATGCTTGCCTAGTCTGTACCAAGACCCAAGGTTACAGGCACCAGAACCTTGAGCAAATCTGGGAAGGTCACAGGGTGCAGCTAGGTAATAAAGGGGATAAAAAGGGAAAGTGGGGAAGAAAGATGTCCTTTTTGTCTCAGTATAAAAACAAAGAAGAAAGAAAGAAAGGAAGGAAAAGAAAAACAGTATTTGTTTTTCATGTGATGCCAATTCTATTTTACTATATCTGAAATTCAAGATTCTCAAAATTTGATCTGGATTTAATCAAACAAACTTTCTCACACACATATATTCTTACCTTTCTTTTTAAATTACATATTTCATGTCTCCCCAAAATGTGTTTGAACACCATAAAAGCAAATTCAAATAAAATTAATAGCAACATAAATTTGTCAAACTTCAGATCTGTCTTTTTCACCAAGTCAGAGAAAATAAATGAAGACCAGGTATGACTGTCATATTATTCACAGGCAGTCACTCAAATTTCTTGTACCACATAAACTTTAACACTGTTACACATACCGAATAACGGTATTTCTCCTGCCAAATTTATTAAAAAATTTCCTTCTGTTATCCTAAGTTCTGGGAGACAGGAACCTTATAAAAACTAAGTTTTTCCTTTCAGCATTTCCTAGGCTTGTGTAGCCTGCCAAGCCGAAGGTCAGGGTTTTGAGTAGCAGGAACCTTCCCAGATCCTTCAGCAGGCCTTAGATGTTCATCAGCTCACTTCAGTGCTTCAGGCATTTCTTGACTTCAGCTGTCTCAGCTGCTTCACATTCTCTCTGAGCACTCACTGAATGTTAGGGCCGAAGGGGAGAAAGAAGGAAGAGGAGATGGGAAGAGGAGAGAAATTGGCATTTTATTTTATGTATTTGTCTGTGGATGGTGATTTAGACAAAATGAATGCACACATTCTAGACTAATGGTGTGAACAGACGTGAAAGTTCTTTGAGCTCCTTTGTCTTTCAAGTTCCTATCAGAGTCAACTCCATCAGTACTCTTTACTTTGGTAAAGTGAAAAGTAGTAATTTTTCTTATTTCAAGGAATATTTGATTATCAGTGATGTGCTAAGATTGTGCTCAGTTTTGAGGCTGCCAAGAGGACTAAAACATGAGCAGTACTCTCAGAGTGCCGTGGCCTTACTAGTCATTATAATTTTACAGTAATTTCCAGTGTCATCTTTGGACTTTGTTCAGGCTAACCTTTACTTAGGTCTTCTACCTATGTATATAGTAGACGGTATACCTGCCACCTGGACCCACATCTTACCTTTTAAAATTCAAAATTTTACTTGTCTTTCATAGCTCTAAGTCCACTTTTTCAATAGCCTAGTCCTATCCTAGTGTGCACTAATATTTCTTCCTCAATTTTTCTAAATTTTCTGCACATACAATCTAATTTAGTGCAGGTACCTCCAATGTATACTTGATTAACTTAAGCAGATTATTTTTTATCTTTAAAGCATATTGGTCTTGATAAACACATAGAAATTAAAATAGACATTACCATCATCATGCTTAATGGAATCAAAATATTTTTGCTATTTACGAAGTTAAACACATGTATTTTGTGTTTTTTTTGTGGCAAATGAAAGATACAAGCTTCATATTTAGAAAAATGAGGTGGATGTGTGATATTGTTATAATTGCTCTTTTCATTTTTTGATTTATTTTATTTTATGTGTATGAGTGTTTTGCCTGCATATATGTATGTGTACCATGTGTGCGCCTGGTACCCTCTGAATTTTAAAGGGGGCATGAGATCCCCTATAATTCCAGTTATGTGATTGTGAACTGGGATGCTGGGAACTGGACTTGGGTTTCTGTGAGAGCAACAAGGACTTTAACCACGGACCATCTTTCCAGCCCCATATCGCTCTGTTTTAATATTAGTTATTATTGTGCTATGTTTAATTTACAAAGAAAACATAATCATAACTATGTATACATAGGAAAACATAGTATATGTATATATATTTATTTATATACATTAAATTCATTACTCCCCACAGTTTCAGATATCCACTGATACCCATCAGGTATTAGAAGTAGTTGTATGTATGTATGAATATATGTATGTATGTGTTTTTGTTGAGGGAATTAGATTTTAAACCTAATTTGTTCTGGAAAGATAAAGTGTACTGAAGAAAAATGGGATTGTAAAGCTCGGAAAAGGTAAATTATCCAAATTTGTATAATTTTTAGATTTCTTGAAGGATGGCTTTCTCCACATAACAATAATAATTGTAATTGTCAATATTGTTGTATACATTCTATGTGCAAGGTACTATTTAGAGCAGTTTACATGCATTAGCATATTTATCCTATCATTAACCCTCTGAGGGTTATTTAATGTTATAGATTAAATTGTGGTACAGTGTAGGTAATCGTTCAAGGTCACCTACCCAATGAGTTGTAGAGCAGGAACTGAATGATGTCATCCATTAAACTTGCAGGCTTAAACTTTCCCTCTTTCTGTGAGATTTACAGAGATTTCAGTGCTAGTCTCTGTTTTTATAACAATTGTGTACTATTGGGCTTATTGTTAATCTTCCGAAACCTTCCTTAAATTTAAAATGAAGACAGCTAACTCTGTAGTCTTTATATAGTGTCTGAGTCTAATATTCTGGGAGATACAGACTTCTTAAGACACACCAGAAAAATACTTATAAGAACAAGAAAAAAAATACAGTCATAGGTCAAAGGATATAGAAAAAGCTTCTAAGGTTATTATAGCCTAGAGAATGCAATTAAGTGAGAGCTGAATTAACCAGAATAGGAACCCAGGAGAAGAGGTTTTAGCTTGGCTTTTGGGTGAATAATAATGTTAATAGTAGTTATTGACCTTTGTTCTAATTTTCTTTATATTGCTGTGACCAAAAGTAACTTGAGGAGGAAAGGGCTTATTTGCCTTACGTGTCCTGAGCACACTAGATCACTGAGAGACGTCAGGACAGGGATTTAAAGAAGAAACGTGGAGGTAGGAACTGAGACAGAGACCATGAGGGAACACTGCTTATTGGCTTGATATCCATGACTTTCTCAGCTTGCTTTCTTATATAACAGAGGACCTCCTTGTCCATGCGTGATACCACCTACAATGGCCTGAGCCCTCCTACCTCAATTATTATCAAGAAAATGCCTCACAGATATGCCCACGAGGCAGTCTGATGAAGATAGTCATTCAATTTATATTCTCTCCTCCAAGGTAGGTCTAGGTTTGTGTCAAGTTGACAAAACTGAGCCAGCAAAACCTCTTACTGTGTTTTTACAAAGTCAGATATAGAGTAGTTAATACAACCAGGATTAGAATATATTCTACTAACCACATTTTGTTTAGATAAGAGAAAAGGATGTGGTCTTTTATTTATTGAACATACTCATCTATTCACTTTTCAGGAATCTGAAAGCCATGTGTTAAATCTTGTGGAGCATTAGAAGAACTGTGTATCACATGCACATTCAATGGTTTTGTGGGTTAGGTTACAAGGTAGTTGTTAGATAACACAAAGAAAACATAATTATAGGGGAACACAAGAATAATTGAAAGAGATGATTGCCATCTTTTAGGAAATACTGAAGGAGTAGAAAAAGCACCTGTTGACAGGTCCTGCAGTTTCCATTGGAATGAATTTATCATGGAAGCATATGTATTGGAGGAATGATGGAAATTAAGCAGCTGTGTTAACTGAGGTAAGAGATGGCAGCAAAGAGATAAATAAGAATTTTTGAAAAAATATTGGAAAACTTTAAAAAGTTGTTAGGTTATTTTAGGTTTTGGTTTATTTTTCCTCCAAGTACTAGGTATCATGGAACTTTGTGAAGGGAAAAGGGAGCTGACAAAGGTGAAATATCGAGAAAGCCTTGTTTTCAGTCCTTCTTTGTTATCTTTCTTTTGAACTGAGATCTGTAGAAGTCAATAGATAACGTTTTAAATAGCTACTTGAAGTTAAGAACCAAAGGAACCAAGAGATTATATTTTCTCCATTGTCTCAGGGCTGTTTAAGTAACCAAGCTAGTAATTGGATGAGCCATGGTGGATTCCAGGAAGGTCTCCCTTCAGGTTGTGATTACCCCCGCTCAGGCCGTGCACAAGTGATGTGTTCTGTGGTAGTGGCTCCACCTGAAATCACTTCTCTGGGAGGTGAGGATGGCACTGTTATATCTGTGAGAGCCGTGTCTGCTTGTATGTGTGCTAGAGTTTAGTTTTGATCTCGATGGTTCCATGTTTTGAACTATTCTTTATTGACAAACTCAAAAAGCGGGGGGCGGGGGTGCAGAATGGCATTCTTAGAGATCTAGGTGTCAAATCGCAGATACCATTTAGACTAGGACCTGAGCCTGCGGTGAGGGTGGGGGTCTAGAGAACAGCCAGAGGATAGAGGAGATTTTGAGAGTATCCTGTCAGAGGCCAAAATCACTGCTGAGATTTCCAACAAATAAGGTAAAAGGTTTTCAGTTATCTGTTACAGCACACTTAACAAAAGGGAAGTGGTGTGTGCTTCATTTATTGTGTAGGAGGCCTGTAGTAAGTTAGCAGAATTGAAACTAGAACTTAAGCTTTCTGGTAAGAAAGTGACTAAAACAAGATTGTAGACTTCTGGTCTAGCTGTTAGGAACCTCCTTGGAAGAATAGATTTTAAGCAAATCCGGTAAGATTTAGATTCAAAAGAAACTCCAGGCCAGACTTAGCCAAGTTAAAATCCTTAGGTGAAACTGAACACGTAACCTAAAACCATTGGAAAAATAAATGCTATTGTTTCCTAGAACATTTGTAAAAACCAGTGACTGGCACACTAGTCCAAAGGCCAGGATTTTCAACAACTCACACCAGAAAACTTACACTTATTAAATGTCTTCACTAGGGTTTTTGTGTTAGTGGGTGACTGAGGTCTTTTGTTTCTTCTGTTTTCCTCATGGCAATAAAGCAGAAATTTAGAAAGCTTCAAAATGAACTTCTTCATAGATGTTATAGCCACAGGTTTTAAGTTTTCATCACCTAAATGTGGAGCTGAACAATTGAAAACTTGGGGTGGGGGTAGAAAAGAGAGTTGAAGACACATGTGGTGTGTGTCAAAAACCAGTGTAAATCAGGAAGGTGTGCTGAGGGGATTTCCTGTATTACAGGCTGCAGAACTAGTCTTCCTGCACTTTCCATCAATAAACTGAAAGTAAGGTGCTGGCTTTTCTGGCACCTTGGAGAAGTGCTTTGCCCTTTATTTGACACTGTGTTTCCTTGAAGCTCAGATCAGCTCCGCAGCAAGAAGAAACCTTGTCCTGAGGATAATGTACTCTTGCATTGCAGCGGGTACTTATCTGTATTATGGGATCCACACTAGTATTTCTCAGTACTTACTTTGCCTCTGCTGCGGAAGTATTTATTTCTTGGTTTATAAGTGTGACTATAATACCATTTATTGAATACTTAAACTTCCCAACTACTGGGTACTGCAAGTTCTTCAAAGGTGATCAGTTTTGGTTCTCACTACCCAGTTGAGCAGTGCTACTTACTAATTGTCTCATTTGATTTAAGATTAAACAAGTTAATCACTGCTTCCCACTTCTGACTCCCCATTAGAGTTAGCCAGAGAAACTTAAAAAACTTTGGGCCCTAGGCAAATTAAGTCAGTTTCTAGGGAGGAGCTCCAACATTACAATATAAAAACCAAATCGTTCTTCCTGTGAGTCTAAAGTGCTCACCTGCATAAGAATCTCTGCAACACTCCTCCGTTTCTGGTGGGAGTGCACATTTGTTCAACCACTTTGGAAATCAATCTGGCAGATTCCCAGAAAATTGGGAACAGCTCTACCTCAAGACCCAGCTTTACCACATCTCAGCATATACCCAAGAGATGCCTCACCACACGAGGATCTTTGCTCAATCATGTTCATAGCAGCTCTATTGGTAATAGCCAGAAACTGGAAACATCCCAGATGTCCTTCACCTGAAGAATAAATAAAGAAACTGTGGTACATTCACACAATGGAATACTTCTCAGCTATTAAAAACAAGTAAATCATGAAATTTGCAGGCAAATGTTGGGATCTAGAAAAGATCATCCTGACGCAGGTATCCCAGGAGCAGAAAGACTTACTGCATATGAATACTCACTTGTAAGTGGATATTAGGCTTAGAGTACAGGACGACCATACTACAATTCACAGAAGCTAAGAAACAAGGAGGGCTCAAGGGAGGATGCTCAAATCTCGCCCAGAAGGCAAACCAGAATAGTCAGTGGAAGTGGCTGAAGAGAAAGAAAAGGATAGGAGAGGGAACTGAGGGAAACAAGGTGAGGATCAGATACAGGATGAGCAGGGGCCAGAGGACAGAGCCTTGCAGAGAGAGGAGCAACCATGAGCGGGGCACCTCTTAGAGAAGCCGGAGACCTGCAACACGGTGGGCTCATGAAGGATATGGGGTGATTCTGGCTGAAACCCCTAGTGGCAGGGGTCATGGAGTCTGGAGAGGCCGCCCTTTAACCAGACAGAACTTCTGGTGGTGAGAGGGGAATGCCAACCCACCTACAAAACCTTTCATCCAGAATTTACCCTGCCTTCAGGATGTGCAGGGAGTAAGATAGAGCAGAGATCAAGAAATCTGTAGCAGATGCCTGGCCCAACCTGAGATCCACTCCATGGGAGAGAGCCAACTCCTGACACTATCGATGAAGCTCTACTGTGTTTGCAGATGGGAGTCTTGCATGGCTGTCCTCTGAGAGGCTCTCCCCAGCTACTGAGAAACAGAAACCGAGACTCACAGCCAAACATTGTGTGAAGCATAGGAAGCCTTGTAGAAGAGTATGGGAGTGGAGAGGAAGGACAGAATGACCTAGATGGGACAGGATGACAGAGGGGGAGGGGACAGACAGGAGGGGAGTGACCAGGAAGAGAGGAGGGAGGAGTCTACAATTGAGATGTAAAGTAAAGAAAACTAATTAAAGAAAAAGAAAAGGAAAGAGAAGAGGAGGAGGAAGAGGAAGAGGAGGTGGAAGAGACTCTGGGTGAAGTAATTTGCCTGAGACTCCTTAGCAAATCTAGAGCCCAGGTGTTGCCAAATATTTTAGAATGCCTGAACTTACAATGTGTATATTCATCATTTGGGATATGGTTAAAAGTGAGTTGCCACTTCTGACACATGTTCATGCAATGTTTATGCTACTAGTTTGCAGACCACACTTGAAGCAGCAGAGCTTGGCTATTGGACACTAACGTTGATAGTAATGGTAGCTAGAAGGCAGCTCTCGAAAGGCAGCAGTAGTCGGGAGCTGGGTAGAGCCTCCATCCATTTTGCTTTAGCAATGATAGTAGGTAGGTTAAACGTACTGTTTTGTATGGGTGATTGTACACTTTGGTAGCTCTGTACCATCTGATGACAGTTATTACCCTGTTCTTGAAGTTCTTAGAATATCAAGCCTAGAGAAACTTCCTTTGAATGAAGCATCACTGAGGCATTTTCATCTGGTAGAGATATTACAATTGTTCAATTGGTTGGCTATTAAAACTCCTTTTTTAAATTAAAAGTTAATTTTTTATTGAATGTATATATCGTGTGTGTACATATGCATGTCATTGTGTACATGTGAAGGTCAGGTGAGAACTTTGTGAAATTGGTTCTGTCATTCATCTTTACATGTTTCCTGGGAATCAAGTGCAAGTCCTTGTTTACACACCAAATAACTTTACCCACTGAACCACCTTATCAACCTGTTTACTTCTTTACTTAAAGGAAGTGAAGCTGGAGTTCAGATAAATAAAACAATTAAAAATTTAGACATTTTCAGAGTTAAATTCTCATTTAATTGAGCATCTACTGTTACCATGCACTAGCCCTTCATATGCTCCTCTTCTAGGACATAAAAATGAAGATGACATTGTCCTAGCCCTTTAAGAGCTTATACTTTAGTGGAAAAAATGACAGACTCGGTAATGGTACAATAGATACAAAGCAGAGGCATTTCTAAGGAATAAATAACAAACTACTGCTGAAATAGTTGAAGAAGATTTCAAAAGGTCTTATCAGGTAAATTGGCTGTTGTTTCTGATTGTTGAAAAATGTTTGTAACTGGTCATGAGGCTATTGGTGAGACTGTAAAAGCTTTTCAGTTTAGAATGGATTTGTAATTTTGAAATTGAAGATCTATGTGATTATTATCATTTACATATATATGTATATATAAATGCAGTTTCTGGAATCTCCATAATGCCATCAGCCTACTTTTATTGAACACTTCCAAGATGCTTGACACTATGCTATGAGCTTTATGAGCATTGTTTTTTTTAAAGCTTTATTGAGATGTAATTCATTTTGTGTACAACTCACATTCCACTTAAAATTTGCAGTTCAGTAACTTAGTATATTCCCAGAGTTGTGAACCATTCATTATAATTTCAGAACATTTTCCTCCCTCTAAAGAAACCTTTCAGTCCTTAGCTGTTTTCTCATAACTCCCCTCTCCAGTGTTAGGAAGCACCAATCCTTTTGCTTTTCTGGATAGTTCAGATGTTGGAATAATGTATGTAATAATACTTTCTGATTGATTTTTTTCGGGGGGGGAGTTAGGTTCTTTATATTTCATTATAGTTGTCTTGGAACTTGCTGCATAGACAGGATGGCCTCAAACTCATAAAGATCTGTCTGCCTCTGCCTCCCAAGGGCTGGAATTCAAGGCCTGAACCACCACATCTGGCTTGTGATTGATTTTTTAAAACTTAGCACACTGTTTTCCAGTGTTCATCCTAGTTCCAACATATGGCAGTACTTGATTTCTCTCTCTTACTAAATTATAACCAACCATATAGATACACATGTGTTGTTTATCCATTTATCAGCTTAATGGACATTTGAGTTTCCTTTTTGACTCTCATAAATAGTGCTGCTTATAAACATTTATATGTAAGTTATTGGATAGACATGTGTGTTCCTTTCTCTTGGACATATACCAAGGAACAGAATTATATCCTCGGTCATATAGCAATTATATGTTTAAACTTTTGAAGAACCGATAAACATACCCGATGATTGTACTACTTACATTTGAACCAAAAGGTATGAGGGTTTCATTTTCACATCTTTGTTATTACTTTTTATAACTCTTTTTGGTTCTAGAAATTCTTAGTGCATATGAAATGGTATCTTACTGTGCTTTTGATTTCTAGCACCCAATGGATAATGATATTCAGCATCTTTTCTTGTAATTTTGGCCGTTTGTGAGACACTTTTGCTGGTTTTTTTTAAGTAATTTATTTATCACAGGTTATATATTTTGTATCCCAGCCGTAGCCCCCTCTCTCACTCCCTCCCACTCTCCCATCCCTCCCTCTTCTTCTCTCTGTCCCCCTCCAAGTACACTGATAGGGGAGGACCTCCCCCCCTTCCATCTGGCCCTAGCTTATCATGTTCTTCAGGGCTGGCTGCAGTGTCCTCTTGTGGGATCTAATTAGGCTGCTCCTCCCTCGGGGGTGGGCGGAAGGGGACAGTCGACAAGCCAGCCGTTGAGTTCATGACAGAAATAGTCCCTGTTCCCCCTACTAGGGTACCCACTTGGGTACTGAGCTACCATGGGCCACATCTGAGCAGGGGTTATAGTTTGTATCCATACACGGTCCTTGGTTGGAGAAACAGTCTCATAGAAGATCCCTGTGCCCTGATCTATTTGGTCTTTGTGGAGCTCCTATCCTCACCAAGTCTTACTAACTCCCCCTTTTTTCATATGATTCCCTGCACTCTGCCAAAGGCTTGGTTGTGAGTCTTAATATCTGCTTTGATACATTGCTAGTTAGAGTCTTTCAGAGGCCCTCTATGGTAGGCTTCTGTCCTGTTGCTTGTTTTCTCCTATATTCATTGTCCATCCCATTTGTCCATCTAACCAATGATTGATCAACCCACTCTGGGTCCTCCTTCTTGCTTATCTTCCCTAGGTGTATAGATTTCAGCATGACCATTCTATCCTATAGGTCTATATAAGTGAGTATATACCAAGTGTTTCTTTCTGCTTTTGGGATACCTCACTCAGGCTGATCGTTTCCAGGTACCACCATTTGCTTGCGAATTTCAGGATTTCCTCATTTTTAATTGCTGAGTAGTATTCCATTGTGTAAAAGTACCATAATTTCTGTATCCATTCCTCAACTGAGGGACATCTGGGTTGTTTCCAAGTTCTGGCTATTATGAATAAAGCAGCTACAAACATGGTTGAGCAAATGTCCTTTTTGTGTACTTGAGCATCTTTTGGATATATGCCTAAGAGTGGTATAGCTGGGTCTTGAGGAATCACTATTCCTAATTGTCTAAGAAAGCGCCAAATTGACTTCCAGAGTGGTTGTACAAATTTGTATTCCCACCAGCAATGGAAAAGGGTTCCTCTTTCTCCACAACCTCTCCAGCATGTGTTGTCACTTGAGTTTTTGATCTTAGCCATTCTGACAGGTGTAAGGTGAAATCTCAGGGTCGTTTTGATTTGCATCTCCCTAATGGCTAAGGACATTGAGCATTTCTTTAAGTGTTTTTTTTTAAATTATGAAGTTGTGAAAAGTATATATTCCAGATATGCAAGTCCCTCATCACAGTTTTCCTCTAAACCAGTGTCTCTTGAAGGTTTTTGGTTTCCTTGTTGGGTAGTCCAGGCATGTTTCCTCCATTAGCTTCCAAATGCTGGGATTACAGGTGTCCAGCACCGCTCCTATCATGCCCCAGACGTAAATTCTATATTATTCACATTTTATGGAAGAGAAAATTGAGGCTCAGAGAGGTTAAATCTCTGGCTAACCTCTATATAGATAATAAGTAGCAGAACCAAGACATTGTGCTTTTGTCCACTTTGGTGGATTGTTTGACTCTAGTACTTTATTCTTAACATGGTCTTTCAGATTCCTTTTCCTGAAAAAGCTTCCAGGGCACAGGTGCTCAAGGAAGAACATAAACCTTCTAATCTCATTTTATTGCCTCTTTCCATGGTCAGTGACACTGAGTAAACTGTTTACTTCAAACTACAATTGAGTGTATGTATACCTCAAAGGAATTGCCTCCCAAAAACTTTAATGAATTAATATGCTGGCTGTCCTTTGGCCATGGATGTTGTGATCTCAGGTGGTATAGGCATGAGCTCATGGCTGGACAAGGCACATGTGACCATCGTGTAACTGTATCTGAGATCACAAAGGAGCTTGTTAGTGATTCTTTTCACAAGTTCTTTCCTCTTACTCAAGTATAATGATTCAAAGTATTTTACGTCAAGGATGCCTACTTTTTCTTTTCTGCTTCTGCCTCTGCCTTTTGGATTTTCTTTAGCAGTCCTTTACTTACTATTATTTTTAATCTTTAAAATTAAAAAGTCCATCTTTATTTTGACATCCAGTCTTATCTCTAAAAAGATGTTTCTGTTAGTTAGTCTATCAGTGTATTGGCCCCTTTAAATGTAGTGTCAGCTTTCTTCCTAGCCTGTTTGGCTGCCTTTGGTGTCTTTAGCCTTTGGTCTGTTACTGGGATATTTGCCCTTCGGCTAAAATGGCAGCCTTCTATTCGGAGTCAGAGATGATGATGCTTTAAAAGAAGAAATAATTCTTGAGCTTCTACCTTTTGCACACTGTTTTATGTTTTTATCTTTTAAAACAAAAGTTGTATGTGTTTATGTATAACATTATGTTTCAAAATATCTATACATTGTGGAATGGCTCATTTAAGCTAATTAACATATACATTAACTCACATCACTTATATTTTTTTGTGGCGAGAACATTTAGTATGATCTTATGGTAGCTACATATTTAATATTCTGGAGAACATTTGCATTGTTTTACACAATGGTTATACTAGCTTATGTTCTCCTCAACACTATACAAGGGTTTTCTTGTTCCCATATCCTGCCAACCTTTTGTCTTGTTTTCTTGCAGTGTTGGGGATCGATTTTAGGGCTCTAAGCATGTCAGGCAAGTGTTCTACCAGAAGGCTACACTCTCTATCCTTAATCTTCTTGGTAATATATATCTAGCAGTTATGATTTCACTGTGGTTTTTTTTTTTCATGGTTAGTGGCAATAAACATTATTTATATATACTTATCAGCCATTTATACATTGCCTCTTGAGAGAAGACTGTTTAGTTCCTTTTACTATTTTAAAAGTGGATTGTCTTCTTGTATTGAATTAAATTCCTTTGGAATATTATTCTGATATCAGATAGATGATTCTATTCTAGAGCTTGCCTGTACACTTTTGCTTTTTTCTTGCCAATTCTAGAGTCTGAGTCTGTGGGTCTGGCCTGTTGCTAGAGCAGCCCAAAGATGATTTTTCTTGAGGTTCCCCCACACACATATATACATATGTAATGAATATTCAAAATACTAATCATCTAACAGATGTAAAATTGGTGAATATTTCCCCAATTCTGTAGGCTCTACTTTGTTGGAATGATGGTATCCTTGTAAAGGGATTTCTTAAGAAATGAAATTAAATTAGTGTTTGGGATTATACTGTAGGATAGATTAACCTGAGAGTTAAATTAAGAATTTTGGATTTTATCCTTTAAGCAAAGATAAAATAGTAAAGGAATAATTGTGATTAAGAAAATTATATTTGGTAACTTAGGAATATTCATGTCATGGCAACCCAACTCACAGAATAGAATATAACAATGGTATGGATGGATAGAAGGACAACTGTAGGAAGGCTACAGAAGAACAAAAAAAAGAGGCTCTTAAAAGGATTTAAGAGTGAGGTAGGATTGATTACATCAGTGAGTCAGATAGAAAGAAGGGGATAGTGAAGGACTTGTTACAAAGAAAAAGACACTGAAATGAACACAAAGTGGAAGACTTTGTCTATTTCTTTTTGGAAAAAAATGGATCATACTGCTTATAAACTAAGGGATGAATTACGTGACCATGAGTCAGCCATCATTTGTAAAAAGATCAGTTAATGCATAACAATGTTTTATTTCCTTTGGCTTACCTGGAAATATTTTCTCCTTTCCTACTCTTCTTCCTGTTATTTTATTTTCTGTTTTATTTTCCATGCCTGGAACTCCTCTTCTTTTTTTGTCCTCTTTCCTCTTTTCTTCTAAACAATTCTTCAAAAGCACAAAATCAGAACATTTGATAGTTGAGGACAGTTTTAAAAAATGTTTCCCTTTAGCAATCTTTGAGATTTTAAGAGAGATGCTGGAAGCTATGCTGCATACTCGTTGTATGAGTGATCTTCTCAGGTCTTCAAAATCTCCCTTTGTACTTGGGGAAATTTATCTTATATATGAACAACATATATTAAATTATTGTGAGTAGGTGCTGAGTTAATGGAATTAAAGGGTCTTTAGTGAAAACAAACAAACAAAAAAACAAAACAAAACCTCATTTTCCCAATATTGGTGTTCGGACAGAGAAAATACTTTTGTACCTGACACTCCCTCTGTGATCTATTTATGTTTTGTATGTGTACATAAATCTTGTTATATAGGAGATTTTTTCATATCTAAAAATGTGTACATAAACCAACCTGGTTGTCCTGCAGTTGTATATTCTTGTCTGTAAATAGGGACTAGGTAAGTTAATGTCCTTGTCAATTGTCAGTATTATAATATTATTATTATTATTATTATTATTATTATTGAGTTATACTGAACATTTGATATAAGCTAAATATTGTGCTAATTTTATACCCACTTTTTAAATTTTATAACTATCTTCTGATGCAGATTCCGTTTTATCATTGCACAAATGAAAACGCTTAGGCCCAGAGCTGTTAAGTGACTTGCTCAAGGTTACATAGCTAGTTGGTAGTAGAGCAAGGGCAGGAGCCAGAGTTCTAACATACTTGGCAAAGTACTTTCAAGTGCATCAGTAACAGGACAGGTGGATAGGAAGCGTAAGTTTTAGGACTTACAAACCATAGCATAATATTGTATCTCCTAAAGAGAAATCTGGTTTATAGACAAGGAATTATTTACAGAATGTTTAATATCATGTTTCCAGGTGCCTAGCACCTTAGTAATATGCAATGTATTTAAGTAAGTCAGTGATTAATTGTAATGAGTCACTCTGACATCTTCCTTTCTTTTTATCTTCTCTCTTTTTCTTTCTTTCTTCCTCCACCTCATTCTTTTCCTTCTTCTTGTTTTTCTCCTCTTTCTCCTTTTTTTCCCTCCTCCTCCTCATTCCTCCTCCTTTCTTCAGTCTTTTGAGACAGGGTTTCTCTGTGAAGCCTTTTCTGTTCTAGACGCTGTATGTAGACCAGGGTGGCCTCAAACTCAGAGCAATCCACCTGCCTCCCTGAGTGCTGTGATTACAGGTATGTGCCACCTCACCAAGCTCACTCTGACAGTTTTAAATTTAATTTTTAAATAAAAAATTCATAAAATATTTTAATTATTTCCCTTCCCAATATTTCCAAGAACCTCTCTACTACCCGACCCACCAACTTTATGTACTTCTAATCTCTCACTTAAAATAAAACAAAAAAGGAACAAAAGAGAAGAAATATAGACACCCCCCCCAAAAAAAAGTAGAAGACCAATAAGATAAAAAGTGGCAAATAAAGCAAAATGAAACAGAAATTCTATTGAGTTTATTTTGTGTTCATTTCTACTCCTGGGCGTGGTGACGCGCCTGCCATGGAGTGTGCTGATATACCTAGTGAAAATTCATGGTGAAAAACAATTTTCCCTTTGCCAGTGGCTGTCAATTGCAGATAGCTTCTTGGTGAGGGGTGGGACCTCATGTTTGCTTTCCCTTCTCAGTGCTGGGACTCCATCTGGCTTGACCTGTGCAGGTCTTGTGTCTGCTGTTGCAATCTGTGTGAGTTCGAATGTACATCAGTTCTGCTGTTCTGGAAGACACTGTTTCCTTGGAGTCATGGCATCACTTCTGGCTCTTACAGTGTGTCCACCCCTCTTCTGCATAGACCTGCGAATCTTGAGGGAGGAGTGTGATAAATACATCTCACTTAGGACTGAGTGCTCTAAAGTCTCTCACTCTCTGCACATTGTCCAGTTGTGGATCTCTGTGTTATTTCCCATCTACGAACAGAAGCTTCTCTGATGTGGGTTGAGTGAGGCACTGATCTCTGGGCATAGCAGGATGTCATTTTATTGCTGTGTACGTTTAACAGAATAATAGGTTTTCCCTAAGCCACTGACATACCTAGTCTGTTTATGGATTCTTTATCACTGTCGGTTATGAGTGCTAGCTCCTAGAGTGGGCCTGAAATCCAACAAAAAAAGTAGTTACTTGCATAATATTTATGTCACTGTTGCACTGACATATCTTGTAGGCAGGTTACTGTTTTAAGTAACAGAGTTCATATCTGGGTGATTGATATTGATGGTTATGTTTTTCCTCTGGTAGCTTGCAGAGAATCTTCCAACATCATGAACACTAGTAAGTAGGGATGAAGCTACTAGTTAGGCTACAGATTGACCTCCTTGTGTTTATGTGTGTTGATGAAAGTCAGCATTATCTTACTAGGACCTTACCATAAGGTCGTGGAGGGTGACCAAGAGCCTTGATAATAGCTTGTGATATTTGGAGATTCCATGGGACCACTTTGGCTGAAGACTCAACAAGTTGGAGCCCGCTTATTTTTTTTTATTTTTTATTATTAATTACATTTTATTAACTCTGTATCCCAGGTGAATCCCACTCCCTCATTCCCTCCAAATCCCATCCTCCCTCCCTCCCTCATTTACTCCCTGCCCCTTTCCAAGTCCACTGATAGGGGAGGACCTCCTCCCCTTTCATCTGGCCCTGGTTTATCAGGTCTCTTCAGGACTGGCTGCAAAGTACTCTGTGGCCTAGGAAGGCTACTCCTCCCTTGCTGGGCGGGGAGGTCAAAGAGTCTGCCATTGAGTTCATGTCAGAAATAGCCCCTATTTCCCTTACTAGGCTACCCACTTGAGTACTGAGCTATCATGGGCTACAGGCAAGTAGAGGTTCTAGGTTATATCCACCCATGGTCCTTGGTTGGAGAAACAGTCTCATATAGGACCCCTGTGCCAAATATATTTGGTCCTTGTGGAGCTCCTATCCTCTCCAGATCATATTAACTCCCCCTTCTTTCATGTGATTTCCCTGCCATCTGCTGAAGGTTTGGTTATGAGTCTCAGTTTCTGATTTGATACACTCCTAGGTAGAGTCTTTCAGGGGCCCTCTGTGGTAGGACCCTGTCCTGTTACTCGTTTTCTCCTACATGCCATTTGTCTTTCTAAGTAAGGATTGATCACCTTACCCTGGGTCCTCTTTTTTGCTTATCTTCTTTAGGCCTATAGATTTCAGTATGTTTATCCTATCTTATAGGTCTAAGTAAGTGAGTATATACCATATGTGTCTTTCTCCTTTTGGTATACCTCACTCAGAATGATATTTTCTAGATCTCACCATTTGCCTGCAAAATTTATGATTTCCTCATTTTTAATTGCTGAGTAGTATTTAGTGGAGCCCACTTTTTTTTTTGAGATATTCAACTACATGCCTTGGATTTAAAGGCTTTATTTTTAAATAATTAATAGACAAATGATTGAACATGTTGAAATACACAAAGCATATATGATGTATACTCATTTCTTCGCTCAAATAACCTGTGCCATGTTTTATGTTTGTGTTTGCAAAAGGGTCATTTCCAAAATATATACATAAAGGAAATCTGCGTCTACACAGGAGATTGCACGTTTACATATATATGCATATATATGTATGTATGAAACATAATAAAGAATAAGAGGCCATGAATTTGAAAGGGAATTACTATTATCACAGAGTTTGAAGGGAGAGGAATAAGATAATAATGCAATTATATACATTTAAATTAAAAAAAATGAAAAAAGTTCAAGCACACAGAATGACTTCCTCTTTCACTTTCATTGTGTTACACTTTTAGTGACTCACTTTTATGTGTCTTATAACCAAAAACTTGTACCATCTTAGCAATTTGCCCATCCTCCACTAAATGGACACTGCCAATCGTGATTCTGCTCCTGGTTTCTCTATTTAACATGCCACAGATAAGT
>CM053762.1:54063469-54078896 GCA_028658305.1 Pachyuromys duprasi | reverse complement strand
GGTCACTGGGAAATTTTTCCAGGTAATAACTGGGTGTCTCTAGGGTTTTCCCACTTGATTTTCTCACCATAGGAGTTCCGCTCACCTGGCACTCACAATGCTGGCGTTTTAGGTCCCAGAGTTCAGTCTCCTGGTCGCTGCGTTGTTTCTGCTCTCCTACTCCTCAGACACAGTGTTCTCTCGTGGCAGCCATCTTGGATCCTCCCAAATTTCTTCTTGAAGGCACTTAGTGTTATGAACTTTCCTCTTAGTGCTGCTGTCATTGTGTCCCATAAATTTGGGTATGTTGTACTTTCATTTTCATTGAATTCTAGGAAGTCTTTAATTTCTTTCTTTCTTTCTTCCCTAACCAAGCTGTCCTTGAGTAGCAAGTTGTTCAGTTACTATGTATGTGCAGGCTTTTTGCTGTTTCTGTTGTTGTTGAGGTACAACTTTAGACCATGATGGTCAGATAGGATACAAGGGATTATTTCAATCTTCTTGTATCTGCTGAGGCTTGCTTTGTGACCAACTATATGGTCTGTTCCATGAGGTTCTGAAAAGAAGGCATATTCTTTTGATTTTGGGTAAAAATTTCTGTAGACATCTATTAGGTCCATTTGATTTATGGCCTCTGTAAGTGCCCTTGTTTCCCTGCTTTGCTTCTGACTGGATGATCTGTCCCTTGGTGAGAGTGGAGTGTTGAAGTCTCCCACTATTAGGGTGTTGGGATCAATGTGTGATTTCTGCTTTAATAATGTTTCATTTACAAATGTAGGTGGTCTTGTTTTTGGGGCATAGATGTTCAGAATTGTGATGTCCTCCTGTTGGAATTTTCCTTTGATGAGAAGGAAGTGCCCCTCCTCATCTTTTTTGACTAATTTTGGTTGAAAGTCTATTTTATTAGATACTAGGATCGCTACCCCAGCTTGTTTCCTGGGTTCATTTGCTTGAAAACATTTTTCTAGCCCTTTACTCTGAGGTAGTGTTTATCTTTGTTGCATAGGTGTGTTTCTTGGATGCAGCAGAATGTTGGATCCTGTTTCCACAACAATTCTGTTAATCTGTGTCTTTTTATTTGAGAGTTCATTGATGTTGATAGATAATAGTGACCAATGACTGTTAGTTCATTAGTTGGTGGTCTTACTATGATTCATTGCTTTCTTTTTTTAATTTTTGTTGGGAAGTTATCTGTAAACTATATTTTTTTGGTGTAGTTGTTTTTATTGGATTGGTGTTTTCCTTCTAGTATTTTCTATAGGGCTCATTTGCTGTGTAGATATTGCTTAAATTTAGTTTTGTCACGGAATATTTTGTTTTTTCCATCTATGTTGATTGAAATTTTTGCAGGGTGTAGTAGTCTGGGTTGGCATCTGTGTTCCATTAAAGACTGCATGACCTCTGCCGAGGCCCTTCTGGCTTTCATAGTTTCTGATGAGAAGTGTGGTGTGATTCTGATTGGTCTACCTTCATATGTTATTTGACCCTTTTCCTTTGCTGCCTTTCATATTTTTTCTTTGTTTTGTAGGTTTAGTGTTTTGACTATGATGTGACGAGAGGTATTTCTTTTCTGGTCTAGTCTATTTGGTGTTCTGTAGGCTTCTTGTATGTTTATGGACATTTCTTTCTTTATGTTGGGAAAATTTTCTTCTATGATTTTCTTAAAAATATTTTCCGGCCTAGAACCCCCGCTCAGATGTGGCCCATGGTAGCTCGGTGCCCAACTGAAGACCCTAGTAAGGGGAATAGGGACTGTTTCAGTCATGAACTCGATCGCTGGCTCCTTGATCCTCCCCCATACACACCAGGGAGTAACAGCCTGGCTAGATCCCAGTGGAGGACATTGCAGCCAGTCCTGAGGAGACAGGATGATCTGGGGTCAGATGGAAGGGGAGGAGGTCCTCCCCTGTTGGTGGACTTGGAGGGGGCAGGGAGGAGATGAGGGAGGGATGGGGAGGGTGGGAGGGAATGAGGGAGGGGGCTAAGCCTGGGATGCAAAGTACCTTGATATAAAAAGAAATAAATGACATTAAAAAATATTTTCCGTTCCTTGGAGCCTGGAGTCTTCTTTTTCATCTATTCCTATTATTCTTAGGTTTCATCATTGCGTCCTTGATTTCTTGGACGTTTTGTGTTTGGGACTTTCCTGATTTTACTTTTTCTTTGAGGGAGGAATCAATTTCAGCAAGTATATCTTCAGCTCCCTGGATTCTCTCTTTCATCTTTTGTATTCTGTTGTTGATGCTTACCTTAGTGGTTCCTGATATTTTCTCTAAGTTCTCCAGTTCCAGGGTTTTCTCTGTTTGTGTTTTCTTTATAGATTCTAATTCTGTTTTCATCCTTTGCACCATTTCCTTCTGATTGAATGTGGCTCCTATTTTTTGGTTTGTTCCTCTCTATATGTCTCTAATTGTTCCTCTACATGGGCAAATATATTCTTCTGTATTTCTTTGAGAGCTCTGTTTATTTCCTCTTTTTGTTCCTCTAATAACTGCATAAGCATAGCTTTAAAGTCATTTTTTGTTTTCCGCTTAATTAAAGTATCCATTGATTTTGGGGTTGCTGGTGGGGTCATGGTGTCCTGATTTTTGTTGGGTGAGTTCTTATGCCAACCTTTGGCCATTTGCTTATATCTAACCTTCACTGTTCCTTGAGTCTGAACTTCAGACTGGAACTCTCTTTCTCTGGTGTCTGGAATATTCTTCAGGAAGATCAGGGAGGTCCAGTGGTTTTAGGGTTTGTGAGTGTGTGTTGTTGCTTCAGTTATACCTGCAGGATGAAAAGCCTCTGGAGCAGAATCGTTGTGGGGGAGTAAGCGTGTGTGTGTGTGTGTGTGTGTGTGCGCGCGCGCAGAATGCTAGAGAGTGTATGTGCTTGGGATGTGGGGCTTGAGAACAAGCGCAGGAAGGGATGTGGATGTTAGCATGGTTAGCTAGGACAGATTGCAGTGCAAAGCGCCTGGGCAGGTTTCCTGAATACCCAGTGGTCCACAGCCTGTGGCGGGCTCTGCAGGCTGGACTCTTAGGTCTGTGGCTGATGCTGTGGGTGGGACAGGTACTCTGTTTTGGGCTCTGTGTGCCCGGCTTTGTGCTCTGTGCTAGAAGCTGTGAGCACAGCAGGCTGGGCTCTGCTGTTTGAGTTGGGAAGTGCTATTTGAAGGCTGGAGATTGGAGATCATGGGGGTGGGGGCGGGGAGGAATGCTGGGGGTTTGCGTATTCTCAGTCTCAAATCTCAAGAAGGGAGATCTGTGCTTGGAGCAGGCAGTACTGTCTCCTCATAAGTTGCTGTGTGCACTTTGAGCTGCCTCCCCTGCTTCAACTGCTGGCTGCAGTACCTAAGCTGCTGCCTCCCCGATGGCTGTGGTATCTGCACTGATTCCTCTGCTGCAGGCTTGTCTCCCTCCACTGCTGCTTCAGCCCTCAGCTGCTGCTTCTGCCTGTTATGGGGAAGTGCCTGGGAATCAATTCCCCAGGAGAAGTCCATGGAGATGTCCACGGTTGACCTGTGTCCTATTTGACTCAGATCAGGGTTTGTCCCCCTTCTCCCCAGAGTCTTCGTGTGGTTGTTTTGGGTTCCACAGCCCCTCCACTCACCAATTCGGAGTTTCAGCTTCTCTGAATACGCTGTGTGCTGGTCGCCACCATCTTGGATTCCCCGTGTTTCTTATTTTTATGTGCTACAATTTGTGCATATTTTGGTCTGATTGTCTCTCCGGATTTTCTCTGGGGAAGGTTGGGTGAGACCCCTCGTGGAGTATCCTATTCTTTTGAATTCAGGATCAGCAGGAGAAAAGAAATGTTTGTTCAATACTACACTAAATCAGATAAAGATATACACCTAAAATTAACTAAAGCCTTATGGTACCTGTGAGCATAGAACTGCCATGTAGAAGTTGTGGTCAGTTGAGTTTTAAGTCACTTGTCTTTTTGAATGTTTATATGCTAAAACTGAGCTGGACCTATCAATCTGCAGTATACTCAGGATTGTCTTTCTAGAAGTTTCTTTTCTGGCAAAATACAAAATGGAGGAAGTATGAAGTTATAAAAGCAAAAAAAAGCTATTTTCCTTTCATAAAAGGAAAAAAAGTTTAGTAGATGAAAAAAAGGAAAGGACAGGGAAGGGAAAATTATCACCACCACTGAAACAAGATAATAGAGTAGAAAGAAATGTGGAGATTAATATTATGAAAGGGGAGTGAATGCACAAATGACCAAGAAGAGTTTGATTCCATAATACCGAAAACATTAACAAAATTTGACAACCTTAAAATATTAAATAAAAAATTTTCAACTGTTTGAACAAAAAATATTGTAAAAATAATATTAAGAATAGCATGAATGAAAAAGGGAAACACGGGGCAAATTAGAAAACAAAAAATGAGAAAAGTAACAACAACTGAGAAAATTTGGAATGGCTCTTTGTGGGTCCTGTAATGTTGGATATGTATGGGTAGAGGGTGCAGTGAGTTGAATTTTGAATCATTTGTCTTTTCTGGCATTTAGTCTGGTGCTGAGCCTGGATTTATTCATAGGACTCTGATCTAGACCATGCATGGATATAACCTAGAACCCCTGTTCTGATGTAGCCCATGGCAGCTCAGTATCCAAGCGGGTTCCCTAGTAAGGGGAACAGGGACTGTTCCTGACATGAACTCAATGGCTGGCTCTTTGACCTCCAGCCCCCTACCCTGCCCCGGGGAGGATCAGCCTAGCTAGGCCACAGAGGAGGACATTGCAGCCAGTCCTGAAGAGACCTGATAAGCTAGGGTCAGATGGAAGGGGAGGAGGACCTCCCTTATCAGTGGACTTAGAGAGGGGCAGGGAGGAAATGAGGGAGGGAAGGTGGGATTGGGAGGGAATAAGGGAGGGGGGCTACAGCTGGGATACAAAGTTAATAAACTGTAACTAATATAAAAAAATAAAAATTTAATTAAAAAGATATTATTGCCAAAAAATGTCAATCATTACTTTTATATTTTGTGGTGACAATATATTATGATTTTTCAGAGACCATTGTTTTAAAATAATTTTTATTTTCCGAAGACCTCTTTTTGAAACACTAAATAAAGTGAAATTCATGCAGGAAAGTAAAAAAAAAAAGGAACTTAAAACATGAAATGACAAAAGAATAAATCATAGGCAAGAAATCTAGAACAAATGAATAGGCAAGAAACAGACAAATTAGCTAAAATGGAATTTTTATATGAAGAAATCTTAACAGCTAATAAATACATGAAAAATATAAATTTTATCTATATGGAAATGCAAATCAAATTCATATTGAGAGTCCATCTTACCCTCATCAAAAAGTCTACCATCAAACCCCCCAAAATAAATGGTGAGGATAGAGATAAAGGATCCTTTTACACACTGCTGGTAGGAATGTACTTAAGTCCAGCCACAAAGAAAAGAACAGAGGTTCCTCAAAGAAAATGCAGAACTACCGGATGATTCATTGCCAGCGTCACAAAGGGTGAAGGCCAGCGTAGTGTTGAGAGACTTGCAGCAGCCCCTGGGGCTTCTGCTCTGTTTGTCTTGTCTTCTACAGTGCTAACTGAGCCTTAGGTACAGGAGCTTTTTCGTAGATATATCTTTGGGACTGAGCTCTACAACTTTGCATTCTGATTGGTTGTAGTGTTGTTTAATGGTCTCCATCTGTTGCAAAGAAAAATTTTCTTGATAAGGGTTGAGGTCTACACTTATCTGTGGATGTAAGAACAAGTATTTAGAGTGTAGTTAAGGATTATGCTGGTTTAGTAAAGTGATGATTGTAGGTTTGCCACCAGGTTATCAGAGCTAACTTCACTAGTTCTGGATAATTGCCTAGATTTTTAATGCCAGTCATGAGTTTCCTCTTGTTGAACAGGCCTTGTGACTCTAGTCATTGCATTAGCCATACTTTTCTTGGTTCTAGGCATTATGTGTGTGTAATAATGGCAAGTATATTTTTTTCAGGATATTTTTGCTTTGCTTTTTACTCACAACTTTCTAAATTTGGTAAAAGCACCTTGCAAAAGCCATGCCAAGTCCTGAATGTTGGACTTCTTTGACAGTTCTTTCATAATATGAATTAGCCTATCAATTTTAAATGCAGTGTCTCATAGTGTCATGGTCTGGATAAAATGCAAATAAGTTATTGGCTTCAATGGAACATGAATGACTTCCAGTGTAATTTATAGCAGTGTTATCATTCCCATCTGGAGCCTCATGAGTACTGTCTTTACACATTGTATGGATGTGTAAAGTCTTCACAGCTCCCACCATAATCATTGATCAATCACTGTTTGTAGCATGTTAGCATGTTTTTAGTACTTATCTCTAAATTTTTCAAAATATCCCACAAAACAGTTCCAGAATATTTTATCTTCTTTTTTAAAAATTATTTTTTACGAATTAAAGTTTATTCACTTTGTATCCCAGCTGTAGCACCCTCGTTCATCCCCTCCCAATCCTGACCTCCTTTACTCATATCCTCCCATGCTCCTCTCCAAGTCCACTGATAGGGGAGATCTTCCTCCCCTTCCATCTGACCCTAGCCTATCAGGTCTCATCAGGACTGGCTGCATTATCTTCTTCTGTGGCCTGGTACCTCCTCAGGGGGAGGTGATCAAAGAGCCAACCACTGAGTTCATGTCAGAGATAGTCAGTCCCTGTTCCCCTTACTAGGGTACCAACTTGGACACTGAGCTGCCATGGGCTGCATTTGTGCAGGGGTTCTAGATTATCTCCTTGAATGGTCCTTGGTTGGGTATCAGTCTCAGAAAGACCCCTGTGCCCAAATTTTTTGGTTCTGTTGCTCTCCTTGTTGAGCTCCTGTCCCCTCCAGGTCTTTCTATCTCCCCCTTCTTTTATAGGATTCCCTGTACTCTGCCCAAAGTTTGGCTATGAGTCTCAGCATCCACTTTAATACCCTGCAGGGTAGACCCTTTCAGAGGCCCTCTGTGGTTGGCTCCTGTCCTGTTCCTTGTTTTCAACCTCTTCTGGTGTCCATCCTGTTTGCCTTTCTGAGTGAGGATTGATCATTTAACCCCGGGTCCTCCGTCTTGCTTAGCTTTTTAGGTGTACAGATTTTAGTATGTTTATCCCTTATTATAGTTCTAATATCTACTTATAAGTGAGTATATACCATGTGTGTCTTTCTGCTTCTGGGATACCTCACTCAGGTCAATCTTTTCTAGTTCTCACCATGATTTCCTTGTTTTTAATAGCTGAATAGTATTCCATTGTGTAAATGTACCACAATTTCTGAATCCACTCCTCCACTGAGGAACATCTGGGTTGTTTCTAGATTCTGGCTATTACAAATAAAGCTGCTGTGAACATGGTTTAGCAAATGTCAGTTCCAGAAATATTTTTGAACCACATTGTCAGAAAGTCACAAAGACATTACTCCTCTGGTACCAATTTTCTAGATTAAGGAGAAAGGAGACTTTCCTTAGAAAAAAGTATGTATTATAGGGATTTAGGATTTGTTTTGGTTTACAGTTTTAGAGGTTTGATTCCATAGTCGTTTGGCTCCATTCCTTTTGTCCTGAGACTAATTGAGAAGGACCTTATGGAGATGGAACATGGCGTGCAGGAAGCAGAGAATGATGATGGTGGGGGAAAATATATGTCTTTTAAGAGCATTCCATTGACCTACTTTTTTTTAAAACATGACCCCACCTCTTACATTGTAGTATTTCTCATCAGTGCTACCATATAATTAATCCATCAAGGGATTAATTAATTATTTGGGTCAGACCCTTAGGATTCTGTCAGTTTCCCAAAGTCCATCAGCTGGCAATCAAGCCATGAATACAAGAGCCTTTTGAAATCTTCTAAGATTCAAGCTATAAAAACTTTAAATTTTCCTGTGGTTCTGTCTTTGTTATAATGTTTACCACTTACCTCATGTCTTAAGGAACCCTTGGTCTAATTTCCATGTTTTATTGGACAGTATGTATAGCTATTATTATTACTTCTGGAAACTTCTTTCTTGACAATGTTGTGCTTTATCATAGTGGACAGGCTCTTTTCCCTCTTCCTTGGATTGCAGTGATAGATAATGGGCTTCTTTGATCTCCAGCTGTCCAAGTGTTCCCTGTACAACTGCCAGAGTTATTTGAGTGAATGGACTTCAGTAGGCAACTTCTTTGATTCATAGCTTTCAACATTTCTTCGAAGCATGAAAGATAAAAAGCTCAAACCTTGAATTTGTTCCTAACTAGTTTTCCAGCTTCTTTTCCACTTGTCTGTGGTAAAAAGTCTTAGTATACTAAGCATGACGGCAAGGGAGTCATCTAAACAGGAAGCAGAAGAAGGAAAGACAGAAAATATTTGTGCTTGGAGTTTTATTTAGACTTCTACTGACCTTTTAGCGAAAAGCCACCCCCTCACAGATATATACATATATATTCTCTCATCTCTTTTCTATGTTTATGTAAGTTTTTATTACATTGTTTTAGCATGTTCTCACATGTTTCCATGGTATTTGTTTCTGTTTCACCAACATCTATTCATATTTTTATTCCTCATGTTAATAGAGTATATTTGCTATAGGAGCTAATATAATTAATAACCAGCACATATAATGAATTCTTTCTCTTCAAAGCCTCATCCTTTCTGAGCTAGCTCTATGTAGGTCCCCTGAGGCTGCCACTAGGAGGCTCCAAAACCATCCACATGAGAAAATTTGGTTTGCTTCCAGGTTAGGCAAAGATCTGATGATACTTTACAAACTCTTATAAAAATTTAGATATCTAAATGTTTTATATTTTTCAATTTCTCTACTTTTGACTTTATTGTCATCAGCTTTGGATTACACATTTCTTTTGGAGAACTTATACTAATGTGATAAACCAAGAATATGAACATTCTACTCATAGCCAATTTACCCATGTCATAGAAAGTCAATTCTCCAAGGAGATGAGAAGGAACAGAATAAAGATAAGGTGTATTTATTCATCTAAATATGTATATAAAGGATAATTCTTTGCTTTTTTCTTTACTTATAATTTATTTGACTTCCAAAAGATTTAAAAATATTTCAGTAATTCTTTGAGATTTTCATAGCCTGCCTTCTGAGCATAGTCATCTTATCCTAATCCCTCCAATTTTGTCTCCCACTCTTCTCCTCAGCAACCCACCCAACTTCCAAAGGATTTTAATATATTAGATTCCAACAGAAATGACTAGATAAGAGTATTGCTGCTCAATTAACAAATACGCAAAACTATTGGCCATGTTTGGCATTCATGACTACTGTTTCCGTGGAGCCGACACTAAGCTATGTCCAGGATGGGCGTCTTTCTAAGGTGTCCTTAATACTGAGATAAATCTATGGCTTCTGAACATTTTGATTCATTACTTTTTGGAGGTGATGAATATAAAAGGAACATGCAGAACTGTATCAATAACACCATGTATCTTTGAAGTTTTCTTTAAATAATCTAAATTTGTATACTCTGTGGAGTTCTTTAGAACTCTTCATTCAGGAGTTCTTCAGAACTCAACAATCATTCTTTTTTTTTCTTCTAAATTGAGAATAACTATAACTGAATCTCAGATTTAAAAAGTTTCGTTAATGTAGTCACCCTTTTTACACAATGCATGGATTCTACTGGGTTTGGTTTAGAATGCCTGAAGACATCCCAAGTGAACCAGCATATGTCTTGCTTTTGACCTAGTAATTATGTACCTCCTCTTGTTTCGGCCAGTTTTTTCTAAGAAATAATGGTTTGTTGCCAGCTTTGTATATCAGTGCTAACATATATGATTCCTTGCAGTCTTTTTATTTAGCACTTTTGTGAAAAACATCCATGAAACAAAGAAAATATCTTAGTGAATGGAATCTCAGAAATTGCAGATGAAAGAACTAAAGCAGTTCTAATTCATGATGGTTCTTTGTTTAGATTAGTACTAGATCTAGATCTTCAAGGATTTTCTCTTGATTATAGACAGCAGATTGCGTGGATATGAGAGATAGCATTACTAGTATATAGATGACAAGTCAGAGCTGTGGTCAGTGGAGCAGGCCATCGAGACATCTAGTAGAGGAATGATGTATGCTTATTAGCGGTGTGGTGACTTTGCTGCATGATTCAGCATTGGGCCCGGTTGTGAAAGTTTTCATGAACATTCTTGAAATCAAACTGATGTCTTTATCTGGGAATGATGTAGAGCTGGAGAAATAATGTAGGCCACAGAGAGAGCTCAAGAAGAGACTTAAATATTCATGGACATCTGCCAACTCTCCATATATAGCTCCATACATGTAGTACAAGTGGAAAAAATACTTGCTGAGGCTGATTCTGTCAGAGAGTCATTTATTCTGTTGGATGATATATCTGTTCTGTTGGATGATATAATCAGCAGTCAGAGGGCCTGAGTTCTTATCTTTGCTAGGTACAAAAATTACTAAAACCTCTGGAAAATCTCTTTACACCAACTTTCATTTCATTTTTTAAAATTTATTTTTATTTTTCTATTCATTTTTGGTTTTTTGAGGCAGGGTTCCCTGTATAGCCCTGGCTTTACTTGAACTTGCTCTGTACATCAGGCTGGCCTTGAACTCAGAGATCCACCTGCTTCTGCCTGGCAAGTGCTGGAATTAAAGGGATGTGCCACTAATACCTGGTCTTTATCTGTGAAATGTAAGGGTATTTACTGCTTTACTTGTTCCGCTAGATCAGGAGTCAGCAAAAGTATATTTTCAGATAAAATTTTGTCAGCATCTGTTTTATTAAGCATTGTTGGAGCACAGCCATACCTGTTTATTTACATGTTACCTATGACTGCTTTTGTATTATAGTAGTAGAGTTGAGTGGTCGAAGCAGAGTATCATATGCAAAATGTAAAATATTACTGTATGACCATAAAAAGTTTACAACTCCCAGCTCTAGAAAACATATGAACAAATTGAGGTTTTCAGCTGTTGAGATTGAGTATGTTTCTGGTATTGGTGGAAGATAAGAATTTCAGATGTTCTGGAGGACAGCTGAAGAACTGGGGTATCTGAAATTCTACTAGATTTCTTAACAATAATAATAATTTCTGATATAAGGGGAGCTAGTTTTGGAGATAAATCAAATGTTTTAGAACATTAAGGCGTCAGTTTCTAAGTTTAAAGGTTTCGAATTTCTTTTTAAGCATTGTCTTTCTCCTGAAGAAAAGGTATCCACCTAGAAACTTATCATTTATTCTAATTAATTATGGAATATTGTAAGTATTCCATTTAAAATTAGGAAGCATTCAACAATGTCTTGAAGTCACTTTTATGCTTGGGATTCTACTTGTGTGGTATCATAAAGTCATGTATTATGAAGGGTCTGAGAATTTTACCTTACTTGTAGATTAACAGAGGAGAACTTACCAGTATATATTGGATACTGGCAGTAAATGAGAGATCCATATGCCATAGAAAATTATTTTATTTTCAAATAGGACAAAATAATCACTGTTTTGCTGTAGTTTTCTGAGTCTCAGTTCTCACAGAGCAACAAGAGTGCTAGATAGTTGTCTTAGTGCATTTTGTACTACTATGACAACATCAGATATTTTATAATAAATAAATACTTGTTAGCTCCCATATATGAAGGCTGAGAAGTTTACGTCAAGCTGTATCTTATATATTAAACACCATTTTCTTCTGTGATAACAGGGTGGAAGTCTTTACATAGTGAGAGGACAAAGAGAACACTTAGAAAAAACTAGAGAATATGAGGAAGAAAACCACTGCTGTTGTAATTCATGATTCTCTGGAACCACGAAGGAAAAAAATCCATGACTCTTTAAAAAATATATTTTAAAAGATTTATTTATTTATACAGTGCATGTATGCAGGCAGGCCAGAAGAGGGCATCTGATCTCAGTATAGGTGGTCATGAGACACCATTCCTGGGAATTGAACTCAGGACCTCCAGAAGAGCAACCAGTCGTCTTAACCTTTGAGCCATCTATCCAGTCTGAATCTATAAATCTTTTACTCATGCTCTACATAAAAGTAATCAGTAATAATCATGTTGTATGCTTAATGTTATGCTGTCTTAAAATTTCTTCTTTCAAAGAAATTAATTCATTATTTTAAAATGTAGTTTCAGGCAAGTTCTTAGGACACAGATAGAAGGCAAACCAATTCTTTTCAAAAATATTTAATTAATGGCGTCTATAGCAGTGCTAGTTGCTAACAGAACTTTTATTCTTTTCTAAAACATTATGAATCATTCTTCTATTGTCAGCATTACTCTCATTACAACTGTGTTCCAGAGACCTACTAGGATAACTTGTTAATGTCTATGTATAACATTCAACCCCTTTTCTAGTATGTTGTAGGTGACTATTAATATTTACTATTGGTTTATCTTTTATTAACGCTGCTGTTAATCCTAAACAGCTGTGTACCTGAATCACCACACAGAGACTGGGATTTATTTAATTAACCTAGAACACAATGCTGGGCAATAGTTAGTCCATCCTAAACCTCCAAGCCTTCATAGTTCCTAACATTTAGATTTCTCACATTATACTTGCTTTTAGTGATATATTAGGTCCAGTCCATCTCTCCACATCGATCCAAGATCTCTCTCTTGCCTCTGTTCTCCCAGCTCTCTCTCTGCTCTTCTCCTCCCACTCTTTCCTGTCCCCTGGCTCCTCCCCTCTCCCCCCTACTCCTTCCTCTCCATTGCTCAACATTGTGGCTAGTTGTTTTATTTTGTCATGTTTACACAAAGTTGAGACAGGTGATGCTTAGAAAAAGTATCACAATGCAATGTCCGGATTGAAACCAGAGAGTCAGGGAGAGAAATCAACATTTGAATGAATAAGGGTAAGGTGTACGTGATTTAATTGAGCTCTGGATGAACGAGGAGGACATAATTTCTCCTTTTTTTGTCTTTTGTAAATACATCTTAATGGTAGCATGGGCATGTTTAACCATGCCTTGGCCCATAGGATTATAAGGAATACCTGTTACGTGCTTAATATTTAAGTTTTTACAAAATTTAAAAGGGCTTGCTGGTATAAGCTGGTCCATTGTCAGTTTTAATTTGGTGTGGCATACCAAGAACAGCAAATGCAGCCAAACAATGATCTATAGCGTGCCGTGAAGCTTCTCCAGAATGCAAGGGAGCAAAAATAAATCCTGTACAGGTATCAATAGTCACATGAATAAATTTTAATTTCCCAAATTCCATAAAATGAGTCACATCCATCTGCCATAGCTGACCCGGGGTCAGCCCTCGGGGGTTAACCCCAAGATGAGGTACCGGGTGGAAGACATCACAATTGTTACATTTTCTAACAACTTCTCTGGCTTGTTCTTTGGTAAGGCCATAAGTTAAATGTAAGGAGTGACTATTAAGATGATGCAATTCATGAGCCAATTGAGTTTTTTGTATGGGTGTTTCTTGAGCCAAGGTTATTAAGGCTGCATCAGTAATCTGGTTACCTAGAGCAAGATGTCCAGGGAGGCCAAAATGGGCTCTAACAGGAATAAGAGCAAAAGGATTATGACAGGCCTTAATAAGTCCTTGGATCTGAGCCAACATTTGACTAGCCCAAGTGGTAGAAAGAATCTGATCTGCTGTTTCAAGCTTAGGAATAGCTTGAGCAATAAAAGCACTATCAGTAAACAAATTAAAAGGCTCAGAAAAATGTTGTATAACTGCACGTATGGCCACTAATTCTGCAAGTTGAGCAGATAACCCTGGAACTTGAGAAATAACTTTTTGTCCATTAACAGTATAGCCAGTTTTTCCTTTAGCATCACCATCAGAAAAAATAGAGCAGACAGTTTTTAAGGGTTTATTTTTAACTATGGTAGGAAAACCAACACTATGTAAAGTAAAAAATTTAATAATCTTATTTGAAAGGTAATGATTATCTAGTTGTCCTGTAAATTCAGCCAAACAAAGCAACCATTCATCTGAATTGGTGTACAGCCAATCAGTGTGAGCTTTACTATATGGTATAATAATCTTGGAAGGCCCAATTCCAAAGTAAGCCCTTGCCTGGGTGTTTTTCCGCCACAGTGACTTGGGCAATAGCCTCATAATAAGGCAAATTTACTTTATTGGGACTAGCTGACAAGTGGATCCACAGTAGAGGATTAGATTGCCATAACAACCCAGAGGAATTGACTATGTTTGAAATACAGTTAATAGGAGAGCAGTATCTGGATCCCAATATGTTACAAATTGATTTTCTAAAGCCTTTCCACTAACAATAATGCATCTCAAGCCTCTGGAGTCAATTTTTGAGGGGAGGTTGGAGCTGCATCCCCTTTAGGAACATTAAACAATGGCATAAGTTGTCCAGTGGTTAATTTTAGCTATGGCCTAAGCCAATTTATATCTCCCAATAATTTTTGAAAGTCCTTAAGAGTCTTTAAAATATCTTTTCTAATTTGTACTTTCTGATGTTTAACAGTCAGAGGAAATAAATTAAAACCTAAATAACTATAAAGATCTCTAGTTTGTACCTTCTCTGGAGCAATTTTTAATCCTGCTTGGGACAAAGCCTCAAATAGATTTGTATAGCAAGCCATAACATCTTGAGCTACAGGAGAGACTAATAATATATCATCCATATAATGAATGATATAAATGGAAGGCCATTTTTTCCATACTGGACTAATAGCATTAGCTACAAATTGTTGACATAAAGCAGGACTATTTGCCATGCCCTGTGGCAGCACTCTCCAGTGATAACGTTTCATAGGTTCTTTGAAATTAATAGAAGGGAGACTAAAAACAAATCTATGGCAGTCCTCAGGATGCAAAGGAATGGAAAAAAAGCAATCTTTTAAATCTAAAACAATCTTGTAAGTGTTTTGAGGAATCCCACTAGGTAATGGGAGTCCTGGTTGCAATGCTCCCATAATTATCATAGTCATTAACCTTTCTTAAATCTTGTAATAATCTAAATTTGCCAGATTTCTTTTTAATTACAAAAAATGGGCGTGTTCCATCGTGAGTTAGAGGGAACTTTATGCCCTGCCTGGAGCTGTTCTTTAACCAAATAATGTGCAGCCTGCAGTTTTTCCTATCCTATAGGTCTATATAAGTGAGTATATACCATATGTTTCTTTCTGCTTTGGGGATACCTCACTCAGGATGATCGTTTCCAGGTCCCACCATTTACCTGCGAATTTCATGATTTCCTCCTTTTTAATTGCTGAGTAGTATTCCATTGTGTAAAAGTACCACAATTTCTGTATCCATTCCTCAACTGAGGGACATCTGGGTTGTTTCCAGGTTCTGGCTATTACAAATAAAGCAGCCACGAACATAGTTGAGCAAATGTCCTTGTTTTGTACTTGAGCATCTTTTGGATATATGCCTAAGAGTGGTATAGCTGGGTCTTGAGGAATCACTATTCCTAATTGTCTAAGAAAGCACCAAATTGATTTCCAGAGTGGTTATACAAGTTTGCATTCCCACCAGCAATGGAGGAGGGTTCCTCTTTCTCC
>CM053762.1:54035071-54056264 GCA_028658305.1 Pachyuromys duprasi | reverse complement strand
CTTTTTATTGGAGAGTTGAATCCATTGATGTTGATAAGTAACAGTGTCAATGAATGTTATTTCCTTTAATTATGGAGTTGGTGTGTTACTGTGATTCATTGCTTGTTTTTTTTTTTTTAATTTTTGTTGTGAAAGTTATCTGTTTTCTTGGGTGTAGTTGTTTTGGTTGGATTGGAATTTTCCTTCTAGTCTTTTCTGTAGGGCTGGTTTGCTGTGTAGATATTGCTTAAATTTAGTTTTGTCATGGAATATTTTGTTTTCTAAATCTATGTTGATTGAAAGCTTTGCTGGGTAGAGTAGTCTGGGTTGGCATCTCTTGTCTCTTAGGTCTGCATGACATCTGCCCAGGCCTTTCTGGCTTTCATAGTTTCTGATGAGACATCTGGTGTGATTCTGATAGGTCTACCTCAATAAGTTACTTGGTCTTTTCCCCTTGCTGCCTTTAATATTTTTTCTTTGTTTTGTAGGTTTAGTGTTTTGCATATAATGTGACATGAAGAGTTTCTTTTCTGGTCTAGTCTATTTTGGTGTTCTGTAGGCTTCTTGTATGTTTATGGACTCTTTCTTTAAGTTTAGAAAATTTTCTTCTATGATTTTCTTAAAAATATTTTTCGGGCCTTGGATCCTGGAATCTTCTTTTTCATCTTTTTCTATTATTCTTAGGTTTCGTCTTTTCATTGTGTCCTTGATTTCTTGGAAGTTTTGTGTTTGGGACTTTTCCAATTTTACTTTTCTTTGAGAGACATATCAATTTCAGCAAGTGTGTCTTCAACACCTGAGATTCTCTCTTCCATCTCTTATATTTTATTGTTCATGCTTACCTTTGTGGTTCCTGATCTTTTCTCTAAGTTCTCCAGTTCTAGGGTTTTCTCTGTTTGTGTTTTTTTATTGATTTTAATCCTGTTTTCATGCTTTGCACCATTTCCATCTGTTTGAATGTGGATTCTTGTCTTTCTATGATGGCTTCCATTTTTGTTTGTTTGTTTCTTCTCTATAAGCCACTTATTGTGCCTCTACTTGTGCGGCTATATTCATCTGTATTTCTTTGAGAACTTTGTTCATTTCCTCTTCATTTGCCTTCATTTGTGTGGCTATTTCCCTGAGATTTTTTTGTTTCCTCTTTTTTTTTCCCTCCACTCGTGTGGCTATTTCTCTGAGAGATTTGTTCATTTCTTCTTTTTGTTCCTCTAATAAGTGCATAAACATAGCCTCAAAGTCATTTTCCTGTGTTTCTGCTGAATTAAAATATCCTTTGATTCTGGGGGTTGCTGGTGGAGCCATGATCTCCTTATTTTTGTTGGTTGTGTTCTTCCACCAACCTCTGGCCATCTGCTTATCTGTAACCTTCACTGTTTGTTCTTGGAGTTGTACTTCAGACTGGAATGGGCTTTCTCTGTTGTCTGGAGTATTCTTCAGGAAGGTGAGAGAGGTCCACTGGTTTGAGAGTGTGTGTTGGTGCTTCAGCTGTACCTAAGGGAGGAAAAGCTGCTGATGCATAATCACTATTGTGTGGGAGCAAATGTGTGTGTGTGTGTGCATGGGAGTGTGTCTTGAAGGAGAGAATGCTAGAGAGTATAGGTGCTTGGGATGTGGGGGAGGGGAGCAGACGCAGGAGGAGGTGTGGATGCTAGCATTAGCGGGCAAAGATTGCGGATGCTAGCATTAGCAGGCAAAGATTGCGGATGCAATGTGCCTGGGCAGATTTCCTAAATACCTCAGTGGTGTACAATCTGTGGCGGGCCCTGTGGCCCGGACTTTGCGCTCTGTGGGCCTGGCACTGCGCTCTGTGCTAGGGGCTATGTGTGCAGCGGGCTGGACTCTGTGCTCAGAGTTAGGTGCTGTTGGCTTCCTCTGCTGCCTCCACCTCTGCCAAGGAGGGAGAAGGGAGGCCTGTCATGGGGAAATGCTGGGGGATTGAGTGTTCTCTGTCTAAAATCTCAAGCAGGGACTTTGTGCTTGGAGAAGCCAGCACTGTGCTCTTTGCAAGGAGCTCCGGGCTCTGTGGGCTGCCTCTGCTGCTGACTGCGGTCTCCGTCGCTGCCTCTGCTCTTTATGGGGAAGTGCCTGGGAATTGAGCCCCCAGGAGAATTCCAAGGACCTGTATCCTATTGGTCTCAGTTCAGGGTTTGTCCCTTTTCACCCCGGAAGCCTTGGTGTCATTGTTTTGGGTTCAGCTGCCCCTCCACTCACCAATTTTGGACTTTCAGATCCTCTGTCCCTCAGATACGGAGCATGCTGGTTGCCGCCATCTTAGATCCCCGATTTCTTTGTTTTTAATTGCTGAGTAGTACTCCATTGTGTAAATGTACCAAAATTTCTGTATCCATTCCTCAACTGAGGGGCATCTAGGTTGTTTCCAGATTCTGGTTATTACAAATAAAGCTGCTACAAACATGGTTGAGCCAATGTCCTTGTTGTAAACTTGAATATCTTTTGGATATATGCCTAGGAGTGGTATAGCTAGATCTTGAGGTAGTAATATTCCTAATTGTCTAAGAAAGCACCAGATTGATTTCCAAAGTGTTTGTACAAGTTTACATTCCCATCAGCAATGGAGTAGGGTTCCCCTTTCTCCACATCCTCTCTAGCATGTGTTGTCACTTGAGTTTTTGATCTTAGCTACTCTGATGGGTGTAAGGTGAAATCTCAGGGTCGTTTTGATTTGCATTTCCCTGATGATTAAGGGCTTTGAGCATTTCTTTAAGTGTTTCTTTGCCATTCTATATTCCTCTATTGAGAATTCTCTTTTTAGCTCTTTACCCCATTTTTAAATTGGATTACTTGATTTGTTGCTCTACTTCAACCTTTTAAATGCTAGGATTATAAATGAGCAGCACCTTGCCTTGCTTCAACTGATTTTGAAAGTTACTGTGTTGAGCCTTTCTTTTTTCAGGACCCCCACAACTCAGGATTTTTGTCTCTATTGAATGTTTTAAATTTTTATCTTTTTGTGTCTTTCTCCTCAATTATTTTCCTGTGTTTTCTCAAAGGTCATTGATCCTTCTTGAAAACCAGGTTTGGGGATTCTTTATCAATTATTTTATTGATATTAATATCTTTTGATGCAGTTAATAGAGAATATGAACTTTTGGTGAAATTACATTGCTTATTTTTTTTAAATATATTTCTCGTGTTTCTGTCCTGGGAATTGCACACCTGTTGATATTGACGTCTTTAACTTTCAATTATAGGTCTTCTTATGGCATGGCCTCCTCTTGGTCTTTTTTCCTTTTCTGCTGGTGTAGTACCAAGCTTAATTCTCTCTCTTTTTCTCTCTCTCTCTGTTGTTTATACCAGGGTCAATGTAGTTCAAAATTGCCTTGACCTTGCGTTGTCGTTGAGTCTGGCTTAATCTTCCTGTCTTTATCTGCTGGAAATATAGGTATGTGCTACCACACTCATCTGTGTTGAGCTTAATTCTAATTGAACCATGTATTATAGCTTTACTGTCTCTTCTGAGGAATATTTAGTGGGTTCTGATTTTATGCTTAGTTTTGGAACCTGAGTTATCTACTTTTTCTGTGGGGCTCAGGTGAATGTGATCTTCCTGGTAGCTATCTCATGAGCAAAAAAGTATATATAGTGAGTGTTTTGTAGTTACTCCTATAGGCTTCTTATCACTGTGTAATTTGAAGACAGTGGTAGTGACCTGTGGTAATGTCTTTTGCATCTGGAACAACTGCACCCGTTGTTCAATTTCTGCCGTTTTTGCTATAGAGGTCAAAATTCAGTAATCTCTAGGTTTTCCCTTCCAGTTTGTGCCTTCTTGGAGTAAAGATGTCAGCTGTAGGCTTTTTCTTTCATTTCTTTATGTTCAAGTATTCACCTAAGTTTTAGCAAAACTTAATTGTAAAACAGTATAAGTGTGTGCCTTTGATTTAATGATTTTCTGCAAATAATTCTCTTAAAGTCTGAGACGTTATTTATTAGCTAATTTTGCTGCCTATTTCTATAAATCGGTGCAAATACATTTAGTCATAAATACAAATAATGCCCTTGTTTTACTTAAGAACTAGAATGGACTGTTTTCAAATGTGGCTAGTATTTGTGGTCACCTATTCTAACCTGTACTGTATTGAGTCTCTACTTATAGATGGGATATTCTTTGGGAGGAATCTAGTAAAAGCCTGCTTGTTCAGAACAATACTCCACAATTCATGTCATGTCCTGTCTTGTATTTTCTAGTAGTTGTTTTTGAGACTGCATAAAGAGACAACTCTTTCCTATCACTATCCTTAATATGGGCATTTTCGATCACACTTGAAACCATTAGTGTCAGCAGTGTCATAGACTTTTTTAAAAGTTTTTTTTTTCATAAAATCTTTTAATTAGCTGTGAAAAACTTGAAAGTTTCTAGGATTGCTATTCAGATTGATAGTATCATTTGTTCCCATTAAAACCATCTAAATTATATTTCAATTGACAAAAAGACAAGAAACTTTCTTACATTAAGGTATATAGAATCTGTTTCCTATTGGTTGGGAAACATGCTCTATGAATGTTTATTTTTGAGGAAGAATGTTTCTGGAGGGTATATTTGCTTTTAGTACAAAGTCACACTGAGATACAGAAGGCAAGCTGCCATTAATGAACAGCAGGGGAGAAGCTTTGGTGACTGTAGCTTTCTTTCTTACTTTAGAGACACAGAAATTTTTCTGGACTAAAAAAAATGACTTCCTGGTCAGACTGAAACTATTTCCCCAGGAATATATGAAATACAGTAGGAGAGTCCCTACTCAGGCAAGCCATGGAATGGCAGCTCCAACTTAGGATGAATGGTCTGGCTGGAAAGTGAATTGAAAGTAAGCCAAGTACTTAGAATATTTATCCCTGGTCCTAAGGTAGAGGACGTTAACTTCATAGTTCCTAGTATTCAAAGTTGTTTTATTATTCCTTCTGGAGAATGGAAAATTATGTTTAGAAAAGGCTCCAAAAGGCAAATAAATCTTGGAGGTGAGCTAAGAAGGAGCATGTTTGATTGGAGTCTTTAGTTAGATCAGAGAGAGCTAAGTACCAGAAATTGCCAAAGAATTGGGAAATAAAGAGAGAAACGAACAAGATTCGGTATGGAGCTAAAGAACCCTCATGGTTATTATTTCTCTCTTCTCAGTTTGTTTTAAAAAACTAGTAATTTATAAATTCTGTCAGATTGGGTAAAACAAAACAAAAAACTTATGTGAATGTTTCTACTGCCTGTCTTCTTTCTTTTTGTAGACATTGTCCGGAGTGATGTTGCCTTGGACAAACAGAATGGCTGTAAGGTCGCCCAGCACCCTGATATTATGCTGGAGCTCCAGAGAGAGAAGGCAGCTCAGATGCAGCTGGTTCTTCTGAAGGAGCAATTCTCCAACACTTACAGTAACCTCATATTAACAGGTAATAGAATTTCGGGCGTTATTATATATTGATGACCCCTGTCAGTTAACACGTTAGTGCTTGGGGATACTAGTGTGGGGTCCAGATGAGCCCACACCTGCCTGTCTTTACCACTCTACCTCATTTTTGGTTGTAATGACTTTTCTCTTCATTTAACAAATATTTCTTGAAGTCTGCAGATGTTTTTGGTTCACAGTTATGGATGATTCTGCGTTTTTTTTCCGCATATGACAGAACCAATGAAAACTTAATGAAGTTATATGAAAATACAGCTTCCTAAGTGCGTGCCAGTAAGTTTGAGAGGATTACTAAATTTGGAATCTTTTTAAGAAGTATCTATTTTCTTCTTTCTGCTTATGTCCTTTCTCTGAACTCAGTAAATATAAAAATGAAATGTAAAAAAGATACTGATCTTTAGGCAGAATTGAGAATATTCTGTTCCTGATAATGTTTGAAAGTATCTGAGGGATTTGATTTTCTTTTTAAGCATCAAGAGAGTTCAAGCTTAACTGAATTGCCCACATCCTTGATTCTAGAAGTAAATATGTGTCAGAGCTGTAAGGGAAAACATTTTGCAGGGCTGCCTAAGAACTTTTCTGCTAAAGAAAATGCAAGTTGCTTATTTTGTTAGGCTTTGTAAAGATGTTCACAGTGGACTTTAATGTGAGCGTCATTTAGGGAAAGGTGAATTAGAACCGCCTCAGTTGCCTTCACTTTCTTGAGAGCATGTAAGACAGACTTGATTAGTGATTTGAATGAACTTTTAACAAGTCAAAAGTGTGCTTTCTTTTGTTTATGAATGGTTAAGAATGAAAAAGATGGACTCTCTGACAGTCTATGCACATCTCATATTTATTTTTGTGAACTCTAAGTTAGGAAAATTTCAACTTTTTTTTTTACAGGCTTCCTGGCATTTTACCAGGAATTGCTGAATGGCAACCAAATTGTTGTGCTTTTGAGAAAGCATGAGACTCCCAACTTTTCATCTTGTACCTGGTGGGAAACCCAACAGCACGAGATGAAAGCCAGATTTAAATGTGGCTTTGCTGAGTAGAGAAGATGATGATGGATTTCATAAGTGTAGGGCCTGTTTTTTGCTCTTTAATAGGTCATTAAGGAGGGAAAATCTAAAAATGATTTGTGGTCAATGTGTGTATTTCCCTAAATTGGTTAGTCAGACTGAATTTAGGTTTTGATGTTTGGAAAGAACATAGGTTTTTCTCCAGGTTTTTTTTTTTTAGCTTACCCCAAAGTGTGCACATGGTTACATATTTATCTTTTTTTCCAATTTAGTAATTAAAAGCAAAGTATCTTTATTCCACCTTATTTTAATATTGTTAGATTGTATTAGCAGGGTCATACCCTGTGTTCTTTATCATGGCATACAAAAGACTTTAGGGTAATTCTAACCCTAAGCTGTGGATTCAGAGTATGGCTCAAAGGCATATTATCTTTGAAAACAGAAGTGTTCTATTGAGTTCAATGGAATCTTTCTAATTCTCAGTAACATAATCCCTTTGGATGTTTATTCACAGTTCAAACTGTTGGAATCAACATTGTCAACTTTTACCCTGACAACTTGCTTACTTTCCACTAAACAAACTTACCCCAGAGAAGAGCCTCTTTCCTGCTCTCACTTCTCCCAAGCTGCTTCAAAGCGTCCTCAGGCGTTTTCCACATTTTTCACTCATGTGCCTTTGTGCAGAAGTGGTACCTTGCAGCAGACAGAGCATTTGGTGTGCCCTGGTTTGTTTACGTGAAAGTTCAGAAGGTTTTGGTTCCAGGTGTTGGGAAGAGTTGTCGTCATTTCAGTTTAGTCCAACGGTGAGACTATCTTAATGTCCTTTAACCAAGTCTTTGATTTTACACAGTGTGGTTTTCTAATTGTTATGAAGTTTAATCCTTGATTTCTTGTATAAATCCTGAGAACATGGTCGCCAGACAGCTAAACATAATATTTAAACATAACTAAACTAAGTTTTGTAAATATTTCCCTTTTCGGTGATGAATGTATATTGGTAAGGAGGGTGAAGTTGAAGGGGCAGAGACCTCTCAAATGAATTGACTTTCTTTACCAACATTTTCAGGACACCTACTTGAGGGCTTCTAGTTGGTGATAGTCTACTTATTTTTTCAATAGCTTTGGCATAGCATATGAAATTCTTGCAATGAAAGTATTCAGAAAACCAGGCCACGAAAATCTCAGGAAAAGTTAAGTATTTTGAAGTTTATCTACCCTCCTATATTATTTATAGACTTTTGTGTGTACAGTTTGGAGTATATAATACTTGCTTTGTGGCATTAGTGGCATATATAATATGTTTATCAATATATAATATGTGATACATCTTTAATATAATATTAAAGATGTAGTTGTTAAAAGTATGTATTTCACATCACAAGCAGATCCTGAATCAACAGATCCTGTTTTACCTTTAGCTGATGTGAATGTTGTTAGCATTGGGTGAGGGGAGAAGTCTCAATAATGTATATTTCAGCTGATGATGCCTTGTACTCACCTACCCCTCAGATGAGGGAAAATGATAATCTTTCTTTCTAATCACTTACTAAAAGAAGGTCTTTTAGCTTTATTGATATCTCAGTTAATGGAAACTAATACAGAAAACAAAAACAACTTTAATGTGTTCATCATATGTTCTCATTACATCATACTTTAAATATATTTATCAGTGATATTTTCCATTTATTATTTGTCTGTTTAGTGTGTATGTATGTATATGTGTAGGTCAGAGGATAACTTTTGGAAGTTTGTTCTTTCCTTCACCCTTATGGGTCTCTGGGATTGAACTCAGATTATTAGACTTGGTAGCAAGCACCTTTACCCATTGAGCCATATTGTCAGCCCTTTTCCAATGCTGTTATAGTGTTTTCATGTGAATGATTTACATGCTATTGCAAATACCACTAGCTTTACCTAGCCTCGAGGGGCTTTGAAATAAACACTTAATATTATTGGAGGGTAATAAAGCCATTTCAATGGTGTTAAAACAGGACTATTGTAAATGGTGATGAATTATGTCTTATTCATTCAAGTTGTTGACATGTATATGTATGATTATACTAAAGTCTCTTCAGCATGAGAGTAGTCATTGTACATATCATAAAGGAACAACCAATAAAATGAAATGAAACAGGGCCCTTAAGAGAGAAGGATAAAGTCTGAATATTTCTTATACTCTCATGATTTTTAATATAATAGTACTGTGTAAACTTGTTGGCATGCTCTGTTATATACATTGTGAATTAATCTGAAGGCTGATTTTAAGGAGTAATATTAACATATCTTTAAAAAACTGAAATTTTCTCTTCCCCTCTGCCTCTTATCCCTTTAAAGGTATAAAAAGAACATTTGTGATGGATCTTTGTAATCATATTAAAAAACATAAGTCAAGTCAAATATTCTAGAATTTTATTTAGAACATTTATTATTAGGAGTCAAGGAGTATATTTGTATAGCATTTTGAATAACAGAGCACAGTGAATACTACTGTAATAAGGTCAAATTTAAAAAATTATTTATCATACAATGTCACTTAGTCACTTGTCTGCATATGGACAGTTTAAAATCACGTAGCCATTAAAATAGATGGTATTACTATACACACCTTTCAGTATTTCTTTACGAGGACTTTTCTCATATATTGGCTGCCAGTTTTAGTTAGTTAGCTTCTTTCTTTCTTTATGTATTTTTCAGACTCTGAACTAGAGTAGGATTTGTGTGTGTGTGTCGGGGGTTGTCTTGTGTTACTGTAGCAAATGAATTCTATTTCTTTGCTATGATCCATTTTGAGGACATGAACTGAGCAAAAGAGCTCATTAGTTCCACATTAGTGGAATAAGACTGTACTCACATGCCATAGTGTCCAGGTGCTTATTTTTAGGTAAGTGTAATGCTACAGTAGGCCATTAAGCACAAATTCCTCTGTAGCATCTTCTTGATAGTCCAAATTTAAGACGACTTATCATTTTTTACTGTTATTTACCAGTTGCCTCTGCCATTAGCTTGGCAATTCTATGGAAGTTTAAAATAATTTCTGAGAGTGTTTATTCATTTCAATTACATTTCAAAATTAATTTTGCTAATGGTTTAAAGAAACTGATTTACATTTTAAAAATGACTCCAATGGATTCTCAACAGAGTGAGTATAGTTAACTATTGTTTTTCAGACTTTAGGAGATCCCTATTTTATTCATTTATGTTTTTTTTATTTTCTATGCTTGATAGGAATATACTATAACTTATCTGCACAAACTGCATTAAGTACTGTGTATTAAGTACTGCACAAACTCTGTATCATTAAGTATTCCATGCCTTCTTCTTTTATTCTCTGTATGTTTGAAGCAGCTTTATCTCTCTCATTTGCTATGTTCTTAGCAAACATCATATACAACCCCTTTATACAGTAGCACCATATTTTATATTTACATAAATGTAAAAGGAAATCTCTCTTTTGATGACATTTTGCTTTGTAGGGTATAAAGGCCATTTGTTTATCAGTATGAATCTGTGTGGTCTGATTTAAGGTATAGCGCAATGAAAACCCTAGAGAGGTTTTAATATCAGTTTCCTCCACGGAAACTGATTTATTACCAACTTTATCAAAGAATGTAAGATAATGTTTAAATATTACCTTGAAAATTTATTAGTCAGCAGTATTTGTGATACTTACTTGCAAACTTGTTAACATAAGACAGACATGGCTTTTTCATCATAGAAAATTCTCATGCAGGGCTACAGAATTATATCACACACATATATTTAAAATATAAAACTTAATAAAAAGTTTAAAATTTGTTCCACTGTGTAGAGGAATTTTAACTGAGAACATGGCTGCTCTGACAAAGAGATCACATCCAAAGCTTTTCTATGTCTGTGTGATCCAGCTAGGATACAAACAGGCCTTTAATCCAGGAGACAGAGGCAAGCAGATCTGAGTTCAAGGCTAGTCTGTTATAAAGCAAGGTTCAGGACCTTTAGGGCCAGGCTTGGTGGTACATGCCATTAATCCCAAACAATGAAGGCAAGTTTACTTTGTAGAAGGAAGCACCCATGTTTGAAAGTGATGTTTAATTGAATGGCAGAAAAAGTGAGAATTCAGAGAAAGATTTGACATACTAGGATACACCCAACTCCCAGAGAAAGGAAAGGGGCAATGCAGAGCGGGGAGGGGGGAGGCAGTTCTTTTTTTATTTTAAAAATTATTTTTATTAATTAGTTTATTCACTTTGTATCCCACCTGTAACTCCCTCCCTCCCTCCCCAATCCTACTTTCCCTCCCTCTCCTCCACCCATGCCCCTCCCTCCAGTCCACTGACAGGGAAGGTCCTCTTCCCCTTCCATCTGATCCTAGACTATCAGTTCTCATCAAGAGTGGCTGTATTGTTTTCTTCTGTGGCATGGTAAGGCTGCATACCCTGAGGGGGAGGTGATCAAAGAGCTGGCCACTGAGTTCATGTCAGAGACAATCCTTGTTCCCATTACTAGGGAGCCCACTTAGACACTGAGCTGCAATGGGCTACATCTGTGCAGGGGTTCTAGGGTTATCTCCATGAATGGTCCTTGATTGGAGTATCAGTTTCAGAAAACACCCCTATGCCCAGACATTTTGGTTCTGTTGCTCTCCTTGTGGAGCTCCTGTCCCCTCCAGGTCTTTCTATCTCCCCCTTCTTTCATAGGATTCCCTGCACTCTGCCCAAAGTTTGGCTATAAGGCTCAGCATCTGCTTTGATACCCTGCAGGGTAGAGTCTTTCAGAGGCCCTCTGTGGTAGGCTCCTGTTTTTTCTCTTTTCTGATATCCATCCTCCTTGCCTTTCTGAATGGGGATTGAGCATCTTAACCAGAGTCATCCTTCTTGTTTAGGTTCTTTAGGTGTACAGATTTTAGTATGATTATCCTGTATTATATATCTACTATCCACTTATGAATAAGTATATACCATGTGTGTCTTTCTGCTTCTGGGTTACCTTACTCAGTATGATCTTTTCTGGTTCCCACCATTTGCCTGCAAATTTCATGATTTCCTTGTTTTTTTTTTTTTTTTATTGCTGAGTAGTACTCCATTGTGTAAATGTACCACTATTTCTGTATTCATTCCTCAGCTGAGGGGTATCTAGGTTATTTCCAGATTCTGGCTATTACAAATAAAGCTGCTACAAGCATGGTTGAGCAAATGTCCTTGTTGTATACTTGAGCATCTTTTGGATATATGCCTAGCAGTGGTATAGCTGGATCTTGAGGAAACACTATTCCTAATTGTCTGAGAAAGCACCAGATTGATTTTCAAAGTAGTTGTACAAGTTTACATTCCCACCAGCAGTGGAGGAGGGTTCCCCTTTCTCCACATCCTCTCCAGCATGTGTTGTCACTTGAGTTTTTGATCTTGGCCATTCTGATAGGTGTAAAGTGAAATCTCAGGGTCGTTTTGATTTGCATCTCCTTGATGACTAAGGATATTGAGCATTTCTTTAAGTGTTCCTCTGCCATTCAATATTCCTCTGTTGAGAAATCTCTGTTTAGCTCTTTACCCCATTTTTAAATTGGATTACTTGATTTTTGCTGTTTAACTTCTTGAGTTCCTTATATATTCTGGATATTAGCTCCCTCTCAGATATAAGTTTGGTGAAGATCCTTTCCCAGTCTTTAGGCAGTTGTTTTGTTCTGACGACAGTGTCCTTTGCTTTACAGAAGTTTTTCAGTTTCATGAGGTCCCATTTATTGACTGTTGCTCTTAGAGCCTGTGCTGTGGATGTTCTGTTGAGGAAGTTGCAGTTTTATCCAGAGTGTTTTACAGAGACAGGTTGAAAGATAGAACAAACTAAACACAGATGAAGACAGAATGAGCCAGAGAATCAGAAGGAGCCAGATTAGAAAAGATTGCCGGAGTTAGTTTGAGGCCAAGCAGAGCAATACAGGGGCCAAGAGGAAAGCCAAATTGATTAAGTTATCTGGGAGGGGAGGTTGAGCCAGAACAGCTGAGTTGACCCAGCCAGCCCAGAGCTCAGAAAGAACAAGAAAGGGTGAGCAGTAAGTCTCAAAGGCTGGAAACGTTCTATGCCTAGGTTAGATTGGAGGTTAGATGCTTCCAGGATTAGGCCTAGGTCAGTAGACTGAGGCAGTAAGCCTCCCATACAACAACTGAAACAGGTGAATAAAAGTTTCTTTACACCACTATATTAGAATTTTCTAGAGAGAAACTAATAGGATAGTCATATGTGTAAATGTGTACACACACATATATGTATGTATATATACACACACATTTGTATATATAAATATATAAATAAATATATATATGCTTACATGTCTGGCAGTTTAGCTCAGTTGGTTAGAGGTAACATTTATATATATATATATATACACATATAAAATTATGATATGTATAATGAAAAATGTGTTATGTATATACATATGTAAAATTATGTACTTTTATATGCTATATATATCATATACATGAATAGGGAATAATTTATTAAGGGAATTTGCTCATGTGATTTTAGAGGCAAAGGAATATCATAACAGGCTGTTTCCAAGCTCAAGGCTTTGAGATACTCGCAATGTGTTTTAGTTCAACTTTGGTCAAAGGAAGCCCACATTGTAATTCTTAGTTTGGAGATGAGAAGAAGGGCAGGTGGAAGAGAGAAGGAATTAAGAAATTATACTTTCTGCAAAGAATCTGTAGTCATGAAATAAAATTAATGGAAGTCTTTGCATTTATAAGATTTCTTAAATTTCACACTTAAATTGTTATTTAAAACACTGAAAGAGGGGATCCAAGATGGCGGCACCAGCAGGACACTCTCTCTGACCAGTAGCTTCGCAGGGTCTGCACAGTGACCAGCAGACGGAACTCTGGGCCCTAAAACACCAGCGATTGTATTTCTCAGGTGAGAGGAAGCCCCATGGTGCAGGATTCAATCGGCTTTAGGTCACCCATTAAACTGAGGAAGGGTTCCTGGTCCCCCCAGACGCTGAGTGGAATACTACTCAGTGATTAAAAACAAGGAAATCATGAAATTTGCAGGTAAATAGTGGGAACCAGAAAAGATCATACTGAGTGAGGTAACCCAGAAGCAGAGAGACACACACATTATGTACTCACTTGTAAGTGGATATTGGTCATATAATATAGGATAAACATACTAAAATCTGTACACATAAAGAAGCTAATCAAGAAGGAGGACTCTGGCCGAGATGTGCAATCCTAATTCAGAAAGGCAAAGAGGATGGACATCAGAAGAGAGAAAACAGGGAACAGGACAGGAGCCTACCACAGAATGCCTCTGAAAGGCCCTACCCTGTGGGCTATCAAACCAGATGCTGAGACTTATAGCCAAACTTGGGGCAGCGTGCAGGAAATCTTATGAAAGAAGGGGGAGATAGTAAGACCAGGAGAAAACAGGAGCTCAACAAGGAGAACAACAGAACCAAAAAATCTGGGCACAGGAGTCATTTCTGAGATTGATACTCCAACCAAGGACCATTCATGGAGATAACCTAGAACCCCTGCACAGATGTAGCCCATGGCAGCTCAGTGTCCAAGTGGGTACCCTAGTAAAGGGAACAAGGACTGTCTCTGACATGAACTGATTGGCCTGCTCTTTGATCACCTTCCCCTGAGTGGGGAGCAGCCTTACCAGGCCACAGAGGAAGACAATGCAGCCACTCCTGATGAAACCTGATAGACTAGGATCAGAAGGAAGGGAGGAAGTCCTCTCCTATCAGGGGATTGGGGGGAGGGGCATAGGTGGAGAAGGGGGGATGGTGGGGTTGGGAGGGGAGGAGGTAGGGAGCTATAGGAGGGATACAATGCGAATAAACTGAAATTAATAAAAATAAAAATTAAAGAAAATAAATAAATTAAAATAATAAAAAATAAAATATAAAAACTGAAATCAATTAGGAAAAAGTCAAGGAAACATAAAAAAGAACTATATAAATGTATAAAGAAGAAACATAACTGAGAGTGAATTATGTGGGACAATGTTAATCATCAGGATGAACATTCATAAATATGTTAATAAGTATTAATGAAGTCATTAAAAATATCCTAGATGAGGCAGCAATATGGCTGTAGGAGCAAAGGTCCCCTCCTTCTCAGCTCATTGTGGAAACACAGAGCAAGTGTCCCTGGGCTGTATTCTGATATCCAGCCTGAAGATTACAGTATACATAATGGAGAAAAACTGAGTCAGAACTTCACAGTGTTCCATGAGGTAGAAATGTTGTCTGAGTCCAGCCACTAAGAGGAGATGAGCCTGGTTCCTGTGCCCCAGGACTGGAAGGAATCAGTTGGAGGTGAGAGTGCTTTGCCCTGTCCCCATGAGGGACTGTAAAGAATCAGGCCTTCTGCTCTAGAAGGGAGTTGCAAACAGATGTTATGCCCCCTGCCTTTCTCCTTCGCTTTTACACTTCTCTCATTTAGTAGTTAATCTCAACATAGTAGGCCAGCTTTTTTTCTGTCTTTTGTGCTCCCCTTCAAGTTCACACGTTACTCTGGAGTTGGGAGTCCACATGCTTCAGCTTCCTGGGTGCTGAGATTATTTTAGGTTTTCTGATTACATTTTTTCCACCTTTTTCTCTTTTCATTCTCTTTGGCTAGAGCTGCTTTATCTCCTTCCTTTATCTTTATTGTTTCATCTTCTGTTCACTTTTCCTTCTTCTAATTTTTCAACCTAATCTAATACTGTTACTCTTACTTCCTTATTTCCTGTCTGTTTTTACTCTGAATAACTAATATGTTAGTGTATACTATACTACCCTTGGTCTTTTATTCTCTTCAAATATTTTAAGTTGAAAAAGTGATTGATTTTAGTCACCTATTACTAAATTTTTGTAATGAGACTATCCATAGCTATGGTTACTTACACAGAGCATGCTGAATTTGGAGTAGTGCCAGACGGAATACAAGCCTAGTGCCTGGGCATGTGCGTTGGAGGTTTAGCTTTTGAACTACACTGCCGATCCAGTGTAATAGTAACACCTCACACCTACTACAACCTTTTCACAATGGAATACTGTGGGTACTACCACTGAATGAATATAGGTTATTTTAAAATATCTAGACAATGGCCTAATCCCAGATATGCAGAAATAAGAGAAACATGAAAAAATTAAGTCAAAATAATTTCTCTGAAAATTACTAATTTCACAGCAATGGAATACAATGTACATTAATTATATGAAATACCAGACAACAAATTGAAAAGAATAACTAAAACTTTATTTAACAAAGTTAAAAGAGGACAAGAATAAATCTTGAATGATTTCTAAGAAGATGAAAGTAGTCATCTGTAGAGGAATGTTAATTCGGAACATGGCTGTTCTGGAAAGAGAGCACATCCAAAGACCCTCTAGGTCTGTGTGATCTGGCTGGCAAGAGATCATCATATCCAAAGACCAACTGGATTATAAACATGCCTTTAATCCAGGAGACAGAGGCAAGCAGAGCTGAGTTCAAGGCCAGCCTGTTTTAGAACAAGTTTCAGATAAAGAAAGGCTTAGGTCCATGTGTGGTGGTACATGCCTTTAATCCCAAACAATGAAGGTAAAGTTAATTTGTAAAAAGAAGCACCCGTGTTTTAAAGTGAGTGGCAAAAATGAAGATGAATCAAAGAAAGACTTGACAGAATAGGGTACGCCCAACTCTCATGAGAAGAGAGGGGGAAGGGAAGTTTCTTAAGGGGCAATGCAGAGAGGGAAGAAGCAATTTTACTGGGACATTCATAGAGAGACATATTGCAGAGAGACATGGGGCAGTTTTACTGAGCGAGCTTTACAGAGGTTGAATGACAGAACAAGCTAGACACAGGTGAAAACAGAATGAGGCAGAGAATGAGAAGGAGTCAAGAGATTAGAGCAGATTGAGTAAGTCATCTGGGAGAGGAGTTTGAACCAGAGCAGCTAAGTTGAACCAGCCAGCCTAGAGCTCAGAAAATAAATAAATAAATAAATAAATAAATAAATAAATAAATAAATAAATAAAGGGTGAGCTTACTCAGCAGTAATTCTCAGAGGCTGAAAACATTCTAGGCCTAGGTTAGATGTATGGAGGCTAGAAACTTCCAGAACTAGGTCTAGGTTAGCAAACAGAGGCAGTAAGCCTCCAAGACAACATTTGAACTGGCATGTAAAAGTCCTTTTACAGTTCTCTTATGAAACAGGATAAGAAAGAGAATTCATTTGAGAAGTACTGAAAAAAAAATCAAAGTGAAAATTTGGAAAGACTGTAGGAGTCAGAGTGGATGGAGGACACCAGGAGAACATGGCTCACTGAATCAACTAAGCAAAGCTCGTATGGGCTCACAGAGACTGAAGTGGCAAGCTTGGGGTATACATGGATATGTCCCAGGGGTTATCTCAATTATTAGTTGAGGCTTGCTTTGTGATGGACTATATGGTCAATTTGGAAAGGTTCTTTGAGGTGCTGAGAAGAAGGTGCTTTTTTGTGTGTGTGTGCTTGGGTGAAAAGTTCTGTAGATATGTAAGGTCTATTTGAGTCATGATATCTGTTAGTTTCCTTATTTCTCTTATTAGTTTCTGTCTTGATGACCTGTTCATTGCTGAGAATGGGGTGTTAAAGTCTCCTGCTATCCCTGCAGGGGATTCCATATGTGATTTAAACTTTAGTAATGTTTCTTTTACAAATATGAGTGCCCTTATATTTGGGGAGTAGATATTTAGAATTGAGATGTCCTCTTGGTTTATTTTTTGTGATGGATTTTCCTTTTGATGACAATTAAATGCCCTTCTCCATACCTTTTGATTAGTTTTGATTGAAAGTCTATTTTATTAGATATTAGAATGGCTACTGTAGCTTACTTCTTGTGTCCATTTGCTTGGAAAACATTTTTCTAGCCCTTTTACTCTGAGATAATGTCTATCTTTGTTGCTGAGGTGTGTTTCTTGTATGCAGCAGAATGTTGGGTCCTGTTTACATATCCATTCTGTTAGTCTGTGTCATTTTATTTTGGGAACTGAGTCCATTGATATTGAGAGAGATTGTTACTTTGGTGTTGTTGTTGGTACTGTGTGTGTGTGTGTTTTTCTTTCATTTTGCTACAGTAGGGTCATTTATTTCCTGTGTTTTCTTGGGTGTGGTTAATCTCCTTGGGTTGGAGTTTTCCTTCCAGTATCTTCTGACGGCTTTATTTTTATATAGATATTGTTAAATCTGGTTTTGTCATAGAATATCTTGTTTTCTTCACGTATGGTGATTGAAAATTTTGCTGAGTATGGTAGTCTGGGCCAACATTTGTCGTCTCTTAGGGGCTGCAAGACATCTATCTAGGTCCTTCTTTGTTTTAGAGACTCCCTTGCGAAGCCAGGGGTATTTCTAATAGGTCTGTCTTCATATGTTACTTGGCCTTTTTTTCTTTATTATGTGGCAGAAGGATTTGCTTTTCTGGTCTTATCTACTTGGTGTTCTGTAATCCTCTGTTATGTTTATAGGCATTTTTTTCTTTAGGTTAGGGAATTTTTCTTCTATGATTTTTGTTGAAAATATTTTCTGGTCCTTGGAGCTGGGAATCTTCTCTTTTTTCTATTTCTATTATTCTTAGGTTTTGTCTTTTTAAAATGTCCCTGATTTGTTGGATGTTTTCTGCCAGGAAGTTTTTTGCTTTAACATTTTGTTTGATTGATGTATCAATTTCTTTGATTGTATGTTTTACTCCTGAGATTCTCTTCTCATCTCTTGTATTCTCTTGCTCATGCTTAAGTCTGTAGTTACTGTTCTCTTTGTTAAGTTTTCCATCTCTAGGATTCCCTCAGTTTGTTTTATTTATTGTTTCTACTTTCATTTTCAGGTCCTGAACCATTTTATTCATTTCCTATACCTGTTTGATTGTATTTTCCTGTACTTCTTTAAGGGATTTATTTGTTTCCTCTTTAAAGGCCTCTATCATCTTCATAAAAATAGATTTAAGGTCATTTTCTTGAGTTTCAGTTGTGTTAGGATATTCAGGGCTTGTTGTAGTAGGATAGCTGGGTTCTGGTGGTGCCATTATTGCCTTGGCTCTTATTGGTTGTTTTCTTATGCTGGCCTTTTGCCATCTGGTTGTCCCCGGTATTGTTCTGGTGCTCACGGGACTCTTCAGGAAGGTGGGTTGAGCCCTGGGCAGGAGGCTAGATGGTTCTGGGGTATGGCAGCAATCCTTGTAGGGCAGGTAGGGCTATGGGCCAGAGGCTAGAACCAGGTGTCTCTGGAGCCTCTGGCAGGCCTCCTTTGGAAGGCAGGTAGAACTGGATGATTCAGGGCAGATCTCTGGATGGTGGGTAGGGCAGTGGACTAGGGGCAGGATGATCCTGGTGCCTTGGAGCCCTCATCAGGATGGTGGGTAGCTTCTTGGGCCAAAAGCTGGAATTCTGTGTCCCTTGAGGCCTGGCAGGCTTACGTGGGAAGAGTGGTATTGCTGTGGGCAGGAAGCTGGAACCACATAGCCAGATTAATACAGCCATTCAAACATCACTCTGTTTCAAATTTTATGGATTTCAATGAATACTTGCAGAATTAAGAATAGTCATCTGAAGTCATGGATCTTTGCTTAGATTCCCTACCAATTACAGTTTTATGTGCTTATCTCTCTCTCTCCATCTCTCTGTCTCTCTGTGTGTCTCTGTCTTTCTGTCTGCTCTCTCTCTTTCATACACACACACACATCGTGACAATGTAAAAATTAAAAAAAAAGTACAATTAGCTTTCTATCCTTTTCCAGGACTGGTGTCCTTTATTTTTATTTCATCTTTTTTCATCACCTAATATTACCCTTTGTTGTTCTTTCTAAATATTGTGCTATTCTTAGATGTACATTTGTTTAGGTATATAAATGTACACATTACAGGTAAAAGTCTACATATGAGGGAGAACATGAATCTTTCTTTCATTTTGAGACTGGGTGACTTTGCTTAATATTGCACATTTTATGCCTACCCATTTTCTGATTTTAGTTTTTTTTTAGAAGTGAATAACATTTCATTTTATATACGCACCAGATTTTCATTATTCAGTCATCTGTTGCTGAATATGTAGGTTGGTTTTATTTCTTTGCTATACTAAATGGAGCAACAATAAACATGAATATGCAAAATTTCCTAGAGTAGAATATGGAGTTATTTGTGTATAAGACCAGAAGTGGAATAGCTGGATCATTATGGTAGTTCTATTTTAGATTTTTTGAGGAACCTTCAAACTGATTTCTGTAATAGCTGTACTAATAAAGATTAATAAGGGTTTCTCTTTCTTGATGTCTTCTCCAATGTTTGTATTCAGATTTCTTGATCATAGCCATTCTGACTGGGGCAGGTGATATCTCTAATCTTGAAGTTTGCACTGTAGAATTCTTTCTCTTCTTCAGTTAGTTGAATTCCTAGGTGCTTGATATTTTTGAAATATTATTAATGGAATATTTTCCCTAATTTCTTACTCTGAGAGCACACTGTTGGTATAAATGAAGGCTGGTGTATTTTTATATCAATTTTATGTCCTGATACTTATTTTTAAATTAGATCTAAAATTTTTGTAGTAGACTTTATAGTTTCTTTTATATATAAAAATCATAATTTGCAAACAGGAAGTTTGACTTCCTTTTTTATTTTTATCACTTTTATATCATTTTCTGTCTAACTGCTACAGTTAAGACTTTGAAGACAAAATAAGAGAGCAGAGAGTAGGCATCTTTGTCTTAGAAGAAATGCTTTGTTTATCTCCATTTAATTTAATATTGAGTGTAGATTTATTGTATATCTGCTTTGTTATTTTGTGGTATGCTTCACCTGTTCTTAATGCCTCTAGGACTTATGTCATTGAAGGTATATTCAAAACCAATTTAGATCATTATGAGGTTTCTGTTTTTAATTTGTTTATATGGTGTAGCACATTTATTGATTTATGTATGTTGAACAAACCCTACCTTTCTGGAATGGAGCCTACTTGGTCTTAGTGTATGGGTGTCTTAATTTGTTTCTGAATTTTGTGTGCAAGTATTCTATCAAGAATATTTGCATCTATGCTCATGGAAGGAATTGATCTATAGGGTTTTGTTTTTGTTTTTGTTTTTTTTGTTTGTTTTTTAAACAACTCAAAGCTTATGAAAAAAGTAGCAGCCAATCCTAAACTGAGTAGACCACAAGGAAAAAAAAAACCATTAGAGATGAAATTAATTAAATAGAGACTAAAGAGCAATACTCAAAATCAACCAAAGAGTTGGTTCTTTGAAAGAGTTAATAAGATTAACAAACCCTTAGCTACTCTGAGGAAAATAAAAAGGGAGAAGACACAAATTAACATAATTACAGATCAAAAAGGTCTCATTACAATAGACTCTAATGAAATATAGAACATTATTAGAGAATACTTTGAAAACTTACACTGTAAAAAGCTGGGAAACCAAGAAAAAATAGAAGAATTTCTAAATACATATCATCTACCAAAATTAAAGCCAGAAGATAAAAAAATTAAACAGATTCATTACAAGCAATGAGATCAAAACTGTAATAAAAAGTCTCCCCTCACTGTTTCAGTCATGATCTTGATGGCTGACTCTTTGACCCTCCCCCATACATGCCAGGGAGTAACAGCCTGGCTAGATCCCAGGCTGTTACATTGCAGCCAGCCCTGAGGAGTCAGGATAAGCTGGGGTTGGATGGAAGGGAAGGAGGTCCTCCCCTGTTGGTGGACTTGGAGGGGGCGGGGAGGAGGGAGATGAGGGAGGGAGTGGGAGGGTAGGAGGGACTGAGGGAGGGGGCTACGCCTGGGATTCAAAGTACCTAACCTGTGATTGAGATAAAAATAAATAAAT
>CM053762.1:54014222-54034571 GCA_028658305.1 Pachyuromys duprasi | reverse complement strand
GACTGGTGGATCAATGAAATTGAATAGAAGACCCTGAAATAAATCCACACACTTCTGGACACTTGATTTTTGACAAAGATGCCAAAACCATTCAATGGAAAAAAGACAGTATCTTCAACAAATGGTGCTGGTCTAACTGCATGTCTACATGTAGAAAAATGCAAATAGATCCATACTTATCACCCTGCACAAAACTCAAGTCCAAGTGGATCAAAGACCTCAATATAAAACCAGACACACTAAACTGCTTAGAAGAAAGAGTGGGGAAAAGCCTTGAACTCACTGGCACAGGAGACAACTTCCTGAACAGAACACCAACAGCACAGGCTCTAAGATCAACAATCAATAAATGGCACCTCATGAAACTGTAAAGCAAAGGACACTGTCATCAGAACAAAATGACAGTCTACAGATTGGGAAAGGATCTTCACCAACCCTATATCTGACAGAGGACTACTATCCAGTATATACAAAGAACTCAAAAATTAAACAGCAACAAATCCAATAATCCAATTAAAAAATGGAGTATAGAGCTAAACAGAGAATTCTCAATAGAGAAATATCGAATGGCAGAGGAACACTTAAAGAAATGCTCAACATCCTTACTCATCAGGGAAATGCAAATCAAAGCGACCCTGAGATTTCACCTAACACCCATCAGAATGGCCAAGATCAAAAACTCAACACATGCTGGAGAGGATGTAGAGAAAGGGGAACCCTCCTCCACTGCTGATGGGAATGTAAACTTTTACAACCACTCTGGAAATCAATCTGGTGCTTCTTCAGACAACTAGGAATAATGCTTCCTCAAGATCCAGCTATACCACTCCTGGGCATATATCCAAAAGAGGCTCAAGTACGGAATAAGGACATTTGCCCAACCATTTTGTAGCAGCTTTGTTTGTAATAGCCAGAAGCTGGAAACAACCCAGATGCCCCTCAACTGACGGATGGATACAGAAATTGTGGTATATCCAGCAATTTAAAAAAAGGATATCATGAAATTTGCAGGTAAATGGTGGGATCATCCTGAGTGAGCTATCCCAGAAGCAGAAAAACACACATGGCATATACTCACTCATATAGACATATTATATAGAATAAACCTACTAAAATATGTACACCTAAAGAAACTAATCAAGAGGGAGGACTCTTGCTAAAATGCTCAATCCCTATCCAGAAAGGCAAAGGGGATGGACATCAGAAGAAAGGGAAAACAGGGAACAAGTCAGGAGCCTGCCACAGAGGGCCTCTGAAAGGCTCTGCCCTGCAGACTACCAAAGCAGATGCTGAGACTTATGGCCAAGCTTTGGGCAGAGTGCAGGGAATCTTATGAAAGAAGTGGGAAATAGTAAGATCTGGAGAGGACAGGAACTCCACAAGGAGAGAAACAGACTTAAAAAATCTGAGCACAGGGGTCTTTCCTCAGACTGATACTCCAACCAAGTAGCAGGCATGGAGATAACCTAGGACCCCTGCACAGATGTATCCCATGGCAGTTCAGTGTCCAAGTGGGTTCCATAGTGCTGGGAACAGGGACTGTCTCTGACATGAACTGATTGGCCTGCTCTTTGATTACCTCATCCTGATGGAGGAGCAGCCTTACCAGGCCACAGAGGAAGACAATGCAGCCACTCCTGATGAGGCCTGATAGACTAGAATCAGAAGGCAGCAAAAGAAGACCTCCCCTATCAGTGGACTTGTGGAGGGACATGCGTGCAGAAGAGGAAGGAAAGGAGGGTTTGGGATGGGAGGAGGGAGGGAACTACAGGGGGGATACAAAGTAAATAAAGTGTAATTAAATTTAAAAAGTAAAAAATAAAAAAGTTTTAAAAAATCAGGGATTTACAGTTTATACTTTTGGGATTCACAGTGGGATCAAATATCCTGCAACAGGTAATACTAAACACTTTCAAGTATCTACCATTGCATTACTGTGATGATGACAATGGCTTATATAGACAACTTTAATTTCTCTTTTTAAAAAAATCAAAACATTAACATGCCAGTCCAAATAAAATAGCATTTTTATCTTAACAGACTAATTTTCTGGGAACATCAACTTCATATATCATTAAAACAAATAGATAAGAGTACAAAAATTATAGAATATTTGAGATTATAGAATGAAAAGTTCAGGTGAAGGCATTTCACAGTTCTCCCTGAAAGGCCTAAACCGTGATGCAGGAGCTACAGGCACAGGCACCATCCTGCTCTCACACAAGTTAACTTGCAAAGACATTAAAAATGCACAAAGGAGTAAGTGGTACAATAACCTCAACTATTTCACATAATTTGACATCTTAAAGTTTTATGAAAATGTTTAATCTCTCATCAATATGTTAAAAATAAAAACTATGAGAAAATTTCAATCCCCAAAATATATGGGAAAATGCTTTCTTCCTACCAAGAACATTATTAAAGTGCTACAGAAAAAAAAAGTCAAAATATAATAAAACATTCCTCCCAACACTGATGGATAAAATACTATGACTAAACAAGTGATCATTACAAAAAAAAAAGAAGGAAGGTATTACAAAGATAGGAAAATAAGTCACAAAAGACATTATTACAGATAATGGGGCCTAAAAGAATATCCTTAAGGTATATATTGGAGATATATTTCTGTGTTTAAAGTCAACTACGTATTTAAAAGTTTAAGTGTGTAGTATTTAAAATTCCACCCTCCAAAGATAAAAGAAAACAATAAAGAATCTTTCCCTGGAAAAGATTATTCCTCCCATTCTCAGCACTCCTGTAGTTCTCTGTGTATAGTTGCTGCCTCTTGGGCTTTCCCCTGTCCATGTTAGCATGTCTATAAAAATAGACATGCAAGTAATATTATACAGACTGAACATGCTGTAATTATGTTTTTAGGACTGTGTGTGTACACATACATGTTAGGTAACAACTAATCAAAAATGAGGCCATAAATTTGAGAAAGAGCAAAGATGGTATAAGAGGAAGGGAAAGAAAACTTATATAATAATATTATAATCTCAAAAGAAACATTTTTTAAAATAATCAAATTAACTGTCTGGTGACAGATACAAATAATAATATATCAAGGTGTCCTGCTTACAAGATGTACAGGGACAAAGATGGAGCAGAGACTGAGGGAGTGGCTAACTAAGGACTGGCCCTAGTTGAGATCTACCCATGAGAGCAAACCAGTCCCTGACACTCTTAATATTACTCTGCTATGCTTGTAGACAGGAGCCTAGCATAACTCCTCTGAGACACTTCACCCAGAAGCTGATGGAAACAGATGCAGAGACCCACAGCCAAATATTAGACAGCATTCAAGGAATCCTATAAAAGAGTTGGGAAATGACTGCGGGAACCACAGGGATCAAGGGCTCTACAAGAAGAGCTATAGAGCCAACTAACCTGGCCCATGGGGGCTCACAGGGAAAAAAAAAAAAAAACATCAACCAAAACAAGGAGCATGCATGGACTAGTCCCAGGCCCACTGCACATATGTAGCAGATCCACAGCTTGGTCTTCATGTATATCCCCTAACAACTGGAGCAGGGCCCTCTCTGGCTCTGATACCTCCCTTTGGATCCTGTTCCCCTAACTGGACTGCCTTGTTTGGCCTCAGTGGGTGAGGATGTGCCTAGTTCTGCAGAGACTTAATATGTTAGGGAGGGTTGGTACCTATGGGGGACTTTCCCCTTGTCTGAGGAGAAGGAGACAGAAGAATGAGGAAGGAGTGAGCAAGGAGAGGGGGAAGCAGAAAGAAGAGGGAGAGCTGCAATCAGGATGTAATGTGAATAAATAAATAAAATTTTTTTAAGTTGTGCAAAGAAAAACTTCCAGATGTTAAGAGGAAGAAGTGGCTCACCAGTGACAGAGAGATGATGCACAACTTGGGAAGGAAGAAAATCTACCAGTCATGGCAAAAGAATCCATCAAATTAGGGGTTTAAAAAAAAAGAGTTTTGAAGAGTCAACACAGTACAAGGTCAGACTTGGTAGTTAGGCAATGTAACTATCTCCTTTACATAGCCAATTTGTGGTAGTAATCAATACGACTAAAATTAAAAGAAAGTTCTTTTCATATGAACTTCCTATGGATTGGTTTTATAGGTAAATCTTTGATTAAGAGAGGTAAGCTAATTCACATATGGCTACATAATGAGTTGGTAACAGGTCTAGGACTCCAATCCTTGTTTGCTGTCTCCTAAAAACCCAATAGATTTCCATTGCAATACACTACAAGATACTATATATAAGAAGCTTTAAATACATTTACTAATAAAAAACTTATAAGATGAAAATTTCTACATGGTAAGTGGTATTAAAGAGAAAATGTTGTTTTTTTCCCATCATTATAAAGGGAAAATGCTGTATATACACACAATAAGCTTACTTGGTAGACGGGGTATGGAGGGAAGAACTGAAGAACAGAAGGCACGCCAAGTTTTCTCCACAATCCCTATCAAGAAGTTTTCTCCTTCAATTAGCCATAGTAGAAGTTTCCTTCTTATGGGTTAGAAACATAACCAACACGGTATTCTACAGAAGCGTTTTATTTTACAACAACAGTATTAACACATACAATGTCATATACTTGTTCGTTTTCCTTTTTTGGGTGATAACCTCCTCCTACTTTGTTTTTAGATTTCAGACTAGCTGAGAAACAAATGTCAGTTTCTTCTAATACCCCTGCTCTTCTCAACCACCAGGTATCACATTATTAGGAATTATATGCCTTCAGTAATACATGCTAAAAGATAAATAACTACTCATTTCTAGTTACAAACAAAACAATAAAATATAATGACCTTTTAACCTTATAGTTCACAGATACTTGGTATCAAGTAGCTAAAGTTTCCTGTTAAATACTTTGAGGCTATTTTAAAAGGTCACTTTGCTGTATCTTCCCCATCTCTCTGATGTCTACAAATATTAAGGCCTAAGAGACCAATATCAGTACCATGGCCTTCCACCAGAGACTTAAATTTATAACCAGGGATTCACTCAGATTTCATCCAGTAAGCTGTCCATAAGCAAAGCTGATGGTCAGAGCCAGGAGTCATGAAGTAAGCAAAGTTAAAATCCAAAAGCTAAGCCAAGAACTATAATACAAAACTGGCAAAGAGAAGCCAAGAAGGGAAATGGGTGTCGAACCTAAGCCAAAAGAGTTACAAACACCTCATCCACCCCAACCACCTAGAGAGACTGCAAACCTATCACTGCTACTTCAGATAGTCTCACTGCTGACAAATGAATAAGCCCCAGAGAAGACTGAGTCTGGAGAACTACAAGGGTGATACTAAGGCCTTTCTTCTGTGGCTTCTTTGCGTTTCATCTATTCCCTAGTTCCTCCTATTAGAGTACGAATTTGATTTCTAGCAGTTCAGGTTTATATGTGTTCCTTTCCTTCTTCCCTGAATGAATAATTGAATATCTGTTTAACCTCAGCTAAATGTTAATAATGTATACCATCATAGATTTCAGAATTATAAGAGATATCTGTTTTTAAAAATCTGAGATATTTTACAATTTTTTAAATGAATTCTTTTAGAAAACATACTATCGGGGGACTGGAGAGATGGCTCAGAGGTTAAGAGCACTGGCTGTTCTTCCAAAGGTCCTGAAGTTCAATTCCCACCAACCACGTGGTGGCTCATAACCATCTATAGTGAGAAAACATACTATTAATAACCATGGAGATTGTTCTGTGGTCAAAGTACTTGCCATGTGAGCAGAAAGCATGAGGTCCAGAGTTCAGATCTACAGAATCAATATAAATGTTAGGAGGGCATGGCAGCTCACTTGTAATTCCAGTGTGATGAAAGCAGAGAGAAGATCTCCTAAGCAAGATGGCTAACTATACTTACTAGTGAGACCCTACCTCACATATAAGGTTGAGAGCAATGGAAGACTTCTGAAGTTACCTGGCCATCCAAAGGCCCTTTACACACATGCTGATGTGTTCTATCCCCTACTAACATATATAAAAATGTGGAACACAAATTTAATAAGAATGTTATTATCTCTAATGAAATCTACACATTAACATTAAAAAAGAAAAACCTCACATTTTGAAAATAAGGCAATAGAAGTCACCAACAATTAACAAGACAAATAAATGATGTTCCATTTTCTTAGAAATCAGGAAATTGTAAAACAATCATGGAAAGAATATTTTTCATCTTGGCAGAAATTTTAAAAAATTAATAAGATGAATGTTGGTGAGGTGCAATGGAGGGAGCATGACACATTGATACTAACAGCATGAGAATTCTAAACCATGGAGGTGAGCAATGCGCCTATAACAATTAAAACAGAACTCTCAAGAGTATATATACAAAGATACAGAGTAAAATAACTAAAATAAGCCAGGCACAGTGATGTATGCCTACAATCTCAACATTGAGGAAGGCAAAAGCAGGCAGATTTCTGTGAGTTCAAGGCCAGCCTGGTCTACAAAGTAAGTCTAGGACAGCCAAGGCTACACAGGGAAACCTTGTCTTAAAAAACAAAACAAAAACAAACAAACAAATAAAATAACTAAAATATAAATGTATACCTATATATATATATATATATATACTTTACTTATTTTCATGTTTGTTACAGTTATTTTTAGACATTATTAAGAAAAAGAATGACAATCTACACAACAGTTAAAAATATCTAGTCTATGTAAGTAAAATCATAGAACATAAGCAGATGGTGGGAGATGTTTATACTATCTGGAGTTTGTGTATTTCCCATCTACACTGATGAGAAACTCCATAACTAGTCCTTTCTAGTCAGAAACAAAATAATGAATGTACCACTCCTCCAGCCTTTCCTTATTTGCTTGCAGATATATATATATATATATATATATATATATATATATATATATATAGAGAGAGAGAGAGAGAGAGAGAGAGAGAGAGATACATATCTAACAGATAAATCTTTTCATTAAATACATGTATGTTGTTCTTATAGTACATTTTGCAATATTCCCCAATTCACATAAACTTTTCATACTTTTTAAATAAAAATATTCATCTCACCTCAATCAAAATGGATAAGGCAAAAAAGAACAACAACAAATTCTGGTGTAGATGGGGAAAAGGAAACACTTAATAATTGTTGGGGCACCAGTATGTAAATCAATTTGGAGGTTCCTCAAAAAGCTAGAAATTGATCTAGCAAATGGCCCTGCTATACCATTCCTGGGCATAGTCACAAAGGATTCTATATCCTACTTCAGAAATATTTGTTCATCCAATTTAACTGCTGATCTAGTCACAATTTAAGAAAATGGAAGGATCCTAGCTGTTTATCAAGTGATGAATGGATAATGAAAATATAGTATATTTATGCAACAGAATACTATTTAGCCATTAAAATGAACTGAAATCTACAAGTGAATGGATGGAACTGGCAACAATCGAGTGAGATGACCTAGTCTACCTCCCCCCAAAAATAACGTTCAGTCTTGCCTGTAGAAGCTTTCTGTCATCAGATATATGTGTATCACAAGAAATACAAAAAAAAAATCAGGAAATTACTAAGGAGTCATGGGGAGGAGCTTTCAAGAGTAGGGAGAAGAAATACACTGGTATAAAGGGTAAAGAGAATAATGGAACAGGAAGGGTTAAACAAGGTGGAGATAAGGAGCAGGGTAGAAGAGGAAGTATGGAGAGGAATAAATAACACTAAAGTCATTTTTAAAAAAGATATATGGAAACCTACTACTGTAGAAACTTCCATATATGTATGTGAATATATATTCATAAAGAGTTAAAACAAAATTCCCTCTATAACAAGCCAACAACACTCCTAACTAGACATCATAGAGCAGCAAATAAAAACCCAGTACCAATGGGTTACTTTTCTTGAAGGTGTTGGCCAGTGAGGTTTCACAGACACCCACACTATAGGCCACTGTCATTGTTTCAGATACCCTCCAGAATTTAATGGCAAGAATCTCTTACTGAAGACACCACATACTTCAATCATAAAACATGGAAAATTCAGGCTGGTACTGGCTTAGAAACTTCATCTCTACTAGTTAATATTCATAGTTCTGGAAGGTGCTATACACACTACCAGATGAGAAAAGTAATCATCAATCATATGCAGCTGTGAACCCTGTGACCTAGATATGCAAGACATATGCACTGGTTTAACAGTGGCACAGACATCATAGAAGTAAACAAGCACTTTCTGATTACTTGCAAGCCCTGTTATACGGAATGAAACCCATATCTGGCACTATTACTGGGCCAAGAACCTGTGGATAGACTGGTCATATACCCTATGGAAGAACCTACTACTTTATTCTTCTAAAAGGAGAGTATTATCCTGACCCTTTAATAGCTTATCACTATATGAATAGATTAATATATCAGTAAACCCTCATCTGAGAAGCCTCCATTTACAGTAAATGCTCATTAACACGGAGACCCACAACTGGTTAAGATGTAGAGAATAAGAGACTATAGAATGGGTAATCTTAAATGGAACATGTATGCTATGTCCTCTTTTTCCAAGGCTCAGGTATCATCAAAAAAGATTAAAGATTAGAAAGACTGTAAGAGTCACAGACAGTGAATAACCACAAGAAAACAGTACCTTCTGGACACAGCAGGACAGGTGCACATATAAACTCACAGCAATTGAAAAGGCATGCACAAAATTGGTGCAAGTCCAGGCCAGACAAAATCTCAACCCTAGCTATGGAATTACCAGTTGTCACTGCTGGGATATGGGAAACAGCTAAGTTGACCATGTTGCAGTAAAAGAACTAGAAAGTTTGTCTTGAAGGGGGGGGGGGGAGAAGAATGCAAAGTTGAGTTGGACAGGGAGGAAAGGAGGAGGAATTTTGGGAAGAGTTGGGGAAAATGAATATGACCAAAATACACACAGAAATTTTCAAATAGATTTTAAATGTGTAAAAACAAACAAACAAACAAGAAACTCACATAAAGCAGAAGTGAGACTGAGTGATGGAAGATGACAAGGAGTTGAAAGAAAGGAAAGTTAGGGGAAAGGGAGGGTGTTGTAGGTACATACAGTCACTATACATAATGCACCTCAAAACTGTTTTTTATAAAATCTATTACTGAGTATGACACAAAAGTCAGCAATTTCTATTGTATGCAAACTATTGTGCAGATTGTAAAACAATGTACACAGGTTATATTGGAAGTTGCATTTATTAACCAAACTGAATTTAAGATAATGCACAAAATTAATATGCTACTTCTTAACAGAATTTTTTAAAATTACCTTAAAGTTAAGAAAATGAAGAATGTTGTATTAGTTTATGTATACATAAGAATATTATCATAGCTAGGCACAGGACATATGCCTGTAATCCTAGCATTCAGGAGGCAAAAGCAGGAAGATCTCTGAGTTCAAGGCCAGCCTTGTCCACAAACCAAGTCCAGGCCAGCCTAGGCTACATAGAGAAACACTCTCCCTCAAGAAAGAAAGAAAAAAAAAGAGAGAGAAAGGAAGAAAGGAGGGAAAGAAAGAACGACAGACAGAAAGAAAAGAAAGAGAGAAAGGAAGGGAGGAAGAAAGGAAAGAAAGAAAGAAAGAAAGAAAGAAAGAAAGAAAGAAAGAAAGAAAGAAAGAAGGAAGGAAGAAAGAAAGAAAAGAAAGAAAGAGAAAACAACAAAGCACCAACACAGACATGCACATGCAGAAGAGAGAGGACATGTGCTGGTTGTCTTTTCGTTGTTGAACTAATATTTTAGACAGCCAATTTTAAAGGAGAGTTTCATTTCAGCTTACACCCAGGGAGGCTTCAGTCCATGATTGATTGGCTCAATTGTTTTGATCCTGTGGCAAGACAGCACATCATGATGAAAGGACATGGCAGAGAAAAGGCACTCACCTCGTGACCCAGAAGAAAGAAGGTAAAAGTGGAGTCCTTCTATCCCTATCAAGGCTATAACCCCCAATGACCTTATGACCAATGTCCTACTGGGCATTGCTTTGGAGAGATTTTACCACTTTGCAACAGCTTGCTGGGCACTGGAGGATATTCTAGTTTCTCTCTTTAGAAAAAAGAACCAAGAGAAATTCTTCCATAAAGCTTTTCTTTTATATTATTACTCTCATGCTTAAAGAATATTACAAACATTAACATTATTACTAGAACATGAACCCTTGACATAATCTTAAATCTGACTACATTTCTGACAAAAGATCACCAGGTGAATTTTGTGGGATCAGCAATCTAAATATGCATTTTTCATTTTATCACTGATGACAATATTTAAATGTTATAATTTTTTATTTTATTATTTATTTGCTTTGTATCCCAGCTGTAGCCCCCTCCTTTATTCCCTCCCAACCCCACCCTTCCTCTCTCATCTCCTCAATGCCCCTCTCTAAGTCCACTAATAGGGAAGGTCCTGCTCCCCTTCCATCTGACCCCAGATTATCAGGTCTCATCAGGACTGGCTGCAATGTCCTCCTCTGTGGCCTAGCAAGGCTGCTCCTCCCACAGGGGAGGGGAGGAAGGGGAGGGAAGCTCAATGAGCCAGTCATTGAGTTCATGTCAGAAATAATCCTTGTCCCCTTACTGGGGAACCCATTTGGGTACTGAGCTACCATGAGCTACATCCGAGCAGGGTTCTAGGTTATGTCCATGCATGTTCCTTGGTTGGAGAAACAGTCTCAGAAAAGACCCCTGTGCCCAGATATATTTGGATATTGTGGAGCTCCTGTTCTCTCCAGGTCATACTAACTCCCCCTTCATTCATATAATTCCCTCACGTTGCCCAAGGTTTGGTTATGAGTCTCAGCATCTGCTTTGACATACTTCTAGGTAGAGTCTTTCAGAGGCCCTCTATGATGGTCTCCTGTCCCGTTTCTTGTTTTCTCCTACTTCCAAAGTCCATCCCATTTGTCTTTCTAAATGAGGATTAATCATCTTACCCCGGGTGCTCTTTCTTGTTTATCTTCTTTAGGTGTATAGATTTCAGTATGTTTATCCTATCTTATAGGTCTAGTATCCACTTATAAATGAGTATAAACTGTGTGTATCTTTCTGCTTCTGTGATACCTCACTCAGGGTGATCTTTCCTAGATCCCAACATTTGCCTGCAAATTTCATTATTTCCTTGTTTTTAATTGCTGAGTAGTATTCCATTGTGTAAATATACCATATATTTTGTATCCGTTCCTCCATTAAGGGACATCTGGGTTGTCTCCAGCTTCTGGCTATTACAAAAAAAGCTGCTACACACATGGCTGAACAAATGTCCTTATTGTGTACTTGAGCCTCTTTTGGATATATGCCTAGGAGTGGTATAGCTGGATCTTGAGGAAGCATTATTCCTCGTTGTCTGAAGAAGCACCAGATTGATTTCCAGAGTGGTTGTAAAAGTTTACATTCCCATCAGCAGTGGAGGAAGGTTCCCCTTTCTCTACATCCTCTCCAGTATGTGTTGTCACTTGAGGTTTTGGTCTTAGAAATTCTGATGGGTGTAAGGTGAAATCCCAGGTTCGTTTTGATTTCCATCTCCCTGATGGCTAAGGACATTGAACATTTCATTAAGTGTTTCTCTGCCATTCTATATTCCTCTACAGAGAATTCTCTATTTAGCTCCATCCCCATTTTTTAATTAGATTGCTTGATTTGTTGCTTTTTAACTTCTTTAGTTCTTTATATATTCTGGATATTAGTCCTCTGTCAGATATAGGGTTGGTGAAGATCCTTTCCAGTCTATAGACTGTGATTTTGTTCTGATGACAGTGACCTTTGCTTTGCAAAAGCTTTTTACTTTCATGAAGTCCCGTTAATTGATTGTTGATCTTAGAGCCTGTGCTGTTGGTGGTCTGTTCAGGAATGTGTCTCCTGTGCCAATAAGTTCTAGGCTGTTCCCCACTTTTTCTTCTAACCGATTTAGTGTGTCTGGTTTTATGTTGAGGTCTTTGATCCACTTGGACTTGAGGTTTGTGAAGGGTGATAAATATGGATCTATTTTCATTTTTCTGCTTGTAGACATCGAATTGAACCAGCACCATTTCTTGAAGATGCTGTCTTTTTTCCATTGAATGGTTTCAGCTTCCTTGTCAAAAATCAAGTATCCATAGTTCTGTTGGTTTATTTCTGGTTCTTCTATTTGGTTCCATTGATTCACCTTTCTGTTTCTATGCCAATAACATGCCATTTTTATTACTATTGCTCTGCAGTACAGCTTGAGATCAGAGTTGGAGATACCTCCAGACAATCTGTTGTTGTACAGGATCATGTTGGAAATTCTGGGTTTTTTGTTTCTCCATATAAAGTTGAGAATTTTTCTTTCAAGGTCTGTAAAGAATTGTGCTGGTATTTTGATGGGAATTGCATTGAATCTGTAGATTGCTTTTGGCAGAATGGCCATTTTCACTATGTTAATCCTACTGATCCATGAGTACTTTCCATCTTCTGATGTCTTCTTCAATTTCTTCAGAGACTGGAAGTTTTGTTTTCAAACAGTCCTTTCACTTGCTTGATGAGAATCACACCAAGGTACTTTATGTTTTTAGTGGCTATTCAGAAGGGTGTTGTTTCCTTGATTTCTGTTTTGGCCCTTTTGTCTTTGGTGTACAGGAAGGCCCTCTGATTTTTTTTTGAGTTAATTTTGTATCCAGCCACTTTGCTGAAGGTGTTTATCAGCTGAAGGAGTTCTCTGGATGAATTTTTGGGGTCACTCAGGTATATATCATATCATCTGCATATAGTGAAACTTTGACTTCTTTTCCAATTTGTATCCCCTTGATCTCCTTCAGTTGTCTTATTGCTCTAGCTAGGACTTCAAGTACTATGTTGAAGAGAGATGGTGAGAGTGGGCAGCCTTGCCTTGTCCCTGATTTCAGGGAGATTGATTTAAGTTTCTCTCCACTGAGTTTGATGTTGGCTATAGGCTTGCTGTATATTGCCTTTACTATGTTTAGGTATGTGCGTTGAATCCCTGATCTCTCCAAGACTTTAAACATTAATGGGTGTTGGATTTTGTCAAATGCTTTTTCTGCATCTAAGGAGATAATCATGTGGGATTTTTTTCTTTTTCAGTTTGTTTATATGGTGGATTACACTGATGGATTTCCACATATTGAGCCACCCTTGCATGCCTAGATGAAGCCTAGTTGGTCATGATGGATGATATCTTTTATGTGTTCTTGGATTCGGTTTGCAAGTATTTTATTGAGTATTTTTGTGTTAATGTTCATAAAAGAGATAAGTCTGAAGTTCTCTTCTTTGATTGGGTCTTTGTGTGGTTTAGGTATCAAGGTGACTGTGGCTTCATAGAACGAGTTTGGTAGGGTTCCTTCTGTTTCTGTTTTGTGGAATAATTTGAAGATTACTGGTGTTAGCTCTTCTTTTAAGGTCTGGTAGTATTTTGCACAGAAACCATCTGGCCCTGGGCTTTTTTGCATGGGAGACTTTTAATGACTGCTTCTATTTCTTTAGGGGATATAGGACTGTTTAATTTATTTACCTGGTGTTGATTCAGCTTTGCCTAATTGAATCTATCAAGAAAATTGTCCATTTCATTTAGATTTTCAAATTTTGTGGCATATAGGCTTTTGAAGTAAGATCTAAGGATTGTTTGGATCTCCTCAGTATCTGTCGTTATATCCCCCTTTTCATTTCTGATTTTGTTGATTTGGATAGTTTCTCTCTGCCTTTTAGATAGTTTGGCTAAGAGTTTGTCTATCTTGTTGATTTTTCTCAAAGAACCAGCTCTGGGTTTCATTGATTCTTTAAATTGTTTCATTTGTTTCTAACTTATTGATTTCAACCCTGAGTTTGATTATTTCCAGCCATCTACTCCTCTTTGTGTGTCTGCTTTTTTTTTTCTAGGGCTTATAGGAAAGCCATTAAATTGCCTCAGTGAGATATTTCGAATTCCTTTTTGAAGGCACTTAATGCTATGAACTTTCCTCTTAGCACTACTTTCATTGTGTCCCATAAATTTGGCTGTGTTGTGCCTTCATTTTCATTGAATTATAGGAAGTCTTTAATTTCTTTCTTTATTTCTTCCCTAACCCAGCTATCATTGAGTAACGAGTTGTCCAGCTTCTATGAATGTCTAGGCACTTTGCTATTTCTGTTGTTGTTGAGGTCCAGCTTTATACCATTGTGGTCAGACAGGATACAAGGGATTATTTCAATCTTCTTGTATCTTTTGAGGCTTGCTTTGTGACCACCTATATGGTCTATTTTGGAGAAGGTTCCATAAGGTGCTGAAAAGATCAATATTACAATTCTAGCAAGACAATATTATAAGAAAAGCATGTTGATCTAAATGAAGATGCACTATTAGGTCAGAGCAATTTGTCATCAGGAAACCCATTTTCCCATCTGTACCAATTTTCTTCTATTGCTACTTCTAAAAAAAGAGCCATAGCAAACCCATTTTCAAGAAAAGTATACACTGATGAGTATGCACAAAATAATAAAGCTAATTTTTATAAATCATTTTTTAACACAAATATCAAATGTTGCTAGTTACTGACATAATGAAATCATACTGATGTGCTTGTCCTTAGAGAACAGATAAGCAAGCAGACAGTACAGTAATATATGGTAATTATTTAAGTGGAGACTTATGGTTAGTCAACTTAATATAATCTGGAATTACCTGGAAAGAGGGTCTCAATGAGGGACAATCTTGACCAGGTCAATCAGTGGGCTCATAAACATTGGATCTTCCTGATTACCTTAATTGACGTGGGACAACCTATCCACTGTGGGCAGCACCAGCCACTACACTGGAGTCCTGAACTGTTCGAGTGGAAAAGATGCTTCCGAGTACACATTCACATATTAATGCACTGCTCGAAACTTTCATTCTGTATTTGTTGTGACAATCTGTTCCAACACCTGCTGCCTCAACTTCCCCACAATGATGGAATGCAATCCACAATTGTGAGCCAAATAATTTTTTTATCACTTAAGTTTCTTTGGGCAGAATATCACTCTTTTAAAACAACAGGAAGAGAATCTAGACATACAGTTAAGAGAGGGTGGTAAAGGAGAGGAAGCTAAAGTAAGTACAAATGTTCACAGAACTCCAGAAGAAACACTCAAGCCAAGGCTTAAAGAATGAGTGGGCAGAATGAGTAACCAGACAAAGCCAGGTGGGAAGAAGACAGTATGAAGAATGACTTCCTGAGACCTCTGAAATCACATCATCTCTTCATCCAAGGTATGTCTGGTCTTGATGAGCACTAATGTTGAGAATAAAATGTAAGCTTCCTAATTTCCAGTTCTTTTCATTATCTGGAATACTATTTCTCTCACTTCACCTCCACTCAGCTCCAAGTAATCACAGAAAATAGCTGAACTAGTAAAATGAGAAGTCATAGAAAACTACAAACACAAGCCAGAAACTGAACAAATACGGGCAGACAGCTGGGGAAATAGTTTTGGAAAATCTTTCTCTAGAGAAAAAAACTGTTTTGGACAAAACAGAATTTTCAATAACAGTGTATATGCCACTAAAGATTGTAGCTTTGGCAGGGTAGTAAATATTCAGCCTCAAGGTCCTAACAGAATAAATATCTGGATAGTCTCTGCCAAACGAAGATTACAAACTACTGCTATAACTTCTGAAGTAAAAATAATCAGCAATAAATTTATCTATTTTCAACTAAGCAATACTTACAGAGGAATTTATAGCCTTAAATGCCTCTATTAGAAAGAAAAAGAGATCCCAAAACACAAACCCAAGTTTCCACCATAGGAACCTAGTAAATGAGGAACAAATTCAACCCAAATCCCAGAAAAGAAATAGTAAAGATTACAATGGAGAGCAATTAAATAGAAATGTTTTTTAAATGAGAGATAAAATAAAACCAAAAACGTTTACCTGAAATGATAAATAAATAAATAAATAAATAAATAAATAAATAAATAAGTCAGTCTTTAACTAGGTCCCAACGGAAGGAGAGATAGAGGGAAGGATGGAGAGGGAAAGGAGTTAAGAAAACAAGAAAGGGAAGAAGAGGGTGAATTGTAAGGTAAGGAGAAATGGAGGGAAGAAAGGAAAGAGGGAGAAGGGAGAGAGAGACAGAGAGAACCAGAATCAATAAATCAGTGATGTACTCTTCTGCTCCATGCTGAGCTGGGGAGAAGGGAGGCTGTAAAAAAGCCTCTATAAAAGTTTCCCTGACTTCTCTGGTCTTAAGGCTGCTAGAGTACGCCAGGTTCTTGGTGGTACTACAAGACAACCTATTCTTTCAGCAGCCCCAAAGAAACTAAGGCATTGAATGCATAATCTATCTCCTTTTCTCATCAGAGATAATCTGGAAGTAGAATTTTTCTTCCACTCACTCCATGATGAGCCAAGGGATGAGTTATAATGATTGCCAGCCAACACATTTTATCCTTACTAGTTCCTTGATAGTCTCCAACAATAAGATCAGAGGCAGTCTTCTTTGAAATCTCCAAATAGACCAAGACATTGGAGACATTATACATTAGCCATACCCAGGGAAAAGCTTTACTCTAGGAAGAAGGATAGTTATTTACTTTTGTGCCTTAGAAGGGATAATGCTAAAAGGATTTTCTTGGAATTCCTATTGATTTATAAGTAGCTGGTTGTGTTTTTCCCCAAGTTATAATCATTTCTCAACTAATTTTTTGATGTCTCACAAATGTGTTGCCTTCATTTTATGATTGAATTGGTGAGTTTGTAGTGAAAGGGAATCTACAGCTTCCTACTCCTTCATCCCAAATTGTCAATATTTTTTGTCCTTTTTTTTTTCCTTTTCTTTCCTTTTTCTCCTGTCCTCACTCCCTGCTTGCTATCCTCTGATACTAGGAATTGAACCTAGAATCCTCTGCGGGGTAGTCAAGAACTCTATTATTGAGCTATGTCCCTAACTGTCCCCATTTTAAAAATTCTATTTTGAGACAGGATCTCACCAAGTTGTCTAAGCTGGATTTTAACTCACTGTTGTCTAAGCAGGTATTTTTTTTTTATGATATTCTTGCCTCAACCGCCCAAGTAGCTGGTATTACAGGTTTTTACCAATTAGGATCAACACATCACCAATAATTTCTTATTTTGAAAATATTTTGTTTGATTTCTGAGTTATTAAAGTTATTTATTATCAGACACAACTTTAATGAATTTAGTTTGAGCTCTCTTGAATAGTAATAATAGCAAAGACAACCAAGTAAAATGCTTTACTGTTTCTTAACTAGTAAGAAATATAGCCCTCCGGAGATCCCGCCCCACAGAGCTCCCATCTGCGGCAATCCCGCCCTCTGAGCACATACCCAGAGTGCCCGCCACTGAGTCCCAGATCCCACGTCTGTGAGCAGCAGTACTGACTCCACAGGGTCTCGCAGCCAGTGACTGTATGGACCATCCAACCCCTCAGTGGCAGATAGCCAGCTGAATAGCCACCAAAGTGCAGCAGACCTGCAAAAACACCCAGGCACACTAGGTGCTGGGCTACCTAGGTCTGTGGACCACTTTAGTAGCTCCCCAGGACCTAACAACAAGCATCTGGACACCCCAGTTCTGCAGCCACACCTGGACTCCCTAGCTCAATGGGTGCAGCACCACTGAGCTGACTGAGCCCAACCTGCCATATTTGACTTGGCAGGTCCAATCCAGCCAGTAGAGAACAGCAAGAACCCATGTGCTTTTCAATTTGACCTCCTAGAGAGTGAGTGCGCCCTCAAGTGCCTACAGAACCCCAGATTGAGGGTGCTTCAAAGCAAGCAGCCAGACATCAGACCCCTCCCACCCACACATCCACTGTGGGAAACAGAGGGCCTTGTGGAACACTGAAGCCCCTGTTCTGTGGATCTACCAGTGGAGTTTAGGCAAATAACACCTGGAACTCAGTTATAGAAGAATACCAGTAGCCTGTAGGCCACAGACATACTCAGGGAATCAGCACCCACAATCATCAACCGCGCTTGCATCTGCGACCCCTTCAGTGCCTGCAAGGGACCACTCTCTCACATTGAAGGCTTCTACATTCTCTAGCACCCTGTCCCTCAAGCACACTTCCAGGCACATGCTCACATGCTACCCCACATTTGTCCTTCTGTGCCTGCGGACATTCCTCCCACATGTACAGCTGAAACCAACTAGGCCTCTCTCATTTTCCTGAAGAATTCTCTAGACACCAGAGAAAGACCAGTCTGATCTGCAGAATCCAGGAACAAAAAGTGAACGCTTTGAATAACTAAATGGCCAGGGGTCAGCAAAAGAATACATCCAACATAAATCAAGACATCATGGCTTCAACGACAACCCACAAAATTAATGGATACTCCAACTCATTGGAAACACAAGAAAATTACTTTAAAGCTATGCGTATCCAGTTATTAGAAGCATGTAAAGAGGAAACAAACAAATCTCTGAGAGAAACCGCTATACAAATACAAACAGTTAAAGAGGAAACAAACAAATCTCTCAAATAATTGACTATCCAAGTGGAGGAAAAGAAAGAGGAAATGAACAAAGCTCTCAAAGAAACACAGGCAAATATAGTCAAGCAAATGGAGGCACAAGTAGAGGCATGACTAGTGGCATAGAGAGAAGAAACAAACACAAAAATAAAGAACATCTTAGAGACACAGGAATCCACATTCAAACAGATGAAGGAAATGGTGCAAGGCATGAAAACAGAATTAGAATCAATAAAGAAAACAGAAACTGAGAAAACCATGTTGCTGAAGAACATAGAGAAAGGAACTACAAAGGTAAGCATTACCAATACAATAAAAGAGATGGAAGAAAGAATGTCTGGTGCTGAAGATATACTTGCAGATATTGATACGTCTCTCAAAGAAAAAGTAAAATCAGAAAAATCGCAAACACAAAATATCCAAGAAATCAAGAATGCCAAAATCTAATGCAAAATCTAAGAATAATAGGAATTTATGAAGAAGAGGATTCCAGACTCCAAGGTCCAGAAAATATTTTCAAGAAAATAATAGAAGAAAAATTTCCAAACTTAAAGAAAGAGATGCCCATAAATATATAAGAAGCCTACAGAACACCAAATAGACTAGACCAGAAAAGAAACTCATCACGCCACATCATAGTCAAAACACTTAATCTACAGAACAAAGAAAAGATATTAAAAGCAGCAAGGGAAAAAGGCCAAGTAACATATAAAGGTAGACCTATCAGAATCACACCAGACGTCTCATCAGAAACTATGAAAGCCAGAAGGGCCTGGGAAGACGTCATGCAGGCTTTAAGGGACCACAGATGCCAACCCAGACTACTATGCCCTGCAAAGATTTCAGTCAACATAGATGGAGAAAGCAAAATATTCCATGACAAAACTAAATTTAAGCAATATCTACACAGCAAACCAGCCCTACAGAATAGACTAGAAGGAAAATTCCAATCCAACCAAAACAACTACACCCAAGAAACCATAGGATACAGATAACTTTCACAACAAAAATTAAAAAAAAAAAACAAGCAATGAATCACAGTAACACCACCAACTCCACAATAATAGGAAATAACGTTCAATAGTCACTATTATCTATCAAGATCAATGGACTCAACTCTCCAATAAAAAGACACAGACTAAGAGAATGAGTACGGAAACAGGATCCAACATTCTGCTGCATCCAAGAAACACACCTATGCAACAAAGACAAATACTACCTCAAAGTAAAGGACTAGAAAAATGTTTTTCAAGCAAATAGACCCAGAAAACAAGCTGGAGTAGCTATCCTAATATCTAATAAAATAGACTTTCGATCAAAATTAATCAAAAAAGATGTGGAGGGGCACTACATTCTAATCAAAGGAAAAATCAACCAAGAAGACATCACAATTCTGAACATCTATGCCCCAAATACAAGAGCATCTACATTCATAAATAAAACATTATCAAAGCGTTAAATCACACATTGATCCCAACACCTTAATAGTGGGAGACTTCAACATACCACTATCACCAAGGGACAGATCATCTAGACAGAAGCCAAATAGGGAACTAAAGGCACTTACAAAGGTCCTAATTCAAATGGACCTAATAGATGCCTACAAAACTTTTCACCCAAACTCAAAAGAGTATACCTTCTTTTCAGCACCTAATGGAACCTTCTCCAAAATAAACCATACAGTTGGTCACAAAGCAAGCCTCAAAACATAGAAGATTGAAATAATCCCCTGTATCCTATCTGACCACCATGGACTAAAGCTGGACCTCAACGACAATGGATATAGCAAAAAGCCTATATGCACATGAAACGTAAGAACTTGATACTCAATGACATCTGGGTTAAGGATGAAAAAAAGAAATTAAAGACTTCCTAAAATTCAATGAAAATGAAGGTAAAACATACCAAATTTATAGGACACATTGAAAGCAGTGCTCAGAGGAAAATTCATAG
>CM053762.1:53962678-54013722 GCA_028658305.1 Pachyuromys duprasi | reverse complement strand
GATTTCAGTTTTAAAATTGTTTGATTTACATATGTAGGTGGTCTTGTATTTGGGGCATAAATGTTCAAAATTGTGATGTCCTCCTGTTGGAATTTTCCTTTGATGAGAAGGAAGTGCCCCTCCTCATCTTTCTTGATTAACTTTGGTTGAAAGTCTATTTTATTAGATACTAGGATTGCTACCCCAGCTTGTTTTCTGGTCACCGGGAAATTTCTCCAGGTAATAACTGGGTGTCCCTAGGGTTTTCCTACTTGATTTTCTCACCGTAGGAGTTCTGCTCACCTGGCATTCACAATGCTGGCGTTTTAGGTCCCAGAGTTCAGTCTCCTGGTCGCTGCGTTGTTTCTGCTCTCCTACTCCTCAGACACAGTGTTCTCTCGTGGCAGCCATCTTGGATCTCCCCTAGTTATTTGTTGAATGACTTTTTTCCCATTAATGTTTCTGAAAACTTAGGTCCATAGATTTGTTGGTATTGCTAAATCCTTATCAGATTTTGGCTTAGTAAGTAAATTGTAACATTTTTCTGATTTCAAGAAGTTTGAAAATTGTTATTTATTTTTTATTCACTTTTTACATCCTTGTTGTAGCCTTGTCCCTCTTCCCCTCCCAGTCCCGCTCTCGCTGCCTCTTCCTCACCCTCCAAACTTTATTTTTTAATCGATACTAAGGTTTGTTTTTTTTTTTTTAAGTTTTAAAATGTTTTATCAGTGAGCCCATATGGACTAGAGTTTTCTCTGGAAATTTTTATTATCAATATAATTTTTTGCATCCATGTAGGACTGTTCAGATTTTCCAGTTCTTCTTATGGTTATTTTATTACATTGTACTTTTAAGATTAATTTTCTCATCTTGCTAAAATTGCCACTTTATTGGTCCCTCAGACCTCATTCTGTTCTTCCTCCCACTCTTCCATAGCACTCCTCAAGCTCATTAGCTGCCTGGTAAAGCCTCTCGGAAGACAATTACGCTAGACTTCTGTTTACAAGCATAGCAGAGTATCTTTAATAGTGACTGGCCGGCCCTCTCCCATGAGGTGGGTCTCAAGCTGGACCAATCACTGGTTTGCCATTCCCTGGATCTCTATTCCATCCTTGTCCCTACACCTCTTATAGAAAAGAAGCCTTTGGGTTGAAGGTTTTATGTGTGAGTTGGTGCCCCTCTTTCTCTGCTTGGAGTCCCATCTGGCTACAGGAGGTGCCAACTTTATGCTACTTAACACCCATTGCTTGGAGCCTCAGGTAGGGACACCCCCATGGATTCCTAGGAACCTCTCCCGTCCCAGAGATCCCTCCAGCGATTTCTGTTCTTTCTCCCAGTTCTCCTCACCTGCTCCTCCTCTCTTCACCCAACAGAGACCCACCTCCATTATCTTCCCCACCCCATCTCCTACCCACTTCTTTTCCTCCATCTCCTTTGCATGGCTATTTTATTTCCTTTTCTGAGTGAAATTCAAGCATCTTCCCTTGGGTTCTCCTTGGCTTCTTTGGTCTGTGGATTGTAGTATGGTTATACTATACTACATGGCTAATATCCATATGTAAGTGAATACATACCAAGCGTGTCTTTCTGGGTCTGATTTAACTAAGGATGATTTTTTTCTAGTTCCATTTCCCTGCAAATTTCATGATTTCCTTGTTTTTAATAGTTGAGTAGTATTCCATTGTGTAAATATACCACAATTTCTGTATCCATTCTTCAGTGGAGGGACATCTAGGCTTTTTCCAGTTTTTGGCCATTACGAATAAGGCTGCAGTGAACATAGTTGAGCATACTCAAAAATGCTCCACCTTACCACAAGGACACTTGCTCAACTATGTTCATTGCAGCCTTATTCGTAAATTGATTTTTGTATAAGGTGATTGATATGAATCAAACTTTGTTTTTCTGCAGGTAGAAATATAGTTTGGCCAGCACTCTTTGTTGAACAGGCTGTCTTTTTTCCAATGTATACTTTTGCCTCTTCTGTCAAAAATTAAGTGGATGTAGCTTTTCCCAGTTTGTTTCTGGGACCTCCATTTAATTGTATTTTTCTACCTCCCCATTTTCATTCAAGTCTAGGTTGTGCTTATCACTATAGCTCTATAGTATAGTTAGAGTTTTGGTATGTAACATCTCCAGCAGTATTCTTACTTTTTTCTAATCTTTTGGCATTTGACAATGGAATTTTAATGGGTATTCACCATTTTTTTCTCCTTACCCTTCTGGGTAATTACAAATGTCTTGTTTTTGAAAATACTGATTCTTCCGATAGACTTTCTTTTGAAATTTTTTATTGCATTTTAGATTTTAGTCACTGTATTCCTCATCTCTAAAGTATCCTTTAAACTCTTGCAGGGAGAAATAGCTTGGCAGTCGAGAGCATATTCTTTGTCTACAGAGGACCTGCGTTTGGTTTCCAGCACCAATGTCAGACAGTTCACACCTTTTTTAGAATCGACATGATTTTCTGATTCTTTGTATTCCACTGTCCTATATAGAGTTCTGTGTATTTGACAGCATAACCATTTATGAGTTTTGTCAGTGTTCATAAAAGAGAAGAGGCAGATTTATTTTATTTTATTTCTTAATAGTTTGTGATTCTGGATAGATGAGAAGACAATGCTCCTTGCCACAGGTAGACTTCGGGCTGGGCCCTTCTGTCCACTAAGACTACTGGCTGATAGTGTCTTACATTAGGCAGCTGCTGCTTGAGCACTATGATCACCAATGATGGATCCACCACAGGCTGTATCTTCTGGCCAGGCAGTACTGCTTCTCCAGGTGTTTATTTGGGCACAGTTTGCAGGCTGGTCCCAGAGGATAGGCAGAATTCTTCCTTAGCTGAGATGAATCAAGCTGTTGTGCTTAGTAGAAATGTTTGATTGAGGTTTATCTCCTGGTCTAGGTGGTGACACATGGTAGAATTTGAGGTGGAGGTAAATGTTTAAAATCCTGGATGTGGTTGGACTGTTCTCTACTATTTACTGAAATGTGCTTAGTGATTGTTTCCTTTTGTTGGCAGAGTGATAATTAAACCACGTGTGTCAGAAATACCTCTTGTTCTCTTTTCCATTAATTTTTAAAGTTTACTTACTTACTTATATACTATGTGTAGCTTATGTTCTTTGCCAAGCTGCACTGTGCTAGGCATCACTCTTACAATCTGAGGTTGTGTTTGGTGGCTAGCTAGCAGGAGATTCAAGCCAGGTAGAACTCCTCACTATTTGTGGGAATGAGCATAATGGCTTATGAGTGGCCTCTGCTAGCAGGAACATCAAGATTTTCATACTTATCTTGAAATCTCCTTCTCCTTGCTGTTTCTACCAGACCACTGACCTCCTGTGGTCCTTTTAAGTTCAAAATAGAACTTCCTGGGAAGTGGCCCAGAGTGTTAGATAAAATGATGTCTGCTTCAGAATTCCTTAGTCACTGTAGAACCCTTAATGATGTATGACATCAAGCTGACTTGAGGAAGAGGGAAAGAACTATTTTTCTTACTCTTCTAATATGACCTTCTTTTATTATAATATCCATTCCAGAATATCAGCCTTTTCCTCAAATTTTATGATTTTTCACAAAAGTATTTTTGACTGTGTATAGTTACTATTTGAATTTTCTGTGGAGGATAGAGAAACCTTTGCCTCTCTTATTTTACTATAGGGTACTTTTCTAATTTGGATCTTTGTAATTGCTACATATTTGAACTTGTATGTGCAAATACATGTGTACATGTGAATATGTATGTTTGTATGTATGAATTTATGCACATATACATATGTGTGTGTGTGCACCGATGAACAGGAAGAGCATTCCTTTCCTTATATTTGTTTCTCTAGACTTTGTTTCCTACTCTACCCCTAACACCAGAGGTTAAATTTCTAGTAATGTTTATTTCAAATGTAGTGTTTCTACAATATTAATTTGGAAACGGCATTAGTAATATTGAAATTATATTTGTGAATTAGGAGATCAAGATGGTGATTAGTGGTCAAGATGGTGGCGGCTGGTGTGCGCCTTATCTGAGGGGCAAAGTACCTAAAATGCTGAAATTGGTGAGTGAAGGGGCTGCCGAACCCAGAACAGAGTTACTAGGTTTCCAGGAAGAAAGAGACTAACCATGAACTAGAATCAGGTCACCTGCAGACTCCTCAGGGAGGAGACACTCTGGGAGGTGATCCCTAGGCACTTCCCCTTATCTAACTCCTTATTCCCTCTTTGAAAGAGGCAGGAGGAGGCTAGCAGAATCTGCCAGAGACCACACCTCTGGTGTCCCAGCCACAGCGATAGTGGCTTCTATCAAAGAAACCCAGGCTCAGGACCTGGGCTTGAGAATACCCAACCCTTTCGGGCACTCCCTCGAGAAAGCTGCCACAAGCCTGTCCTGGCAGAGCAGAAGGATAGGGAAGCACACTGGGGATTCTGCCACAGCCCACAGCTCAAGAGCTCTAGCTCTGCTGGCTGCTTTTAGCAAACAAGCCCGGCTCGGGATCTGGGACAGGTCACTCAACACTTTCTGACACTCTCCCTCCCGGGTCCAGCACCTGCTGCCCTGGCAGAGAAACTCCCGGCTCAGGGGCTCAGGATAGGTGACTGAGAATACCCATTCCTTCCTGGCACTCCCCTAAAACCATCACCATAAGCTTGCCCTGGCAGAGGGGAAGGACAGAGAGGCAGCCTGTGGATTCTGCCACAGGCCACAGCACCTGGGTTCCAGTGCACCTGGCGGCCCCTGGCAGAGAAACCCCAGTTCTGGATCTGAGACTGAGGACACTCAACTCTAACTGGTACTCCTCTGGGACTAGCCGACATATGCACTAGCACTGGGCAGCTTCTGGCAGAGATATCCGGCTGAGATTTGGGACTGAGAACACTAAACTCAACCCTTTCCGGTACCTTCCCCTCCCCCCACCCCCGGGATCAGCCACCATAAGCCTTCCAAGGCGGAGGGGAAGGGCAGAGAGGCAGCCTGCGAACTCCACCACAGACCACAGCACCTGGGCCCCAGCCTCAGGATCTGGGACAAAGGAGATTCAGTCCCCACAACCCCCACCCACCCCAAACCCAGCACTTCCCTGGGTCCAGCCACCAAAATCATTCCCTGGTGGAAGTGTAGGATACAGAAGGGGCCTGCAGAGTCCGCCACAGATTACACTGCCCAGGCCCCAGCTTGGGCTGCACCCAGCACAGCACACTGCAGGTGGACACCAAGACCTGCTGTTACAGTGCCACTGAGCTGACTGCTAGCCTACACCCGCATTTGCCCCAGCAGGATCAAATCAGAGAGTAGAGAGCAAGGGGAATCCCTGTGTTTCCAACTGGTCCTGCAAGGCAGTGAGTGTGCCTTCAAGGGAATGTTTGCCCAGATCCAGGGCCCCTCTACGCAAGCCACCAGACAATAGATCCCTACCACCCACACCCCTAGTGTGGGCATCATAGGGATTCTTGGGATATAGATCCCAACACTGAAGCCTCTGCTCTGCTTGACTACCAGTGGATTCCAGGCAAACAATTCCTGGATCCTAGGCAGAGCTGCGTACCAGTGGCCTGCAGGCCACTTCGATACAGAACCTGTGCATGCACACTGCATCTGCTAAAAGCACCTGGGAATAGCACCAGCGTCACATTCATCACTTAGGTAAAGCTGAAACCACAACACACACTCCCAAACCAGTAACTCTCTCATCTTCCTGAAAAACAGTCCAGAAAACAGAAAGAGACAGTCCTAGCCTGAACTACAGACTCCAGGAACAAACAGTGAGAGGTACAGCTAAGCAGATGGCCTGAGGCTGATGTAAGAACACACCCAACAAAACTCAGGACGTCATGGCTTCATCAGCAACACCCCCAAAACAATGGACACTTCAGTTCACTAGATACACATGAAAATTACTTTAAAACAATGTTTTTCCAGCTATTAGAGGCTCATAAGGAGGAAATGAACAAATCTCTCGGACACAAATTGAGGCAAAGAGGAAATGAACAAATCTCTCAGAGAAATGGCTACAAAAATTGAGGCAAACAAAGAAGAAATGAACAAATCTTTCAAAGAAATAACCACATAAATGGAGACAAATAAAGAAGAAATGAACAAAGCTCTCAAAGAAATACAGGCAAATATAGCGAAACAAGTAGATGCACAATTAGCAACATATAGAGAGGAAATGGAAAAAAAAATTGAAACCATCATTGAAAAGCAGGACTCCACATTCAATCAGATAAAGGAAATGGTGCAAGACATGAAAACAGAGTTAGAATCAATAAAGAAAACACAAACAGAGAAAAACCTGTAGCTGGAGAACATAGCGAAAAGATCAGGAACTTAAAAGGCAAGCATCATCAATAGAATACAAGAGATGGAAGAGAGAATCTCAGGTGCCAAAGATACACTTGGAGAAATAGATACGTCTCTCAAAGAAAAAATAAAATAAAATAAATCCCAAACACAAAACATCCAAGAAATGAAGGACACCATCTAAAAATAATAAGAGTAAATGAAAAAGAAGACTCCAGGCTCCAAGGTCCAGAAAGTATTTTCAAGAAAATCATAGAAGAAAATTTTCCAAACTTAAAGAGATGTCCGTAAACATACAAGAGGCCTACAGAACACCAAATAGACTAGACCAGAAAAGAAATTCGTCACGTCACATCATTGTCAAAACACTACAAAAACAAAGAAACCTACAAAACAAAGAAAAAATTTAAAAGCAGCAAGGGAAAAAGGCCAAGTAACATATGAAGGTAGACCTATCAGTGTCACACCAGATTTCTCAACAGAAACTATGAAAGCCAGAAGGGCCTGGGCAGAAATCATGCAGACCTTAAGGTACCACAGATGCCTACCCAAACTACTATACCCAGCAAAACTTTCAATCAACATAGGCAGAGAATTCAAAATATTTCATGCCAAAACCAAATTTAAACAATATTTACACAGTAACCCAGCCCTATAGAAGTTACTAAATGGGAAATTCTGACCCAACGAAAACAACTACATCCAAGGAAACATAGGACATAGGTAACTACACAACAACAAAACAAACCAAAAAGAATACAAGCAATGAAACACAGCAATACCACCAACCCCACATCAAAAGAAAGAAACATTTGTTGGTCACTAGTATTTGTCAAGATCAATAGACTTCAATCTCCAATAAAAAGACACACACTAACAGAATGGGTGCAGAAACAAGATCCAACATTCTCTTTCAAGAAACACACCTATGCAACAGAGTTAAACACTACCTCAGAGTAAAGGGCTGGAAAAATGTTTTTCAAGCAAATGGATCCAGAAAACAAGCTGGAGTAGCTATCCAAATATCTAATAAAATAGACTTTCAACCAAAATTAATCAAAAAATATGTGAATGGGCACTACATTCCCATCAAAGGAAAAATCCATCAAGAAGACACCACAATTCTGAACATCTATACCCCAAATACAAGAGTGCCTACATTCATAAATGAAACATTATTAAAGCTTAAATTACACATCGATCCCAACATCTTAATAGTGGGAAAGTTCAACATCCCACTCTCACCTAGGGACAGATCAGTAGACAGCAACCAAATAGGGAAATAAAGGCACTTATAGAGTCCCTTAATCAAATGGACCTAATAGACATCTACAGATCTTTTCACCAAACTCAAAAGAGTGTACCTTCTTTTCAGCACCTCATGGAACCTTCTTCAAAATAGACCATATAGTTCGTCACAAAGCAAGCATCAACAGATACAAGAAGATTGAAATAATCCCTTGTATTATATCCGACCACCATGGACTAAAACTGGACCTCACCAACAATGGAAATAACAGAAAGCCTATAGGCACATGGAAACTGAACAACTTGCTACTCAATGACAGCTGGGTTAAGGAAGAAATAAAGAAAGAAATTAAAGACTTCCTAGAATTCAATGAAAATGAAGGTATAACATACCCAAACTTATGGGACACATTGAAAGCAGTGCTCAGAGGAAAATTCATAGCACTAAGTGCCTTCAAGAAGAAATTTGTAACATCACATACAAGCAACTTAGTGGCCCAACTGAAAACCCTAGGAAAAAAAAAAAAAGAAGCAGATATACCCAAGAGGAACAGACAGCTGGAAATAATCAAACTCAGGGCTGACATCAATCAATTAGAAACAAATAAAAAGAATCAATCAAACAAAAAGCTGGTTCTTTGAGAAAATCAACAAGATAGACAAACCCTTAGCCAAACTAACTAAAAGGCAGATAGAATCTATCCAAATCAGTAAAATCAGAAATGAAAAGGGGGACATACCTACAGACACTGAGGAAATCCAAACAATCATTAGGTCTTACTACAAAAGCCTATGTGCCACAACATTTGAAAACCTGAAAGAAATGGACAATTTTCTTGATAGATTCCATCTACCAAAATTGAGTCAAGGTCAGATAGAAAGATTGAATAGCCCTATATCCCCCAAGGAAATTTAAAGAGTCATCAAGAGTCTTCCCTCCAAAAAAGGCCCTGGGCCAGATGGTTTCAATGCAGAATTCTATCAGACCTTCAAAGAAGTGCTAACACCAATACTCCTCAAACTGTTCCACAAAATAGAAACAGAAGGAACATTGCCAAACTCATTCTATGAAGCCACAGTCACCTTGATACCTAAACCACACAAAGACCCAATCAAAGAAGAGAACTTCAGGGCTATCTCTCTTATGAACACTGATGCAAAAATACTCAGTAAAATACTTGCAAACGGAATCAAGAGCACATAAAAGATATCATTCACCATGACCAAGTAGGCTTCATCCAGGCATGCAAGGGTGGTTCAATATACTGAAATCCATCAATGTAATCCACCATATAAAAAAACTGAAGGAGAAAAACCACATGATCATCTCCTTAGATGCGGAAAAAGCATTTGACAAAATCCAACACCCATTAACGTTTAAAGTCTTGGAGAGATCAGGGATACAACGCACATACCTAAATATAGTAAAGGCAATATACAGCAAGCCTATAGCCAACATCAAACTCAATGGAGAGAAATTTAAATCAATCCCACTGAAATCAGGGACAAGGCAAGGCTGCCCACTCTCTCCATATCCTTTCAATTTAGTACTCGAAATCCTAGCTAGAGCAATAAGACAACTAAAGGAGATAAAGGGAATACAAATTGGAATGGAAGAGGTCAAAGTGTCCCTCTTCGAAGATGATATGATAGTATACATGAGCGACCCCAATAATTCATCCAGAGAACTCCTTCAGCTGATAAACACCTTCAGCAAGGTGGCTGGATACAAAATTAACTCAAAAAATTAGAAGTCTTCCTGTATACCAAAGACAAAAGGGCTGAGAAAGAAATTAGGGAAACAACACCCTTCTCAATAGCCACTAATAATATAAAGTAACTTGGTGTGACTCTCATCAAGCTAGTGAAAGACCTGTATGAGAAAAACTTCCAGTCTCTGAAGAAAGAAATTGAGGAAGATATCAGAAGACAGAAAGATCTCTTGTGCTCATGGATCAGTAGTATTAACATAGTGAAAATGGCTATTCTGCCAAAAGCAATCTACACATTCAGTGCAATTCCCATCAAAATACTAACATAATTCTTTATAGACATTGAGAGAAAAAATTATCATCTTTATATGGAGAAACAAAAAAACCTAGGATTTCCAAAATGATCCTGTACAACAACAGATTGTCTGGAGGTATCTCCATCCCTGATCTCAAGCTGTACTACAGAACAATAGTAATAAAAACCACATGGTATTGGCATAGAAACAGAATGGTGAATCAATGGAACCGAATAGAAGACACAGAAATAAACCCACACATCTATGGATACTTGATTTTTGACAAAGAATCCAAAACCATTCAATGGAAAAAAAAGATAGCGTCTTCAACAAATGGTGCTGGTCCAACTGGATGTTTACATGCAGAAAAATGCAAATAGATCCATATTTATCACCCTGCACAAAACTCAAGTCCAAGTGGATCAAAAACCTCAATATAAAACCAGACACACTAAATCAGTTAGAAGAAAAAGTGGGAAAGAACCTGGAACCCATTTGCACAGGTGACAATTTCCTGAACAGAACACCAACAGCACAGGCTCTAAGATCAACAATCAATAAATGGGACCTCATGAAACTGAAAAGCTTCTGTAAAGCAAAAGATACTGATGTCAGAACAAAACGACAGTCTACAGATTGGGAAAGGATCTTTACCAACCCTATATTTGAGAGAGGGCTAATATCCAGAATATATAAAGAACTAAGGAAGTTTAAAAAAAAGCAAAAAATCAAGCAATCCGAATAAAAAATGGGGAACAGAGCTAAACAGGTAATTCTTAACAGAGGAATACAGAATGGCAGAGAAACACTTAAAGCAATGCTCAACGTCCTTAGCCATTAGAGAGATTCAAATCAAAACGACCCTGAGATTTCACATGACACCCATTAGAATGGCTAAGATCAAAAACTCAAGTGACAACACATGTTTGAGAGGATGTGGAGAAAGGGGAACCCTCCTCCACTGCTGGTACAACCACTTTGGAAATCAATCTGGTGCTTTCTCAGACAAATAGGAATACTGCTACCTCAAGATCCAGCTATACCACTACTAAGCTTATATCCAAAAGATGCTCAAGTACACAGCAAGGACATTTGCTCAACCATGTTTGTAGCAGCTGTATTCATCATAGCTAAAACCTGGAAACAACCCAGATGTCCCTCAGTTGAGGAATGGATACAGAAATTGTGGTACTTTTACACAATGGAATACTACTCAGCAATTAAAAACGAGGAAATCATGAAATTTGCAGGCAAATGGTGGCACCTAGAAACAATCATCCTGAGTGAGGTATCCCAGAAGCAGAAACACACACACAGTATATACTCACTTATATAGACCTATAAGGTAGGATAAACATACTGAAATCTATATACCTAAAGAAGATAAACAAGAAAGAAGACCCAGGGTAAGAGGATCAATCTTCACTTAGAAAGACAAATGGGATGGACATTGGATGTAGGAGAAAACAAGTAACAGGACAGGAGACTACCACAGAGGGCCTCTGAAAGACTCTAGGACTGTATCAAAGGAGATACTAAAACTCATAACCAAACCTTTGGCAGAATGCAGGGAATCATAACAAAGAAGGGCAAGTTAATATGATCTGGAGAGGACAGGAGCCCCACAAGGACCAAATATATCTGGGCACAGGTGTCTTTTATGAGACTGTTTCTCTAACCAAGGACCATGTATGGATATAACCTAGAACCTCTGCTCAGATGTAGCCCATGGTAGCTCAGTATCCAAGTGGGTACCCTAGTAAGGGGAACAGGGTCTATTTCTGATATGAACTCAATGGCTGGCTCCTTGATCTCCCCCTCCCCCCAGGGGAAGGAGCAGCCCTGCTATGCCACAGAGGAGGACTTTGCAGCCAGTCCTGAAGATTCCTGATAAACCAGGGACATAAGAAAGAAGAGGAGGTCCTACCCCATCAGTGGACTTGGAAAGGGGCAGGGAGGAGATGAGGGAGAGAGGGTGGGTTTGGGAGGGAATAAGGGAATGGGATACAGCAGGGATACAAAGTTAATAAGCTGTAACTAATACTAAAAAAAACAGAAAAAAAGGAGATCAGTGATCTATTAGGGGGAAATTCTTTCTTGTTTGCTCATTCATTCATTCATTCATTCATTCATTCATTCATTCATTCTCTCATATAATACATTCTGGCCACAGCTCCTCTTGCCAGTCCTTCCTAACCTTCCCTTTCTCTAAGATTCACTGCTCTTTTATTGACCTTTAGAAAAGATTAGGCCTCATAGAGTTATCAACTGAGCATGGCATAACAATATGAAATAACACTAGGCATAAACCCTCATTTCAAGATTGGACAAGGAAACCCACTAGGAGGAAAAGGGTCCCAAGAGCAGGCAGACACCTCCCACTTCCACTGTTAAAAGTCCTGTAAAACCCGAAGCTAAAAAAACAAAACAAAAACAAAAACAAAAAACCCACAGCAAGTTTGCAGAGGACCTAGTGCAGACTGCTGCAGGCCTCATGATTGCCACTTTAGTCTCTGTGACCTCCTATGAACCCTGCTTAGTTGATTCTGTGGGCTGTGTTCTTAGTTGTTCTGTGTCCTTGACCCCCCCTGATTCCTACAATTCTTCCAGGTCTTCTACAGGGTTCCTCAAGCTCCACATAATATTTGTCTATGGGTCTTTGCATCTGTTCTCATTAGCTGCTAGAAGAAGCCTCCTTGATGATGATTGGGTTACACACCAATCTGTGAATATAGCAAAATATTATTAGGAGACATTTCATTGGCTTTTCCCCCCAGTTCTGTTTGTTTCTACTCTAGGTTCTCTGGCCCATCCAGCTTCTGTTTCTTGGCCATCCAGGAAGTGCTGGGCATGGGTTCCCTCTTGTGTTGACCTCGAGTTAGATCCTTCATTCCTTTTGGCCACTTCCGCGAGGCCTGGGCTCCCATTGCTACAGCATATCCTGCAGGCAGGTGAGGTTGTAGGTGGAATATACCAGTCCGCCACTGGAAGCCTGGCCTAGGTACAGAAGATGACCAGTTCAGGCTTTCTATGCTCTATTACTAGGGTCCTCACTACAGTCACCCTCATAGATTCCAGGAAGTTTCTGTTGTACTAGGTTTCTACTTTGTCCTCCAAATGCTTCCCAATTCCAGTTGTCTCTTCCCTAATTCTCACTTCTGTCTTCCCTCCTCCACACCTGATTACTACTGTTCCCATACCCACCCACCCCCTGGTCCACAAGCATAACGTATTCAATGTCCCCTTCCCAAGGAGTTCTCTTCCCATCTCCCCCATTAGAGCCTTCCTCTGGGTCTGTGAATTGTAGCATGATCATCCTTTATTTAACAGCTAATATCTACTTATAAGTGAGCACATATCATGGTTTGTCTTTCTGGGTCTGGGTTACCTCACTTAAGATGATTTCTTTCTGGTTTCATCCATTTGCCTATAAATTTCATGATGTCATTTTTTTCTAAAAACTGAGTAATAATGCTCCGTTGTGTAAATGTATCACATTTTCTTTATCCATTCTTCAGTTGAGGGATATCTAGGCTGTTTCTAGTTTCTCGCTATTACGAATGAAGCCACAACAAACATAGTTGAGAAAGTGTCCTTGTGGTATATCTGGGTCTTGAGGTAGAGATATTCCCAATTTTCTGAGGAACTGCCAAACTGATTTTAATAGTGACTGTACAAATTTTCACTCCCACCAGCAATGGAGGAGTGTTCCCCTTGGACCTCATCCTCTCCAGAGTGAGCTGTCACTGTGTTACTGGTTTTAGCCATTCTGACAGGTATAAGATAGAATCTCAAAGTAGTTTGGATTTGCATTTCCTATGGCTAAGGATGTTAAACATTTGTCACTATTTCCCAGCCATTGAGATTCCGCTATTGAGAATTTTCTGTACCTCATTTTAAAATTGGATTATTTTGTTTGTTGATGTCTGGTTTATTGTGTTCTGTTTATATTTTGGATATTAGCCCTCTGTCACATATGGACTTGCTGAAAATTTCTTCCCATCCTGTTGGCCACCCTTTTGTCCTATTGACAGTGTCCTTTGTATTACAGAAGATTTTCAGTTTCCCGAGGTTTAATTTGTTAATCTACTGCCAGTGTTCTATTAGGAAGTTGTCTTCTGTGCCAATGTGTTCAAGGCTATTCCCACTTATTCTTCTGCAGTGTGTCTTATTTTATGTTGAGGTCTTTGATCTACTTGGACTTGAGTTTTGTTTAGGGTGAGTAATATGGATTTATCTGCATTCTTCTACATGAAGACATATGTTTAGACCAGCACCACTTATTGAAAATGCTATCTTTTTTCCCATGTCTCTTTCTTTTTAATAAAAAATCTGGTGTCCATAGGTGTGTGGATTTATGTCTGGGTCCGTGATTTAATTTCATTGATCAATGTGTCTGTTTTTATGCCGATACCATGGTGTTTTTATTATTACAGCTTCATAGTAGAGCTTGAAAGAAAATTATTTTGAAGCGGGAATGATGGCATCTGGATAGAACATATTTGTTACTTTTACAACTGTGTCCGTTTTCATTTAGTTATCTACCATTCTCAGGTATACTCAGTCTCTGGTGCTCTCAAAGTAATATTCTATATTCTGATAGAAATGTGGGGAAATATATCATGTGTTGTAAGCATAGAGTTTTTGGAAAATTTATTTACCATGCATATCAATTTTATTGTGGAGTTAAAATTTCTAAATAACCCATTTGTTGTATTAGGTACTTATAAGAAACTTTCTTGTAAGTTGTCATGGTTCATTGTCAACAAATTGAGACTCTGCAAATGTTTATATGTTCAGATAAAGTATTATTATAGGAATTTCATATATATTAGTCTTGCTTGGTTATGAAAAAACTTAAGAAACTGTGTGCATATATGTTGTATATTCACATTATATGTTCCTTTATAAGAGATACTAATAAGTTCTTTAACATTTAATTACTTTGATATCTGATACATTTCATCATATTCTTTTTAATTATAATACTTATAAGCATTTTAATATTATATTAAATATCATTTCAATAATGTAGATTGCTACTCTTTGTTTCTAGTATAATTGTGAGCAGAACAGCCTTTATAGAAGATGAAAAAGAAACATTATTCTGCCCCCTGAAAAATGTTAGTTTCAGTAGGGGGTACTATTAATGTAGGCAATAGCGATACAATACTTACGCTATCAGCAGTCTAAAATACTTCTTTCTAAAAATAGTTCAGGGTTCAGATGGTTACTTTTTTGGTTGATTATTATGTTATTTCTAGCAGATACTGACTTTGCTCTTGGCCACTTTATTTTAGAATGTACTCAAGTGTAGCTGACAAAAAATCCTGGTAACTAAAAAATAAGGAAGAATGTGAAAACTCACGAATCAGGAGACACCTATAGCAAATTTTATAAAGAGACCAGAAGAGCAGTTAGTGACATAGTTGGCATGCTCATGTCACATTAAGTTTTAGTGAGTCAAAAGGAAATAACTCAAAATCCATTCATTCTTTTGCTTCTAAGGAAGACTCACCCAGATCCCTTTTTTAGAAGTGGCTCCTTCCCCTAGTCTCCAGCAGACTAACTGCCCTCCTCTCATTTTTACTTTATAAATTATGCTTCACTTGGGTTAGAGTCATCTTATGTCCACTTTTACCTTCAAATCAGATGTTGATAGTAATCTCTGTGAGATGTCTAAGTACAAATCTTAAAAATACAAAATGTCCTACTTTTGTTGTTCCAAAGTGTTGGCCAACAATGAGCTAGTGCAGAAAACCAAGTGAGTCATCAGCTGAGGGCTATCTTATTAATATTCTGTCAGGGAGAGAGTGAATCCTTCATTCTATCTTAATTGGAAAGTTGACCTTCCACATATTTAACCTGTGGAGACGTTTGAGTAGTGCAGGCCTTGCTTTCTTTCCCCCTTTCCCTTCAGTTTTTACGATTGAAATCCACAACTCTCTGAAGATGCAAAGGAACAGCTGTTGTAGAAAGTACAGAGAATGAAGGAACATTTTCTAGACTTCTGGGACATCCCATTAGCTGGAAGTTTTTAAAGTCTTAAAATATGTGCAGAAAATGAAAGTTTTATTTGTTTATTTGTTTAAAATAGTCTGCATTATTCTAATTGGCTTCACCTGTTTGGAATCAGCCTTCTATTTTTCACTCAACATGTTGCTATACACATTTGATTTATTCCTCTCAGAAATATGAATGTCATCAAATGAAAATGTATAATATTACCATTTAAAATAAATAAGTTGGCATTTTCAAGAGAATCATTTTTTGTGAAAATTTAAACTTTACGAATGAATGCTAAATAATTTCAATCTAAGTGTTTTAAGGATTTAAAAAATACTCCTGTTAAATCTTGGCTAGACAGCTAATGATAAAAGATTATATAATTTCACATTTTTATATTTGGTCATCAGAGATAATACACAATAGAATATTTAATAGAAAAGCCTTGGCAAAGAGTTAAAAAGAAGAGGTTGCCATTTTTGAAAAATCTCATTTGAATGGGAGGCAAGATAATGCTGCTAAAATGATTGGGGTAACATTTTCTCTAAATGCTAATTGTAGGATTTAGCAGTTACCTCTAGTTCACTATCCCCAGGGTAAAGATATTTAAAAGAATACTTTATAATCCATGGTTCCAGAATAGCTGCTTTATAAGTGGTGGTTAGGCAGATGTAGTGAGTGGACTCTTGGAATTACCGTTTGAGGCTAAAGTGATATCTCAGGTGTTAACAGTACTGGCTATTCTTCCAGAGAACTTGAGTTTAGTTCCAAGCACCCATATGGCTGTTAACAACAGCCTCTATCGTAAGTTCTTGGGGATCTGATACCCATTTCTGGCCTCCAGATGCACTGCATACAGGAAATGCAGGCAAATTACCCATAATACATTGAAATGTAGCCTGCAGTATTGTAGCATGCAGAGTCCAGGGTTGTGCAGAACCGTAGGAGTCTTCCTTGCCACCCAGCAAGCTGCAAAGCGCAGCCTGGCACCAAAAACGGTAGCCAGCAGGGAAGAAGTTCCATAGTCAGTTTGAGATTGACTTTTCTCTGTTCTGCTGCCCAAGTGTGTGTTATCTTTTGTTGCTGGGTCTTGCCATGCAGTTGTGGTGGATGATCAAGGGCAATGGCAATATCCTGTGTTGTTTTGGAGACCCCAGAAGCTCCATGACCAATACCTTGTGGGGAGGTATCACATGCTTGTACTGTGAGATTTTCGTTTAATAATCTCTGTCTTCTGTGATACTGTCCATGCCTGCAGGGTTATTTCATTTAAATTGTATTTTAAAGTTGTATTTTGAAACTACCTTACTACCTGCTATGTTTTCATAAGGCTTTTTCATACATCCTTATTGTTAATCATCCGTTACCCAGTCTCTACTCTGCTTTTACATTCTCTCCCTGTATAATCCTTTAACCCTCAGTATCTACTATACCTTCAATTACATTTTTAATTGGATTGTGAGATAACAGGCTTCCACATATCTTGTAATATATTCTCCTTTTGGATTAGCCCTCCTCCCACTTTTGACCTGCTCCTTACTGTTGTTCCTTTTGCTGTTTAAGCCTCTTCATCCCCAATACTCTGCTTTCCTACCACCATCTTACTTATAATCTAATCTAATTGTCTCCCTGTCCTTAACACCCCTTTTCAGGGTCTCTTTTCTGGCTTCCATTTATACTCTAAATAAAACGCACAAACTAACACAATTGAAGCTGGGATCTCCTTAGGGAGGCAGCATTTGTCTTTCATGGCGTGAATTGCCGTGCTCTTCCCCCTCCCCAGTTATATCTTTTTACCTTTGAATTTCATGATTATTCCATCTTCCAGATATTGTGAGTAGAACAGCAATGAACATAGACATGCAAGCTTTTATTTTGTAGTAACATATAAAGTCCTTTGAGTATCTGCATTTAGGCTGTTGGTTGTCCTTTGGTATGAGGTTTTATCCTATGAGATTAGAATTCCAAAGGAAGATGTCAGGCTAGATATCTTGATGGTATCTGTCTTAGTTAGGTTTCCTGTTACTGTGATGAAACATCTTCCCCTTACGGCTCAGGGAGCTATTATAAGAGGAGGCAGAAAGATTTTAAGAATTAGAGGTGAGGATGTCTCCAAGGAAATAGCCTCTTCCAGACATAGCAGTAATGATGCACATGTGAACTCACAAAGCCTGTGGCAGCACTCATAGGACTACACAGGTTCAAGCAGGTGGACTCACAGCACTGAGAGGGGAAGTGGACATAGATGCCCATCCTTAACTAAGAAGTTATTTGTTGTTAAAAATAATGAAAATCCCAATTGTTTGATTTTAGCAGTAATGACCCAGGAACCAGATATTGGGGTGGAAACCTACTAGCTCAGCAAGGGGGAGAAAGTACCTAGCTGATCTTCCTACTTGCTCATGCCCCAGAAGGAAAAGGCTAAAAGCCAAAAGCTCAAAGCTCAAAGCCTCAAAGGGCAAAAGAACAAAAGCCCAAGGCCAAAAGCTTACTAGCTCAGCTGACAGGCAAGGATGAAAAAGCCAAAGCCTTTCTTCTTCTCCAGGCTGTCTTAAATACCCTTCAACTTCTTTCCGATTAATCCCTGTCATCTGGTTATTTGCTCCGACTCTTGACCTAGGATTAACTTTATTAAATCCAGTGTACACGAAGCTCTTGGATTAAAGGTGTGTGCTAAGGCTGAACCACACCATAATCACCTGCCAGACCACAGAGAAAGAGGATCCAAGCAGTCCTGATGAGACTTGATAAGCTAGGGTCAGATAGCAGGGAGGAGAACTCCTCCTTTCAGTGGACTAGGGGAAGGGGGAGAAGGAGGGAGGGTGGGATTGGAAGATGATGCGGGAGGAGGCCACAGTCGGGTTGTAAAATGCTTTGTTTTATGAACCACTGAGCTTAAAGGGGGTCACCTTTGTGACTATGGGTTTGAAATCCTCCCTTGGAATCCAGTGGGATCATTGGTGAGTATACAGCAGAAGATGATGACTTCTCATTCCCCAGAATCTGTCAGTAGTCAGTAGTTCAGGTAGGAGTGGCAGGATCCTATGAGCCTTTCCACAGTCACTGATGAGTGTTGACAGGCCCTGTCTTCTACAGTTCCAATTTAGGTAGCCACATCTGCTGTGAAATGATGGAAGATCATAGCGCTGACTATACCATACCCTGAGTAGGATTTCTCAGCCTTTCTCCCAGTCTCGCAGCCTGACTTCTACATTCTTTCTGAACCCTCTCCCATGATGTTCCCTGAGCATTATAGGGGAGGTATAAATATCTTTTTTAAGGTTGAGCCCTCAACTGTTATGCATTCTCAATATCTTGGGCAGCTGTGAATCTCTGTTCATCTCTGTTCTCTGCAATGAGAGGCTTCTCTCATTAAGACTGAGAATAGTGTTTGTCTGTGCATATACACATAGAGATTTAGAAGGTAGTTTGACATTAGACAATTTAGTTAAACAATAATCATCCTCTGTTAGGGATTATGGCCCTCCCAGGTTTTTGTTTTTTGGGTTTTTTTTGTTTTGTTTTTTAACTGATTTACAATACTAGACATTTATTCTGTGGGGTAGGTCTAAACAAAGATTGGATACTTCCATCCAATTTGCAATAGTGACCCACTATTGCAAACATGGTCACATCTTCTATGACAGGTTGTATTATAGTTCAAAGCTGGATAAGACTGTTGATTCCCGCTCCCCATCAGCCTGCATAGCACCGTCTAGCATTATGTAAACTAGACAGTGGGGAGGAAGTTTCTGCTCTGTTCTCCCATGATTTTTTTTTTTTTTTGGTCTTACAATCAAGGTGTGTAGTGTCTTAGCAGTAACATCTCATCATATAGTTATGCAAAGCATCTGTACTGTTTGGTGTCCTCTGGGGCCCAGACAAAGTCCTGCAATCATTCTTGAACTAATTTAATCAAAATTTCATTCCAGTTATTATACTTTTAAATTTAGAACCCCATTAGTTTTATATTTTCCATTTTCATTTGTCATTTCCTGTTTGTTGAACAATTGCCCTCATGTTGTTCTTGAGCCTCTTTATGATTTCTTGAGCATACTATAAAATAGTGGCTTTGAAGTATTTATTTAAATGACATTGTAATACACTCAGAGTTGGTTTCTCTTCTTTTATTTTTTCCTGTTAATTTGAATATCTCTTTTTGTGGTTGAAAGTCAGAAGTATTTGGTAATATATTTAGCTACTATAGATTTTTTTTTAGTAACTTCTCTGAACTTACTGATGTCTCTACTTTGGATTTTGATTTTTTTAACTGCTTATTTTTAATTTTACAAAACCAGAGGCAAACCAACTACTATTCATTTCTGATTATAGAGTTAAAATAAAAGTTCTGAATCTATTTTTGCAAACTTCTATTATGACATTCTTAGATCCAATTCATATGTTCCATTTAATCAAATAAGATTTAAGCTTAAGAGGTGGCAACAAAATATGACAAGAACTTCAACCTTTTCTTAGGAGATGATCACATCATAATTTTATTGAAAGAGGATAGGTCAGTGGCCACTTAGTGGTTTACATACTTCATTACTACATTCAATATAAAAATCCCAATGTTTCCAGATACTTTAAAAGTTGCTATCTGATGTTTACATTAAAGAACAAAACACTCAGGGAATGAAGTTTGGATGAGTATGGGGTAGACCTTACAGAAAACTTTTTGAACCAACACTGGGTTTCTTGTATTTAAAAAATGAGGAAGACAGAATTTTAAAAGTCTTACTTAACAATACATTATAAACTTTACAAACCTGTGCAGTGTTTATAATACTTTATATTCAAGTTGTTTATAATACTTTATAATATCATCCTTTATTTGTTGGTTTGTGTGAATTTTGCTGTCAGATAAATTCTTTTATGAACATGATGATGTCTGCCTTCACTTTCTACATGGACAGTTCATTGGCTCTTCTTTTCTTTTTTAAAAATTAATTAATTAGTTAATTAATTTTAGTTTATTCACTTTATACTCCCTCCTGTGTCTCATCCCTTCCTCTTCCCTTCATCCCCCTCCCCTAGTTCTCAGGAAGGAGGAACCCTCCTCTCCTATCAACTGATCTCAGCCTATCAAATCTCATCAGAACTGGCTGCATCACCAGGGGGAAGTGATCTAGGAGTAGGCAACAAAGTCTGTGTCAGAGACAGTCCCTGCTACCCTTACTAGGACACCCACGTGGAGACTGAGCTACTACATCTGAGAAGGGGACCTAGTTTCTCTCTGTGATTCTTGGTTAGTGCATCAGTCTCTGCAGGGATCCTGGGCTCAGATTTATTGGCTCTGTTGGTCTTCTTACGGAACTCCTGTTCCCTCTGAATCCTTCTATCCCCCCACTCTTCCATAAAACTGCATGTGTTGGGCCCAAAGTTTGGTTGTGATTCTCAGTATCTGCTTCAATCCCCTGGTGGGTGGAGTTTTTCAGAGGACATCTATGATAGGCTCCTGTTCTGTTTCCTCTCTTCAACTGCTTCCTATGTTTATTTCATTTGCCCTTCTGAATGTGAATTAAGCATCCTCCCTAGGGTCCTCCTTAGCTTCTTTAGGTCTGTGGATTGTAGGATGGTTCCCCTGAATTATACGGTTAATATCACTTGTAAATGAGTATATACCATGCTTGCCTTTCTGGATCTGCATTACCTCACTCAGGATGATCTTTTCCAGATCCATCCATTTTCCTGCAAATTGCATGATTTCCTTGTTTTTAACAGCTGAGTAGTATTCCATTGTGTAAATGTACCATACTTTCTGAATCCATTCTTCAGTTGAAGGACATCTGGGTTGTTTACAGCTTCTGGCTATTATGAATTGATAAAGCCACTATGAACATACGTTGAGCAAATGTCTTTGTTGTATGGTGGAGCATCTTTTGGGTATATGTCTAGAAATGGTATAGCTAGGTCTTGAAATAGAGCTGTTCTAATTTCCTGAGAAAGTACCAGATTGATTTCCAAAGTGGTTGTACTAGTTTGCTCTCCCACCAAGAATAGAGGAGTGTTCCCTTTCTCCTCATCCTTGCCAGCATGTGCTGTCACTTGAAGTTTTGATCTTAGCCATTCTGATGTATATAAGATGGAATCTCAGAGTCATTTTAATTTGTATTTCCCTAATGACTGAGGACATTGAACATTTCTTTAAGTGCTTCTTGAACATTCAATATTCTTCTGTTGAGAAATCTCTGTTTAGTTCTGTACCCTATTTTTCAATTGGATTACTTGGTTTGTTGGTGTTTAATTTTTGAGTTCTTTATATATTTTAGATATTAGCCCTTTGTTGGATGTAGGATTGGTGAAGATCTTTTCCTAGTCTGTAGGCTGTTGTTTTGTTCTATTGTCAGTCTCCTTTGCTTTACAGAAACTTTTCCATTTCGTGAGGCCCCGTTTATTAATTGTTTATCTTAGCGCCTGAGCTATTGGTGTTCTATTCTGTGCCAATGAGTTCAATGCTCTTCCTCACTTTTTCTTCTAACAGGTTTAGTGTGTTTGGTTTTATGTTGAGGTCTTTGATCTACTTGGAGTTTAGTTTTGTGCAGGGTGATAAATATGGATCTATTTGCATTTTTCTACCTGTAGACATCCAGTTATACCAGCACCATTTGTTGAAGATGCTGTCTTTTTTTTTCCATTGTATGGTTTTGGCATCTTTGTCAAAAATCAAATGAGAGTAGGTATGTGGGTTTATTTCTGAATCTTCAGTTCAATTCCATTTACCCACCATTCTGTTTCTATGCATTTTTATTAGTGTTGCTCTATAATACAGCTTGAAATCAGGGATGGAGATACCTCCAGAAAATCTTTTATTGTACAGGATTGTTTTAGCTATTCTGGATTTTTTGTTTTCTTTATATGAAGTTGAGAATTGTTCTTTCAAGGTCTGCGTTGGTATTTTGATGGGAATTGCATTGAATCTGTAGATTGCTTTTGGACGGATGGCCATTTTTACTATGTTAATTTTACTAATCCATGAGCATGGGAGTTCTTTCCATCTTCTGATATCTTCTTCAGTTTCTTTCTTCAGAGACTTGAAGTTCTTTTCAGACAAGTCTTTAACTTGGTTGGTTAGAATTACACTAAGATGTTTTATGTTTTTTTGTGGCTCTTGTGAAGGATGTTGCTTCCCTATTTCTTTCTCAAACCTCTGTCATTTGTATATAGGAGGGCAACTATATACTTCTTTGAGTTAATTTTGTATCTAGCCACTTTGCTGAAGGTGTTTATCAGCTGGAGAAGTTCCCTGGTAGAACTTTTGGGGTCACATATGTGTGCTATCATATAATCCATGAATAGTGATTCTTTGACTTCTTCTTTTCTAATTTGTATTTCCTTTAGTTGTCTTGTTGCTGTAGCAAGGACTTCAAGTACTGTATTGAAATATGTAGAGAACGGGCAGCTTTGTCTTCTTCCTGAATTTAGTGGAATTGCTCTGAGTTTCTCTCCATTTAATTTGATGCTGGGTATCAGATTGTTGATATTGCTTTAATTATATTTAGGTATGGGCCTTATATCCTTGATTTCTCCAATACTTTTATCATGAAGGGGTGCTGGATTTTATCAAAGGCTGTTTCAACATGTAATAAGATAGTCATGTTTTTTTTTCTTTCAGTTTGTTTATATGGTGGATTACATTGATGGATTTTATTGAACCACCCCTGCATCCCTAGAAAAGCCCACTTAATCATGGTGGATGATGTATTTGATAGGTTTTTGAATTCAGTTTGTGAATATTTTATTGAGTATTTTTGCATCAATGTTCATCAGGGAGATTGGTCTGAAATTTTCTTTCTTTGTTTAGTCTTTGTGTGGTTTAGGTATCAGGGTGACTGTGGCTTCATAGAATGAGTTTGGCAATGTTCTTCTGTTTCTATTTTGTGGAATAGTTTGAGGAGTATTGGTATTAGCTCTTCTTTGAAAGTCTGGTAGAATTCTGAGCTAAAACCATCTGGCCTTGCGCTTGTTTTGGTTGGGAGACTTTTGATGACTACTTCTATTTCCTTAGTGGTTATAGGACCATTTGAACTGTTTACTTGATCTTAATTTAGCTTTGGTAAGTGAAATCTGTCAAGAAAATTTTCTGTTTTCTTTAGGGTTTTCAGTATTGTGTCATACAGTCTTTTGAAGTAAGACCTATTGAATCTTTGGATTTCCTCAGGGTCTGCTGTTATATCTCCCTTTTTATCTCTGATTTTGCTAATTTGTATACTGTTGCTCCGCCTTTTAGTTAGTTTGGCTAGGGGTTGGTCCATTTTGTTGATTTTCTCAAAGAACCAGCTGTTGGTTTCATCGATTCTTTGAATTATTCTCTTTGTTTCTACGTTGTTGATTTCAGCCCTGAGTTTGATTGCTTTCTGCTGACTACACCTCTTGCTTATTTCTGTTTTTAAGGTTTTAAATGTGCTTTTAAATTGCTAGTATGAGAAAATTTCATTTTCTTTATGAAGTCACTTAATGATACGAATTTTCCCTTTACCACCGCTTTCATTGTTTCCCATAAGTTTGGGTATGTTCTGCCTTCATTTTCATTGAATTCTAGAAAGTATTTAATTTCTTTCTTTATTTCTTCCCTGACCAGTGGGCATTGAGTAGGGAGTTGTTCAGTTTTCATGTTTTAATAAGCTTTCTGTTGTTTCCGTTGTTGCTGATTTCCAACTTCAATCCATGGTGGTCTGATAAGATACAAGGAGTTATTTTAATCTTCTTGTGCCTGTTGAGACTTACTTTGTCACCAATATATGGTCAATTTTGAAGAAGGTTCCAGGAGGTGCTGAGAAGAATGTATATTCTTCTGTGTTTGGGTGAAATGTCCTGTTAGGTCCATTTAATTAGTGATGTCTGTCAGCTTCATTATTTCTCTGTTTACTTAATGTCTTGTTGCCTTGTCCATTGGTAAGAGTGGGGTGTTGAAGTCTCTCACTATTACTGTGTGGGATTCGATGTGTGATTTAAGCTTTAGTAATGTTTCTTTTAAAGAATGTGGGTGCCCTTGCATTTGAGGTGTAGATGTTCAGAATTGAAATGTCATCTTGCTGTATTTTTCCTTTGATTAATATAAAGTATCTCATCTCTTTTGATTAATTTTGGTCAAAACTATTTTATTAGACACTAGAATGGCTACTCGAGCTTGCTTCTTGCACCCGTTTGCTTGGAAAACCCTTTTTCAGTTCTTTACTTTGAGGTAATGTCTATCTGTATTGCTGAGGTGTGTTTCTTGTATGCAGCAGAAAGATGGCTCCTGTTTTCATAGCCATTCTGTTAGACTGCCTTTTTATTGGGGAGTTGAGGCCATTGATGTTGTGAGATATTAATGATTAGTGGTTGTTAATTCCTGTTGTTTTTTTCCAGTTCAAAATTTTAATTAAGGAGGTATAACCTGTGATTGATATAAAAATAAATTTAAAAAATGTTTTTTAAAAAAAAAGGAGGTATATAGTGCAACAGACATTATATATTTTTGTGGGAACATCTTTTTCCTCTTTTTATTAATTATTATTATTTATTACAATTAATTCACTTTGTATTCTGGTTATAGCCCCCTCTCTTGTCACCTTCCAATCCTACCCTCCCTCCTTTTTCTCCCTAAGAGAAGAACCTCAGAGGTGAGGACCTCCTTCCCTTCTATTTGACCCAAGCCTATCATGTTTCATCAGGACTGGTTGCATTGTCTTCCTCTGTGGCCTGCCAAGGCTACACCCCCTAGCTGGAGGTGATCAGAGAGTCTGCCACTAAGTTCATACCAGAGACAGTCCCTGTTTCCCTTACTATGGAACCCACTTGGAGACTGAGTCTATGGGCTACATCTGGGGAGGGGTTTTAGGTCCTCTCCTTGCATGGTCCTTGGTTGGGATATAAGTCTCTGCAGGACCCCCAGGACCCAGTTTATTTTATTTTTATTTTTTTGGTTCTGTTGGTCTCCTTTTGGAGTTCTGGTCTCCTCAAGGTATTTCTGTCTCACCCTTTCATACAATTTTATGCATTCTGCTCAAAGCTTGGCTATGAATCTCAGCCTCTACTTCAATACCTCGATTAGTGGTGAGAATTCTCAACAGAGGAATATTGAATGGCAGTGAAACACTTAAAAGAAATGTTCAGCACCCTTAGTCATTCAGGAGATGCAAATCAAAACAACCCTGAGATTTCACCTTATACCCATGAGAATGGCTGAGATAAAAAACTCAAGTGACAACACATGCTGGAGAGGATGTGGAGAAAGGAGAACCCTCCTCCATTGCTGGTGGGAATGTAAACTTGTATAACTTTGGAAACCAATATGGTGTTTTCTCAGAAAACTGGGAATAGTGCTACCTCAAGTTCCAGTTATACCACTCCTAGGCATATATCCAAAATTTGTTCAACTATACAACAAGGACATTTACTCAACAATGTTTGTGGCAGCTCAATTTGTAATAGCCATAATCTGGAAGCAGCCTATATGTCCCTCAATGGAGGAATGGATATAGAAACTGTGGTACATTTACACAATGGAATACTACTCAGCTATTAAAAGGAAGGAAATTGTGAAATTTTCAGGCAAATGGTTGAGTGAGGTAACCCATAAGCAGAAAGACATACATGGTATATACTCACTCATAAGTGGTTATTAGACATATATAGGATAAACATACTAAAGTCCATACTCCTAAAGAAGGTAAACAACAAAGAAGACCCTGGGGAAGACGCTCAATCCTCATTCAGAAGGGCAAAGGCGATAGACATCAGAACCAGAAGACAGGGAACAGGACAGGATACTACCACAGAGGGCCTCTGAAAGACTCCTCTGATGGAGGTATCAAAGCAGAGACTGAGACTCATATGCCAATTCCTGTTGTTTTGATGTTGGTCATGGTAAAGTGTGTGTATGTGTGCTTCCTTTCTTTTAATGTTGCTGATATGGAGTTATTTATTTCCTCTGTTTTCCTAAGTGTAGTTAGCCTCCTTGGGTTGGAATTTTTCCTTTACTATTTGTGTTGGGCTTGATTTGTGCTTGGTACTGTTAAAATTTGTTTTTTGTCATGGAATATCTCATTTTCTGTCTCTGGTGATTTAAATTTTTGCTAAGTATAACAGTCATGGCTGACAACTATGGTCTTTCAGTGTCTGTAAGATATCTGCCCAGGCCCTTCTGGCTTTTAGAGTTTCTGGTGAGAAGTCAGGTGTCATTTTGATAAGTCTACCTTTATATGTGACTTGACCTTTTTTCCTTGTAGCTTTTAATATTCTTTGTTTGTTCTATACATTTAGTATTTTGATTATTATATGGCAGGATGATTTTTTCTTGTCCAATCTATTTGGTGTTCTGTAAGTTTCTTGTATGTTTATAGGCTTCGCTTTCTTTAGGTTGGGGAAGTTTTCTTCTATGATTTTATTGAAAATATTTTCTGGGCCTTAGAGTTAGGAATCTTCCCCCTTTTCTATCCCTATTATTTGTATGTTTGGTCTTTTCATATTGTCCCAGATTTCTTGGATGTTTTGTGTCAGGAACTTTTTAGATTTAAGGTTTTCTTTGACTGATGTATTAATTTCTTCTACTCCTGAGAGTCATTCTCCATCTCTTGTATTCTGTTATTGATGCTTGTGTCTTTAGTGCCTGTTCTCTTCTATAGGTTTTCCATCTATATAATTGCTTCTGATTGTGTTTTCATTATTTATTTCTTTATTTATGTTTCCATTTTTAGGTCTTGAACAGTTTTATTCATTTTCTTCTCCTGTTTGATTGTATTTTCCTGTATTTCTTTAAGAGATTTATTCAGTTTATTCACGTTTGATTATGTTTCCTTGTATTTCTTTGAGAGCTTTATTTTCCTCTTTTAAGCCTTTTATTATTTTTATAATCTCAGATTTAACATCATTTTCTTGTGCTTCAAGTGTGATAGTATTTCCATATTCTGTTTTACATCAATCATAAAATTTCAAATTAAATAGATGGGTTGGAGAGAGGACTTAGTAGTTAAGGGAACTTATGCTCCAAAAGGGGATCTGGGTTCATTTACCAGCACCCATATGGTAGATCCCCAGTTCCTGGGGACCCAATGTTCCCTTCTGTCCTCTGTGAGCTCCTGTATGAATGCATTGCACATATACTAATGCAAGTTGACACACACACATTAATTTTTTAAAATATTTGTATAGAAAACTCCTTTTCTAATTATAGAAATCTTATATAATGTGGAAGAATATTCTAAATTTGGGGATAAATATAGTTATAAACTTAGAAATAGGAAAATTGGCATCAGATTTTACTTCATAAAGCTGTTTTCTTCATGTTTTACAGTATATATATATATATATATATATATATTAAAATGATTAAGAGAATAGAACAGACGATGTAAATGGGGAAGACAAAATGTTAAGATGTGTAATAATGAATATTTTGATGAGATTATAAACTAGTATAAAATTAATCTTAAGCCTACAACTCTCTTATACTAACAATGCAATGATGTTAACCCTTGAACTCAAGATTTTCTGGGATTATAGGAATGTATTATTATGTTTGTTTGTATAGGTCTTTACAAAAGCTATCTTAATTATTCTAATAGTCCTGTGAATTTGTAAAATCAAGCATTTTTTGTATAAAAGCAACTTTGACATGTTTGATTTCTTATTCAAGATAAGAAGTAAATGATGTAGAAAGCAGACAAAAGAGTGAAAGCATGACAAATAGGAGTGAAGTAACTCCATAATTTTTATTTTAATCTAAAGTATGTTTTAGAATTTCTTATATGATTATTGTATTTACATCATTCTTTCCCTTCTCTCTCCAATTCATCCTATGTTCCTCCAACTTTTTCTCAAATTTATGGTTTCTTATTCTTTAATTATATTGCTACACACAAAAAATAATATAATGTCTAAAAGTTTATAAATATGAACTACAGAGATCATTTAATGTTAGTCATATGTGTTTAGGAATGACTTCTTGTGATTTTCTAATCTATCAGGAGGCTTGTGCCTAGAGAAGACTGATTCTCCCTCTCCTAAAAAGCATCAATTGCTTCTAATTATTTTGTAGGGGAAGCTCAATGGGAGTTCCCAAATCCAGGCTGGCATGTCAATTGGAAATCTTATCTTTTAGATCTTGTTTAGGTAACCATATTGTTGAGATTTCCTTAGTGTAGCTTCCTTGTCATATATAGAATGTACTATCTTGCAGCAGACATCCCATACTGATCCTTTGATTCTTACTATTTTTCCATTCTATTTTCTGTGATGCTCTCTGAGCCTTGGGTGTAAGGTTGTGTTATAGATGTGTCAGCTTGCACATGACACATAAAGTCAATTGTTTTCTGCCTTTTGACCAGATGGGTCTTTCTGTAATTGTCTTCTGCTGCTGCAATACATTTCTTTGGTAAGTTGTGAGAGCTTTTCCTATCTGTGAGTATAAGGGTAAGTGTTTAAAATGCAGTTAGTAATTATCCTAGTTTGTTTAGAGAAGTTGTAGTAGTCGGACCTCTTCTAAGCTTCTTGATTTTACCAGCCACAGATGGTGAGCTATGTTTACTTACCACATATGAATCCTATGCTACTAAGTGGTCTTTAAGGTCAGTTAGATGGAACTGGTTACCCCCAGGATATAAGTGCTTCTCCTATTGCACTTTGGATATTTTCCCGTTCTTGTCATTGTTGTTCATGGCTAGTACAGCTTTGTAGGACTAGTCACTGCTTTTCTCCCTTGGCAGCTTGCGTAGCTCCTGGTGCTATGAGAGCTAGTCTTCAGGTAGGAGGCTTCCGAAATCATTTCCAGCCTTGTCTCTCCAAGCTTTGTTTCTAAACTGTGTTGTATCTTCAGTAATAGGGTCCTACCTTCAACTTTATGTGGCAGGAGAGTCTCTGAATAAAGGCCCAGAGTTTTTAAACCTTTTCCCCCTTTTTTCCTTCCTTCTCTCCTTCCTCCCTTGCTCTCCTTTTTCTCTCCTTCCCTTTCTTCCTTCTTCTCTTCTCTTTCTCCCATTAGCATGCAAAGAAACAGTTCTCTTTGTAGCATTTTTACACGTTCCTATCTTGGTTGATTCTCTAGTCTCCTGTTCTTGTACCGTCTGCTATCTGTACCTTTCTTCCCCAATATTATTTCTATTTTCATACCATGTGTTCTATTGCCCTTCCTAGGCTCTTCCTTTAAAGCTTGCATGTTCTCTCTTACATGAAGAGCCTAACGTTAAATCTGTATATTTAGGTGGAGTGTAAGCAGAGTCCAGAAAAGTAAAGAGTGACTCATTAGACGGAAAACAGGCTTTATTTGAATTGCACAAGCCTTTTTCCCTACTAGTGTCCCTTTTGTGGTCCAGAATCATATACAGGATAATTTACTGCATTTATTTCACATGCCTCCTTGGTATACTTCAATATCTGATAGTTCCCTTAATCTTCACTTATTTTATGACCTTGAAACTTTTGAAGGGTACTAACGAAGTGTTTTGAAAAGTCTGTCAGATCTGGGTTGTTGTTGTTGCTGTTGTTGTAGAGTTACGGATTTAGGGAATATATCACAGAAGTACTATGTCTTTTCATCCCATCATTTCAGAGGTTACATAATATCAGTATTACTCATGATTAGTGATATTAATCTTTGTGCTTTAGGTCCCATAGTGGTTGCTATGTTTTAACACTTTAAAAATCACTGCTCTTTATTTTTCATAATATTCCTGTGAAGCAACAAAACATTACTACACTGAAAAGTATTCGTTTATGTAAAATTGTATCAAATACAAACTGATCCACAACAAAGATCATATCACTGGATTCTTGGAGACAAGTGGTTGGGTGACAAGTGATCAGAAAGAAACATTTGCTATCTTTTTATGTATTTTGGAGGGTGTTAATTTCTATTTAATCATAGGTATATAGTTCACGATTACTCAGTCAATGCTAAATAATTTTAATATATTTACCAGTAATTTGTTTAGGAATGGCCAAAGACGTAAATTTGGAAGACTTCTGTGGGGAGTCTAGGAAAGTTCTCTGTACTTTTATTTTTTAATGCATTAGTACACAAAGTTCCTCTTGTTCATATAGAAACAATATGTGAAGAGGTGATACATAGAGCTGCTGTAATCACCTTGGCTGTTAAGGGCCAATGTAAGGACAGAGTCATTACCTAAAGGAAAGTGGATAAAAAGTTGTAAAGAAATTCATAGCATTAAACATAATCAGTGAGCCGTTTAGTTAAAAACCCCTTACATTTTATCTTTTCTTTTTATGCACAATACTGTACTTATGCATTATTATTTTACACTTTTCCTTAATGTGCCCTAATTACTTCAGAGTAGGGCTTTGCCATGAGAAAGTGTTTTTCTTATCTAGAACCTCAAGAAAGCAATAAATCTGATAATTGGGAGCAGGAGATTTGCAATGAGTCAGACCCGTCTTTAAATCTTTGCTGTGTCTTACACTAGTTGATTAACCTTCAATAAGTTATTTCACATCTCTGGGCTTTCTTTTCTCATACCTATGAAATGAGAACAGTTTTGGTTCTCTTTCAGTATAATTAGAAATGAATACAACAGTAAAACTGGGAGCTTTACAAATTCTATCAATGTTTATAAATGTAGACTGATGCCAATGCCACATCATTGATGTATTCAGTAAATGCTGATTAGGCACAGTTTATAGATTGAGTGCTGAAGACAGTTTGATTTTCCCTTGTGGGGACAGAAATATGAGCTATGAGATGAGCTGTGTTTATGGGTGAAACTTTATGGTTCACAGGAAACTTAGGCTTTCAGTGGTGGCATCAGGTAAGCAAGAGTTCTTTATTCTGTCTCCTCTTAGATCCAAGGAAGAGGAAATGGACTATGTGCTCCTATATCTCTGAATTTATTATTATTGTTGTTTACAATTTATCACTTTATATCCCAGTTGTAGCCCCCTCTCTCATTTTCTCCTGGTCCGACCCTCCCTTTTCCTTCCTCCCCTATCCCTCTCCCCTAGTCCACTGATAGGGGAACTCTTCCTCCATTACTGTCTGACCCTAGCCTATCAGGTCCCACCAGGACTGCCTGGATCCTCTTCCTCTGTGGGCTGGCTTGGTTGCCCCACCAGGAGCAAGTGAGCAAAGAGCAGGCAATCGAGTTCATGTCAGAGACTGTCTCTGCTCCTCTTACTAGGGAACCCACATGGAGAATGAGATGCCTATGGGCTACATCTGAGCAGGGAGCCTAGGTCCTCTCTATGCCTGGTCTTTGGTTGATACATCAGTCTCTGTAGGCATTTTGGAGCAACGCTTTAGAAACCTGGGCTGTATTCTTTTTTAACATTTTTATTTTATTTTATATTAATCACAGGTTATGTACTTTGTATCCCAGCCATAGCCCCCTCCCACATTCCCTCCCTATCCACCCCCATCCCTCCCTCATCTCCTACCTGCCCCTTTCCAAGTCCACTGAAAGGAGAAGTCCTCCTCCCCTTCCATTTGACCCCAGCTTATCAGGACTGGCTGAAATGTCTTCTTCTGTGGCCTAGCAAGGCTGCTCCTCCATCAAGGGGGGAGGGGGGGAAAGAGCCAGCCATTGAGTTTATGTCCGAATAGTCCCTGTTCCCCTTACTAGGGTACCCACTTGGATACTGAGCTACCATGGGCCACATCTGAGCGGGGGTTCTAGGTTATAACCACACATGGTCCTTGGTTGGAGCGACAGTCTCATAAAAGACCCCTGTGCCCTGATCTATTTGGTCCTTGCAGAGCCCCTGTCCTCTCCAGGTCATACTAACTCCCCCTTCTTTCATATGATTCCCTGCACTCTGCCAAAGGGTTGGTTATGTGTCTTAATATTTGCTTTGATACACTGCTAGGTAGAGTTTTTCCGAGGCCCTCTGTGGTAGGGTCTTGTCCTGATACTTGTTTTCTCCTACATCCAATGTCCATCTCATTTATCTTTCTAAGTGAGGATTGAATCATCTTACCCCAGGTCCTCTTCCTTGTTTATCTTCTTTAGGTATATAGATTTCAGTATGTTTATCCTATCTTATAGGTCTATATAAGTGAGTATATACCATGTGTGTCTTTCTGCTTTTGGGACACCTCACTCAGGATGATCGTTTCCAGGTCTTACCATTTGCCTACACATTTCATGATTTCCTCGTTTTTAATTGCTGAGTCGTGTTCCATTGTGTAAAAGTACCACAATTTCTTTTTCCATTCCTCAACTGAGGGATATCTGGGTTGTTTCCAGGTTCTGGCTATTATGAATAAAGCTGCTATGAACATAGTTGAGCAAATGTCCTTGTTGTGTACTTGAGTATATTTTGGATATATGCCTAGGAGTGGTATAGCTGGATCTTGAAGAAGCACTATTCCTAATTGTCTAAGAAAGCACCAAATTGATTTCCAGAGTGGTTGTACCAGTTTACATTCCCACCAGCAATGGAGGAGGGTTCCCCTTTCTCCACAACCTCTCCAGCATGTGTTGTACTTCAGTGTTTGATCTTAGCCATTCTGACAGGTGTAAGGTGAAATCTCAGGATCGTTTTGATTTGCATCTCCCTGATGATTAAGGACGTTGAGCATTTCTTTAAGTGTTTTTCTGCCATTCTACAGTTCTCTACAGAGAGTTCTCTGTTTGGCTCCATACCCCATTTTTTAATTGGATTACTTGATTTGTTGCTTTTTATGAATCATCTGGTGTCATAGCTGAGTGTGTTGTGTTTTGTGTGTGTGTGTGTGTGTTGTGTTTTGCCAAGTCATTTTCATAGCTGTTGTATTTCCTGGCCCTGAAAGCTTTTGAGCTTATCATTTTAAAGTGGTACTCAAGATAAATGTTGAGTTATTCTAGAAAGCCATGCCTTTGTTTAACCTGTTCCCAGATGCACTTCTTTTTCTTTCAGAAAAGTGATCATGAAGGTGGGTGCTTTTTTTTTTTCACTACATAGCTTAGGAGATCACCTTTATGATGTATACCTCAAGGCAACATCATTTTTCACAATATATGAATATACAGAGGTAACACCTTGCTTTTCATTCAACTGCAGCTCAGTAAAAAGTGTAGGAAGGCTTGCAGCAATGCCCTGGAACATAGAATAAAGGAGAACTGGGCTGTGAGTCAGGTGACCAGCATGACATACTTATTTCTACACCTTAGAATATTCTTATATTATTTGTATTTATTTGATGATTCTCAGTTAATGAGCATACATTGATTGGATAATTATTTAATATTTTTGTCTAATTTATGAATTGTTTATTTAATTCAATGTCTACAAGAGATGAGGGACCATATCTACTTACTATTGCAATTGCTTAGGACAATTCTTGAATATAATAAGTGCTCAGTATATAAACACAAGAAAGTTTATGACAAAAATAATGAGTTTGTAAGATGAGTGGACATTAGGAGAGAGTCCCCAGAGCCCTATTACATGATAAAATGAAAGTTACATTCTCTTATACCTTCCTTAGTGTAAGACTGAATAATGCTTTTCCTTTATTTGCTTTTTAAAAGAAGGAAGCAAATGCTATTTTATTTGGAAAATTGGCAAACCACCTCAAGATAGAGGTACTAGGAAGAATTTTTAGAGAATTATGACTATTTGAACTCAATGAGTTTGTCAAAGCTTTAAAGTACACACATGTACTTATTTTAAAGACCAATATAAGAACATGTAAGGGTAAGACCATTAACCCACACATTTTGGTCTCCGTCAGGAATAGGAAAAGCTCATTTGGGAATAGGAAAAAGCTCATTTGTTTATGTGTTGAAATAAGTTTAGGGTTGTTGGAAAACTGAAAGATTTTGCAAGAGAAATGGAGTCTTCCATTTCAGATGCCTCTGATGCTCTGGACATCTTGAAGTAATATGCAGCTCTTGATGACACCTCTTCAACACTTAGTAAATCTGACCTTTCCTTTCATCTGTCGTTATGCTGAATCACATGGCCCGGCAAGCAGCAAACACATTGCAACCAAATTTCACAATTGTAGACTGGGAACATGTGCTCCTTCAAATTGATTAGTGATATTACCAGTGTTTAAACCCATTTCCTGTCACCTTGCAGAATGGGGGTTACTTGACAGGAAGTCATTCTGCTGTCATCCAGCAGGGTTGCCAATGCAATTCTTTAAACCTGTCAGTGAGTAGAGAGGCAGCCGGCTTCACTCTGGTCTAAAGCTTTTGCACATGTTGAGCAATGCAGTGTTGAGAATATCATGGAAGCACCTAGTTTTGATACTAATGGAATGTGCATTTCCTTGAGATTTCTAAGTTCCCAAGGGTTTCAGGGAATACTGACATGGAAACTTTTATTTTTTTAAAAAAATGACCTTTCTCTCTTTAAAAATATGACCTTATTTTATGCTTAAAGGGTCATTTTGCATTAGGTGTATCTTCAATTCTATTTTGAAAAATCACCACTTTGGGGGAGTGGGCAAAAAAAGAAGTCCCAAGAGGCAGCACATTTCCTCTAATAAATTCAGTAGACTCATTCTTTGTATTGACGATATTATTTGTCATACATTTCCCTTGTCATATTGAGCATTCCCAGACCATCATTTAAAATAGATTGGTAATTTGGCCCTTAATTTTGGCACCTGTACATCTTTTAAAGCTGTGGGCTGTGTTTGGAGACTTTACTACTCTGTAAGTTAATACCCTTTCAGGGCCTAAACGCCACCATTAACTGTAAATTGGCCTCTCAGGATGCTGGATGGAACCATTTTTTATATTTATTTGTTTAATCTTTATTAGCCAAGGGTTGTCCAAGAGCTCTAAGGGAATTATTTGCCCACAAAACTTGGAGGCATGTTTAAATCTTTCTTTGTAACTTAAGGGTTAGGAGAGAGTTTGATCTCTGTAAGTACTTTAGGCTGCGTATGGCTCTAACCTCTGGTTTTAAGCAGCCTTGAAAACCAAGCCATAAGCTGCTCCCATCCCCTGGCATATAGGCCTAGTGAGTTCTAGATTTTCATAGCTAGAGAGGATCATAGAGATCATCTGGTCAAAATTATTTATTTTACAATTGGGGAAACTAAAGTCCAAAGAAAGGAAGTGATCAAACTGCTAGAGTTTTAAGTTATTTCTCTTCCCAGGTGGTAAGCGCTTTTTAGTAGAATTTTATAGCATAAAACCTTTACAAACCAGGGAAAAGATTACTATTGATGAGGTTTCATGGACCAGTAGGTCATTAGGAGCTATTTTCTAGAATGGGAGGTTCTTAGTAAGATGTTTTGCCTTCTACTTTTTGTTCTATTATTACCGAGTCCTCTTCTGCTTAGATGATTAGTCCTTAAACTTAAAAAGCCTTCCTTACACATTATGTCAGGTGTGTATGTTTCAAGATACATGTAAATACAATGTCTGGCATGAAGTAGGTTCTTAAAAGTGTTTCTCAAAAGCATACACTAGAGTGACTTGAAAGATTGGAAGAGTATGTTCACAACATTATTACTGTGTCTAAGAATGGTAAAGATTTCTAAGCTGGCTATATTCATGTTCATTTTCTTCCCCAAGTATGCGTTATTTGCCTTTCATAATGCTTTTTGCTAAAATATTTTCAGAGTGGTAGCTAGTGAAGTGACTTGGTTTTCTTCTTGGTCTTTTGGCTTTCCCAAACAATGGTTGTATTACGTTTTTGCCTATTACTCTAGATAAGAATAATTCAATGCCCCTTTCAAGTAAAGGATATCATTTCCTAAAGGACTTCACTGAGTTTTGGACTACTTTTTTATTTACTAATAGTTGCAGTTCCACAGAATGGAGTCTAAGGATCTATAGTAATGGAATTTGCGTAATTACATTTTTAGTTTAAAACAAATAAACAAACGTACAATAATATAATGCAGTGTTTCTCTGATCAAAAAGTTTCAGTGGCCGTAACTATCCTGTATTCTTTATCTGAATGTTACTCAGTGTCGCAGTGCTGTTTGGCATTGGACCAAATGTAGCAGTATCAACATCATCTAGGACTTTGAAGTGAATTACTCAGTCCTAACTGTAAGATCAAGTGCTCCCAAGAATCTGAGATCTTATAACTTTTAGGAGATTCTTCGACACAATAAAATTTCAGCTGCATTGGTATTAAGTTTTAAAACTGACATTATCATTCACCAAAATGCCTAAACCTTTTTTCATTCTTTCTGATGATTTTGGCTTTGTACAAATTTACACACCTGATATTTCATCATATTTCTTAACTTTTCTAATTTTTATTCAGACAGTTCTCTGGGATATGAATGGGATGCTCTTACTGACTTTCTACTTTAAGACTCAATTCAAATCAAATATAGCCTCATCTATAATATAACCTCATGTATATCTCAAAGTCTCTGCCTATAAGTGGCTTTACCTTTTCCACAACTCAAACAATTTGTTTTTCCCTGTACATTAAATTTATCTTTAAATCAGGTTATTCTTCTTCACACCTTCTCAGTACTAGGTTTACACTAGGTTTATAGGCACCGATATGCCTGGCTTCTCTTGCATGAGAGCTGGGGATTAAATGGGAATTTATGCTTGCGAATGAGTACTTTACTGACAGGTATTTTCCAGGTCGGCCTTGATTACTGAGGCTGCCTCTCTTGCTGGCCTTGAACTTTTAAAGTAGACTAGGCTGGCTAGTCATCATTACGTATACCTCTGTCACCCTCTGCAGCATCCAGGCTGCAGACAAGTACCACTATGCCTAGCTCTGTAACTCTAGGGAGCAGTTTTGGGCCTTCATGCTTGTACAACAACTTCATTGAATGAGCTATCTCAGTTTTTGAGAGTGGTTCTTTGATTGGCCTGTAATTTGCCAAGTTCGATAGGCTGGCCGGCCTGTGAGTCCCAGGGGTTTCCCCATCACTCTATTCCCCAGCGCTGGGGTTAGAAGCATGTGCCGCCATTTGCAGACTATTATTCTTAAAAATGTGGGTTCTGGGGAACAGTCTCAATTCTTGAACTTACATGGAAAGCATGTTACAACTAAATTCCACTGCCCCCAATCTTGCATCTTCTAGGAAGTTAAAGTTTTATCAACTAAATAAAAGCGTTAAATTTACTTAAAGTTCCTAAACAATGGTCTATAAATTATACCATTCCATGGTGAAATTTTCAGCACTCAGGAATGAGAAAATAAAAATGAACAAAATACTCAGCAATTAAAAACAAGGAAATCATGATATTTGCAAATGGTGGGAACTAGAAAAAATCATTCTGAGTGAGGTATCCCAGAAGCAGAAAGACACACACAATATATATTCACTTATAAATGGATATTAGACATATAATACAGGATAATCATACTAAAATCTGTACACCTAAAGAAGCTAAGCAAGAAGGAGGACCCTGGATAAGATGATCAATGCTCATTCAGAAAGACAAATGGGATAGACATTGGAAGGGGGAGAAAACAGGGAACAGGACAGGAGCCTACCACCAAGGGCTTCTGAAAGACTCTACCCAGCAGGGTATTAAAGCAGATGCTAAGACTCATAGCCAAACTTTGAGCAGAGTGCAGGGAATCTTATGAAAGAAGGGGAAGAGAGAAAGACCTGGAGGGGACAGGAGCTCCACAAGGAGAGCAACAGAACCAAAACATCTCCATGGGTCTTGTTTGAGACTGATACTCCAACCAAGGACCATGCATCTAGATAACCTAGAACTCCTGTGCAGATGTAGCCCACAGCAACTCAGTGTCTAAGTGGGTACCCTAGTAAGGGGAACAGTGGCTGGCTCTGTCCACAGAGGAAGACAATGCAGCCACTCCTAATGAGACCTGATAGGCTAGGGTCAGATGGAAGGAGAGGAGGATCTCCCCTATCAGTGGACTGGGGGAGGGGTATGGGAAGAGAAGAGGCAGGGTAGGATTGGAAGGGGATGAGGGAGGGTTTTACAGCTGGGATACAAAATGAATAAATTGTAATAAATGAAAATAAATTAAAAATGAAGCAAAATGAACTACATTTATTTAATTTTTATTTTAAGGTTATATCCTAACATTGTTAAGTGTGTATAATGATATGATAATTGATGATATTTGGCATTTTAAGAGTCGCTGCCTTGCAGAAGTAAATGACTGGAGAAAATGTACAATATTATTTTGGTGTTTTCTTCAAAGTATGTATTTTAAAATATTACCAGTCCATGGAATCTTTTTGTGTATGAACTACTGGCTTTGATGTGTTCCTGTTTTGCTTCCAGGATTAAGTATCTTATATTTTATTAATTTTAGTGCAAAGAAAACTGGAGATGAAATCATTATAGAAAATCAGGTGCTATAGAAACTGAAGTTTTGAATTCTACAAATAACTGACTTCTTTGACTTCTTGGCCCAGTGTTAAATTAGTACTTATGGACAGTGGTAAGCCATGTGGCTGCCAGTAACCCTGTGCTGGGGGAGATTCAAAACTAGGCTTGGTGTTCAGTTTTCTTTTATGATCCTTCAAACAGCTCTAAAAGCCTTTGCACTGAAAAACTACACAACTGAAGCAAAATAGAGGTTTTCTTTTTCTTTTTATTCTGCACAACCCTTTCAAAGTCTGGCTTGCCCTTGTTGGGATACTAGGAGGAACTCTTAGGTATTTGTTAAGAAAGAAGTGTCAGTTAGTAGTAAATAGTAATTTTTCTAAAGTGTTCGTGTTTATAGATATAGCACTGAGCTTTATGGAAACAATAGAAGAATCATTTAAGAAAAGCTTATCAACACTGTCCTGAATATCGCTTCATCCTGCTTCACTCCCTGCATGCATCTCCTTCTCTAACCACAGATTTGGGCTATTTGAATAGACTAAGCCTTTCAAGAGGGGTTCTGAATCTAATTTTACAGTAGCATATCTTTCGATTATTAACACATTAAAGTCAATATATTTCTGGCTTAGAAATCTGATGCTAATTGGTTTGGGAATATTTTGTTTAAAAATCTTTTTCCAAATGTGGCTGTGAATTCTTCAGTTTCTTGATTCAGAACTAATGAAAACATTAATTTTGCCAGAAAAAGATTATCTGATGGGACAGAAACATTTTAATTTTGGAGGTTACCTGTCAATTTTGTATATTCATGCCTTTTGTTTAGAAACAAGCCTACAGCTAATTGACTTCTGTTCCTTTCCTCCTGACTTCTCATTTTTCTGAACAGAGAAGACTCAAATTAAAACAAAGATAAAATTCCAAGGGAAGCTGGCATTGATCAAGGCTTGGGTTAAATTGAATTAACTGCTTTTTATTGAACTCAGCAGTATTAGTTATTAAAACCAGAGGTTTTTACCCTTGCTAGTGTAAAAAAAAGAAAACAATGACTCACACAAATGCACAGATTTTATTGGGAAATTAAAGCGCTCGTTTTCTCTTATTCTATTAAAGCTTTTGCAGACAAACACATGTAAACAAGGGCAGGAGATGCAAGGTGGTGAGTAGTCAGTACCTGTGTGTACTGACACTCCAGAGGTGCTAGCCCTCTGTTGTGGGAACTTGGGGGAATGTTTTATTCAGGAAGAAAGCAGGAGTGTGGTCTAAGGGTTTTCTTTTTTGGAGGGCTTAAGTTAGTTGCATTTCTAAATTACTGCTATGTTTCTGAAATGACTTGGAATTCTGCGCATGGTGAAGAGAAAAATGACAATAATGCAATGTAATATAAAAAACATAGTCAGGAAATTAGACCCTGAACACTAGTTTTACATCTATCGATTACAAGCTGCTTGGCCTTGGGTAAAACACCTCAACTGTACATTGTCATCTGTACAACAAGGGATCAAACCAGATGAGCCTCAAAGGCTCTCCTACCATTATGTCATCTATTTCTGTGTTTTGTTTTGTGCCTGTGGGAGACCATTGTGACTTAAAATGAATATGGAAGGAGTGAAGAAACTATGCCCTAAAATTTTAGTTTGTAATCTCTTTCATAAATAAAAGTCCAGACTGGTTTCAGTTAAAGGTCAGAACAGGACTTTCCAGTGCTCATCCTGCTACAGAAACATCAGTCTGAACAACTATTCCTACATGTAGATATTCTCACAGGAGCCAGTGGAACTAGGCTGCAGCACTTGAATGTAACGGAGATAAGAAAAGATGCACTAGGGGAGGTAAGGCACAGCTTTACTCCACTGTGTCACTGTGTGTGTGAAACATGGAGATAAATGACCTTTCCTTGGGGAAAGGAGGAGGGATTAAATAGCAGATGATGCCTCAGTCCTGAACACCATGCCTGCTCCAGTAAAATTCCACTGTTTCAGACAAACATGATGTTACGCACAAGATTAAGCTTCTGGACCAACATTCTACCAGGTAGGTACTAGCTGAATGAATATAGGCTTTGACTCCTGACATTTTCTCCTGTGGTTTTGCTATACATTTTTGTTTTGAAGAGACCATGAAGCTTTTATAAAATATCTCATAGCAGGTTAGGTTAAGATTATAATTTTGATTACTTAAATACAAAGGAAGACAGTTAGAAAGGCAAGGGAAAAGGATCTCAGAAATAACCAGATAAAGTGTGAAAAAAAAATGGATGTAATAACCTCTTTTCTATCAAAATTTTGAGTGTAAGCAGATTATATTTTGCAAATCAAAGGTAGGGTGGCCAAAATGGTTGCAGAATATTCTGTACATCAACTTTAGAAAACATTTTTTGCAAGTACATACAGAATATTCTCTATTATAAATAATCTGTTAAGCCGAGAAACAAGCCAAAACTAAATACAAGGATGTAAATAAAACCAAGTATTTTTTCTGGACCCAGTGATATCACACTAGAAATCTGTAGGCATACATTAAAACAAACAAACAACCTCTTTCTTTCATCTTTTTCTCCTTACTCCATCCCAGTCCCTTCCAACGTTCCAATCCTAGGTAAGAGAGAGAACTGGTTAGTGAAAGCGGGCTGAAGTTCCCTTAGTTAGCTGCTTCCTGCTGGTTAGGGTCATTGGGTTTCTTGGAGCCAGTCCAATTCTCGGTTCAGGAGATCTTCAACTTCTTGTTTCACAGTAGCAATTAGGAGCAGCAAGAGAGAAGTAGGACCAGCATTAATCTTTCTTTTATTCCACTCTCTCTGGGCTCTGGCATTCATTCTTTCTCCAGAGTCCTCAGATTTAAACTATCTGCAACTGGCAAAAAGCTCCCCTTAGAGCCTGCATGAGACAAACAGTCTGCTGCTGTGGACCGTCTGAATCAGTCCCACATCCCACACCTGGGACCAAAAAAAAAACAAAACATGTTTATACCCACAACTTGTTCCCCCTTTTGGTTTAAAAAAAAAAGCTTTTCTTTTAATAGAAAAAAAACTTGCTGTTGCCTTCGTGAGATAGTCAAGGAACCAGACCTTTTTGGATCAATAATTTCTTCTATAATCTCATGACTTTCAGCTGCTCATCTGGATCTGCTCACACTTCCTGCTGTTGAGCCTCAGGCTGGATTGCTAACAGCCAGAAGTTACCCAGGCATTCTTGCAGAGAACTGAGTGCTGCCAGAAATGGCTCATTCACTTCTCTGGCCGAAACTACATATTTCTGAGTTAATGCACTGGCCATTTTAAGCTCTGAGGCTGCACTGAGCATTTAGCATTTAAAAGTCTCGGGAAAGCTAACTGTGCTAATCTCTTAACCCGAGGCTGCTCCCCGGGCAGCTCAGTTTGCTCAAGATCAACCTGTTTTCTGGAAACAGGTTTTTGGCCTTTAACCTTTTAGCGTTGGACAGTTTTCTGCGCCTCCTGGCTCCCCAGCCTGCCCAGAGGTTGTGGGAACTTGATTCTGAAAGTGCATGGAGCAGGGATGGGTGACAGTTGTGGAGAATTCCAGCTCTTGGTTACCAGGTGTTCTCCCTTTACCAACGACATTTTTGATTTCCAAGACTTCAGCCTCTCCCTGCACTTTGTCGAGTTGTGTTACCAGCTCTGCAACCCTTTCTAACTGTCCAGCTATTCTCCGAGCCTCCACAACGGAATGCAGGAAGACAAAGGAGCAAAACCGGAAGATCCCCCCGGGAGTAAAGCGGGAATGAAACCAGTATTAGCAGCCACAGTAACCTTATGCTAGATCCTGAAATGGTATATTCATTTCTTTGAATCCTACTGTCTCCTGTACAGCATTACTCATTATTTTTAAGCCTGATGTCTGGGTGACATTTGTAGGTATAATTAAAAAAAAACAACAACCCTTTTTGGACATTGAATGGAGGAGAAAACAAGCAACAGGACAGGAGCATACCAAAGAGGACCTCTGAAAGAATCAATATAGCAATGTATCAAAGCAGATATTAAGACTCACAATCAAGCCTTTGGCAGAGGGCGGGAAGTAATAATAAAAATAGGGGAAGTTAGTAAGACTTGGGGAGAACAAGAGCGCCACAAGGACCAAACTGAGCAGGGCACAGGGGTCTTATATGAGACAGTTTCTCCAACCAAGGACCATATATGGATATGGCCTAGAACCCTCGCTCAGATGTGGCCCATGATAGCTCAGTGTCGAACTGAAGACCCTAGTAGGGGAAACAGGGACTGTTTCAGTCTTGAACTTGATGGCTGACTCTTTGACCCTCCCCCATACATGCCAGGGAGTAACAGCCTGGCTAGATCCCAGGGGAGGACATTGCAGCCAGCCCTGAGGAGACAAGATGAACTGGGGTTGGATGGAAGGGGAGGAGGTCCTCCCCCGTTGGTGGACTTGGAGGGGGCGGGGAGGAGATGAGGGAGGGTTGGGGAAAGTGGGAGGGAATGAGGAAGGGGGCTATGCCTGGGATGCAAAGTACCTAACCTGTGATTGATATAAAAATAAATAAATTAAACAAACAAACAAAAAAACCTTTTATTTACATTTCTTTTTTCTTTTTCTCCCTACTGTACCCCAATCCTTTCCAACATCTCAACATGAGGTAAGAGAGAGAAAGGGTTAGTGGAAGAGGGGGTTGCAGCTCTCTTAGCTAGCTGCTCCCTGCTTGGTAAGAGCCAGTCCAATCCTCCCTTCAGAAGATCTTCAACTTCTTGTTTCACAACAGCAACTAGGAGCAGAAAGGGAGAAGCAGGAACAGCCTTGTTCTTTCTCTTATCTCCACACTCCCTGAGTTCTAGCATTTATTCTCCCTCCAGAGTCCTCAGATTTAAACTCTTTTTCACTTTTATTTTATATTAATCACAGGTTATGTACTTTGTATCCCAGCCGTAACCCCCTCCCGCATTCCCTCCCTATCCCCCCTTTTCTCCCTCATCTCCTCCCTGCACCTTTCCAAGTCCACTGATAGGGGAGGACTTCCTCCCCTTCCATCTAACTCTAGCTTATCAGGTCTCTTCAGGAATGGCTGCAATGTCCTCTTCAGTGGCCTAGCAAGGCTGCTCCTCCCTCTGAGGGCAGGAAGGTCGAAGAGCCAGCCATTGAGTTCATGTCCAAAATAGTCCCTGTTCCCCTTACTAGTATACCCACTTGGGTATTGAGCTACCATTTGCTACATACAAGCAGGGGTTCTAGGTTATAACCATACATGGTCCTTGGTTGGAGCGACAGTCTTATAAAAGACCCCTGTGCCCTGATATATTTGGACCTTGCGGAGCTCCTGACCTCTCCAGGTCATGCTAACTCCCCCTTCTTTCATATGATTCCCTGCACTCTGCCAAAGGTTTGGCTATGTTTCTTAATCTTTGCTTTGATACCCTACTAGGAAGAGTCTTTCCAAGGACCTCTGTGATAGGCTCTTGTCCTGCAACTTGTTTTCTCCTACATCCAATGTCCATCCCATTTGACTTTCTAAGTGAGGATTAATCCTTTTACCCCAGGTCCTCTTTCTTGTTTATTTTCTTTAGGTGTATAGATTTCAGTATGTTTATCCTATCTTATAGGTCTATATAAGTGAGTATATACCATGTGTGTCTTTCTGCTTTTGGGATACCTCACTCAGGATGATCCTTTCCAGGTCCCACCATTTGCCTGCAGATTTCATGATTTCCTCATTTTTAATTGCTGAGTAATATTTGCAACTGGCAAAGAGCTCCTCTCAGAGCCTGTATGAGACAAATAGTCTGCTTCTGTGGACCATCTGAATCAGTCCCATATCCAACACCTGGGACCAAAACAAAAACATGTTTATATCCACAACAGAAATCAATAGTAAGAGCAATTTTAGAAAATTCAAAAACACATGAACAACAGGATCCTGAATAACAAGAGAGAGAGAAAGAGGGAGGGAGGGAAAGAGGGAGGGGAGGAGGGAGGTTAAGAGGGAGAAAGAGAGAACTTAAAATAATCTTGAATCTAATGATAACATTGTACACATAGTATCAAAATCTGTGGGATGAAGCAAAGCTGTTTTATGCAATAAATAACAAATAAGGGAATATCTTTATTTACCACCATATAATTGGTCAAAACCAATAGATACAGAAAAAGTACTTGGTGAAATTCAACATCCTTTAATGTTAAAACTCAATAAAACCAGGTATAGAGGAATATATTTCAATAAAATAAAGGTCATATTTGGCAAAATCATAGCTAATAATTACAATAAATGAAATATGTTACTGTAAGACAACATAGCCATACCTGCCATGTCTATTCGATAGCGTTATTGTGGTTTGCATGTGGAATGTTCAGGAGGTAGAACCTTGCTGGAGGAAGTATGGGGAAGGTCTGGAGTTTCTGTAGTTGGGCTCCAATTCCTGTATTATTGCTTTCTGACTGTGGTTGCAATGTGACTGTCCAGTCTCCAGGTCATGTTCCATTCCTACTTTGCCATCATGGAGTGTCTCCCCTCAAACTGTAATCTAGAATAAACACTTTTTTCCTAAGATTGCTTCTTGTTATTTTTTGTTATTGTTGTTATAGCAATAAGGGAAGTAACAATTAATGAGAAGCAAGGCTATTGTTATGAAAAAGTATGGATTCTTAAGCCGTTGGAACTGGTATGTGGGAGGAATGTAGAGGAGTTTGGAGTTCCCGATTATGAAACCCTTCAAATGCTGTAAACAGAGATTAATGGAATACTCTGGTGGGAATTTGAAACTAGAAAGCTGAGAAAAATGCAGACTGTGGGGACCTAGCTTATTGTGTTTCGTTGGGGAGCAAGGACTCTGTTAGGAATGAGGACAGAGGTTGTTCAGGTTATATTCTGAGAAAGAATATGGCTGTATGCCTGTGTCCTGAGAACTTGCATAAGGCTGAATCTAAGGACAACAGAGCTGCAAGGGAAGGACAACCGAAGCTCCTCTGAGTGGAAGTGATACCATCAAGAGTCCCAGATGACAGATGTAGAGCTGCAGTATTTGGTATTTTCCTTTGTGTGTTTTTGCTTTACTTTGGTTTGATCATTCCTCTCTTTTGAAATAGGAATGTTTACTCCATGCGATTATGTGTTAAGAGTATGTATCTTGTAGTTTGATTTTACAAGGACTCACAGTAAAGAGTTTACCCGGAAACTCGGAAGAGACTAGGGTTTTTGCACTGTTAGAATGTTAAGTACTATAGAGAGCTGAATGTTGTGGTTTAATTATGAAATGCCCACCATAGGCGCATATGCCCACTATTGGTTCAGGCTTTTGAGCACATAGCCTCCTGCTGGTGATACTTGTTTGGGAAATTGTGGAACCTTTATGAGGTAAGAGACTTATTGGAGATAGTGGATCAGTGGAAACAGGTCTTGGGATTTATAACCCGGTCCTAATTCCTGTTCATTCTGTTCCCTGGCTGTGGAGATGATGTGACCAGCTGGCAAAAGCCACTGTACCTCTCCTGCAGGGCTTGGACCAGTGCCCTCAGACTGAACACTGGCATAAATTCCTTCCTTCTTAAAATCCCTCTTGTCTGATATTTTGTTATAATAATAAGAAAAGTAACCAATACAAGAGTATTGGACACCTTACCTAGAGAAATTAGACAGGGCAAGAAAGAATATAAGCATCATCCAAATTTTAAAGGAAGAAGTTATATGGTCCCTTTGTGTATATGGTATGATCTTATATACAGAAAACTAATAACAATCAAAAAGCCATTTGAACTTTTCAAAACAATAGCAAAAATGATTTCAGTCTCTGTTACAGAGCAGTCTAGGAGAGCCTGAGTTACAACATGATACCCTGTCAAAAACCAAGAAAAATAATATGAAACAGAAACCAGGAAGGTTTTCTCATTCCCAATAGTGTCTAAAGAAATATTTAGGAATAAAATTGAACAATGAAGTTGAATAGTGAAACTGAAAAAGAAAAGTGGGAAGATATCACATGCTTAAATGTCCATATCACCCCAAATTGTGCACAGATTTCACAAACTTTCTAGCAAAATGCCAATAACATTTTTCACAGAAACAGAAAAAAGAATCCCTAGATTTACCTGGAACTATAAAATAATCTAAATAGCTAAAACAATCTTGAGTTAAAAAGAAGAAAGCTGCAGACATAACACTAGATTAAAAATACTATAAACCATAGTAATCAAAAGGTCATCATGATGTTAGAATAAAAACAGGAGTGTAGAATAATGTAAAAGAACATAGATGCTAGAGTCATCATGTACTTGTGAATTAGTTTTTGACAGAAGTATTCAGGACATAGAAAAGAATGAAAATATAACCTTTGCATGAGCACATACATGCACGCACACACACACACAAATGTCAAAATGGACTAAACAAAGACTGAAAATGAGAACAAAAAGAATAAGTGAATAAGCATTTTTTGGAAAGAAGATGCCCAACAACCACATGATCTTCTTTGTGAGATATCTATAAAAATTGAACTCATGGAAGTTTTGGGTAGAGTAGTGGTTACCAGGACTGAGAGTATTGGGAATATGCAAGTTAAAGCCCATAGAATTGTAGCCCATGGCAGCTCAGCATCCAAGTGGGTTTCCCTGGATGTTACGTGAAGTGAACCAAAAGAAGAACAACTAATCAACAAAACAAATGAACAGAACAAAAACAAATAAACAAAAATCCCATGTGATTTCATGTGTAGACTCTGGAAAAATTGAATTCATGGAAGTATAGAGAAATTCATCTCCTCTACATTTATAATTACCTATCAATATCATTATGGACTAAGATACTGATTTTATATTTTAATGTAGCCAATATTAATTTCAGTACTTCATTGTTCAGATCATCACAGCTTTAATGAGGCAGAGCTCTTCTGGTTCTCATGTCCCTTTGATTTGTCTCATCATTTGTGTGGTCTTATTTTTGAATAATTGCTTTTGTCATCTTTGTTTATAAGTAATGTTTATTGGAACACAGCCATGTTAATTCTGTTGCATATTCTTTATGGATGTTTCTGCATTACAGTAGCAAACTTTAATTGTTGTCACTGGGACCATATTACATTTAAGACATAAAATATTTGCTGTAGGATCACTTGCAAATATTTGATGTCTCTTGATCTAGGCTGTTCTGTAGATATTTCCCCAAGGCACTGTAGCTGTAACTTGCAGGAATATAACTTTCAGAATCTCCAAATTTATGTCTTGTTTCCTTAAATTTTTATGTTGATATTGATCCTAAAATGTAATCTTCAATGGTGCCATCAGCAAGGGTTTTTGAAACATTATTTGAGGTGGCTTTGTTTCTGTGATTGTGACTGACAGTTTTCTTGCCTAGGTACTGATTTAGTTTCAAAGTGCCTTCCTCTCAGTAACTTTTTCTAGTTGAAAGAGGAAAAAAAAATCAGGTCCACTGTGTCTTTATTTCTTTTACTGACTCAGACTTAAAATGTCCATATAATCATCACCTAAGCTGTTTAAATGCCTGTGCACTTGAGAAATTACTTGCTGATAGCACTAGGTCTGCTCAATGGAAGCAGTTAGGTGCAGAATTTAATATGAAGTGAAAAATGTTGACTAGAGTTTTGTGCAAGTCCATCAAACTTACTTCATTGGTAAATTTAGTCAAATTAGAGCCAATGGCTCCAGAAGTGAAATGTGAGCACATGAACCCACTTCTCTTAAGTGTTCTCCAAGCCATATGCTATGACCTGCATGAGAGAATATAAATCATTACACTCCATAGTGGTTTAACATGTTTAAACATCTGGATTTAGACATAAAGCTGATTTCAACATGCTTTTCACACTCCAACATCATCATTTCACCAAATTAGTAAAATTGTCAGTAGAGAGTGATTAGAAAAATGAAGTGATTCATTTCAAGTAGTAAATGTATTAAAGTCCCAATGAAGCTACATGAGTTTTATTAGTTCAAATTATTGTTCCGTCCTTTAATAACACAGATAGGAGTGGTGTGGACAAGGCTAGTGCTCATATGCTTTCTCTGGCATGTTGAGACCAATATCCTATGCAATGCACAGAAACCAGAAACAGGATTTGACCCATGGTAGAGCTCATTCAGATTATAACATAATGGTGCTATATAGAAGTTTGCTATAAAGTTGCGGATTCTAATAAATGGACTGAGAAAGTTAGCAGTTTCTAGGCACCATAGAACCAAGACTTAGTTCTTTCATCTTTTTTGTTTGTTTTGTTTTGTTCTGAGATGGGGTTTCTCTGTGTAGCTCTGGCTGTCCTCGAACTCACTCTATAGATGAGACTGGCCTTAAACTCAGAGATCTGCCTCCCGAGTGCTGGGATTAAAGGAGCACTCCACCACTGCCTAGCAGTTCTTTTGCCTTGTACTGCTAATTTTTTAAAATGAGGAGTTTGTCACATACTCTTAATTCACACTCCCTTTAGCTATCAGAAATATTCCTTCCTTCCATTATGTGTTTGAGCCTGAATTCATGAAGGTCACTATGACTTCCTGATTGTCAAATTCTGTTGTCTTTTCAAGCTGTGGTCGTTTATTGTATTTTATTTTTTAATTAAATTCTTTGTTGATTACACTTCATTCATCTTATATACCCCTATAGTTCCCTCCTTCCCCCCCAACCCCTCCCTTCCTCCCCCCTCTGTACCCGTGTCCCTCCCCAAGACCACCCATAGGGGAGGTCCTCCTTTCCCTCCCTCCAATCCCAGTCCATCAGGTCTCATCAGGAGTGGCTGCATTGTCTTCCTCTGTGGCCCAGCAAGGCTGCTCCCCACTCAAGGGGAGGTGATCAAAAAGCAGGACAATCAGTTCATGTCAGAGACAGTCCCTGTTCCCATTACTATGGAACCCACTTGGACACTGAATTGCCATGGGCCACACCTGTGCAGGGGTCCTAGGCTACCTCCATGCATGGTACCTAGTTTGACCATCAGTCTCAGGAAAGACCCCTGTGCTCAGACCACTTGGTTCTGTTGCTCTCCTTGTGGAGTTCCTGTCCTCTCCAGATCCCACTATTTCCCACTCCCCTCATAAGATTCCCTGCACTCTGCCCAAGTGTTGGCCATAAGTCTCAGCATCTGTTTTAATAGTCTGCAGGGCAGAGCCCTTCCCAGGCCCTCCGTGGCAGACTTCTGACCCGTTCCCTGCCTCTCCTTCTGATGTCCATCCCCTTTGCCCTTCTGGATAGGGGTTGGGCATTTTAGCAAGAGTCCTCCCTCTTGATTAGTTTCTTTAGGTGTACAGATTTTAGTAGGTTCATCCTATAGTGTATGTCTATATTTAGAGTGAGTACATACCATGTGTGTCTTTCTCCTTCTGGGATAGCTCACTCAGGATGATCCTTTCCAGTCCCTACCATTTACTTGCAAATTTCATGGTATCCTTGTTTTGTATTGCTGAGTAATATTCCAGTGTGTAAATGTACCACAATTTCTGTATCCATTCCTCAGCTGAGGGGCATCTGGGTTGTTTCCAGCTTCTGGCTATTACAAATAAAGCTGCTACAAACATGGTGGAGCAAATGTCCTTCTTGTGTACCTGAGCCTCTTTTGGATATATGCCTAGGCGTGATATAGCTGGATCTTGAGGAAGCACTATTCCTAGTTGTCTGAGGAAGCACCAGATTGATTTCCAGAGTGGTTGTACAAGTTTACATTCCCACCAGCAATGGAGGAGGGTTCCACTTTCTCCACATCCTCTCCAGCATGTGTTGTAACTTGAGTTTTTGATCTTGGGCATTCTGATGGGTGTAAGGTGAAATCTCAGGATCGTTTTGATTTGCATTTCCCTGATGAGTAAGGATGTTGAGCATTTCTTTGCCATCTGATATTCCTCTATTGAGAATTCTCTGTTTAGCTCTGTACCCCAATTTTTAATTGGATTATTGGATTTGTTGCTGTTTAATTTTTTGAGTCCTTTATATATACTGGAGAATAGTTCTCTGTCAGATATAGGGTTGGTGAAGATCCTTTCCTAATCTGTAGGCAGTCGTTTTGTTCTGGTGACAGTGTCCTTTGCTTTACAGAAGCTTTTCAGTTTCATGAGGTTGCAGGTATTGATTGTTGCTCTTAGAGCCTGTGCTGTTGGTGTTCTGTTCAGGAAGTTGTCTCCTGTGCCAATGAATTCAAGGCTTTTCCACACTTTTTCTTCTAAGTGGTTTAGTGTGTCTGGTTTTATGTTGAGGTCTTTGATCCACTTGGACTTGAGTTTTGTGCAGGGTGATAAGTATGGATCTATTTGCATTTTTCTACATGTAGACATCCAGTTAGACCAGCACCATTTGTTGAAGATACTGTCTTTTTTCCATTGTATGGTTTTGGCATCTTTGTCAAAAATCAAGTGTCCATAAGTGTGTGGATTTATTTCAGGGTCTC
>CM053762.1:53880275-53962578 GCA_028658305.1 Pachyuromys duprasi | reverse complement strand
GTGAACCTAACCAAGCAAGTCAAAGACTTGCATGAAAAAAATTTCCAGTCTCTAAAGAAAGAATTAGAAGAAGATATCAGAAGATGGAAAGATCTCCCATGCTCATGGATTGGCAGGATTAATACAGTAAAAATGGCCATCTTACCAAAAGCAACCTACAGATTCAATGCAATTCCCATCAAATTACCAACACAATTCTTTACAGACCTTGAAAGAAAAATTCTCAACTTCATATGGCACAACAAGAAACCCAGAATTGCTAAAACAATCCTCTATAGTAAAATATCTTCTGGAGGTATCTCCATCCCTGATCCCAAGCTGTACTATAGAGCAACAATAATAAAAACTGCATGGTACTGGCATAGAGACAGAATGGAATAGCTGTGGTCTTCTTAATCATGCAACATGAGAGAGTGTTTTGCACCTCTGAGTATGTATCTTCTTTTAAATATATGTCTTATTCTTATTCTTAGCCTTGGTGTCTCATCACCTCACATATTTTTCTTTGGTGATTGTTCTCTACTTTGGTTGCAATTACATGTAAATTGTGGTTAAATATAAACTTTTAGCCTGATCTTACTCCAGGATAATTTTCTCCCAAATGTCTTTATGGGTTGTCTTGAGTTGTCTTGATTCCAGTGTACCATAATCATACTATATTTTTCTTTCTTAAAATTTTTCCTTATTTCTTAAATACTTTATATTATTAATTGTAGTATTAGCAGGTTATCTGAGATTTAACATTGGAATAACATTTGATACAGGATTTTTTCCTGTTTTCCATAGCCAGTAAGTTAGAATATTTTCAAGATTTTTTGCTTTCATGCCTTTTCTTTCTTCCCTGTCTTTACATATCCTCTCTCCATTCCTCCTATTCCCCCAGCCACTTCTTTTTTCCTCTCCCCCACATCCCTTCCTTCCCTGCTTCCCTTCATACAGGTCTCCCAGGAATATCCACCAAACATGGCATAACTTACCACAAAATGACGTCTGTATAGACAGGCAACATGAAAGGCAGCATGATATATAGCAGTGGTTCTTATCCTGTGGGTCACGACCCCCCACAGGTCATAGATATCCCATGTATCAGATATTTACAGTGTGATTCATAACAGTAGCAAAATTACAGTTATGAAATAGCAATGAAGTAATTTTCTGGTTGGGGTCTCCTCAATGTGAAGAACGGTATTAAAGGGTCACAGCATCAGAAAGGTTGAGAGCCACTGGTCTACGGAAAAAAATAAATACAAACTTTGAATTCAAAGGACTTGTACTGGCCATCACATGAATCACTTTTCCTGTCTAATGCTTGTTTCCTCATCTATGAAAGTTAAGAGTATATGTACAGGTATCTTTACACAGGTGTTAGGCAAATCAGGTAAATATAAATATTTTATATTTTAAATTTCAAGGCATAGTGTCTGGCACCTAGCAGTTTTCCACAAATAGTTGTTGGATTTGGCTTCCAAAGCCAAATTGATTGTTTGGACAACTCTTTTTATTTTTATTTTTTCCACGAAGTTAATGGTAAATTGCTCCTTCATGATCTTACCCTCACTTCCCTTGAATATTTTGGTATGTAGAAGAGTACTTAAAGTGTGGCATGTGGCCAATGGCTGGCATATTTTTCAACTGGTGATATGGACTTTAAATGCAACTACTTCTCAACATTTGTCTTATCTTCAATTATGGTCAAACTCTCTTCCTCCATGTGTATTTGGATCCAATCATAGATAATTGTAATTCCAGCCTTAATTAGAATTCTATCCCTGATTTGATTTGCATTTTGGGCAAAATAAAGGAACTAAATAATAAATTCATCTTTGAAAATGATGAGTTTACAAGGTGGGTGTTACTTCAGTGTCATTTTGCATCCAGAAGCTGCCACAGCGTCCTCATTGAAGGGCAACCTGCATCTTTTGAATCGATGTGCCTCTCACTGCAGCACAGAACTGTAACTACTGAGCTATCTGTACCTACCTTTAAATAGTGCATGACTATCAATGGAGAAGCACTGAAAGGAAAGGCACACATCCTTATGCAATACTGAAATTTGGGTGGAATTACTTTCAAAAGGCGGAGCCCCCATTCAATGTTCTGTTGGGAAAACATGATTAGAAGTCTATGATCCAGAGCAGTTTAGAGCTAAATGAAGGATGATCTGTGTTTCTAGGGACCTACAGCCATGGTGTAATGATTATTTACAGGCACATTCATGCCCTTTCTAGAAAAAGCTTTCGTAGGCAGAACTGGCCAGAATTGTGTCAAGAATCTGTGGTCTTCTCCTATCTCTTCCATATATAGAATTTTCATCTAGGTTCACCACAAAGGAACTGAAGTTTCATCAGGAACAGGTACTTTAAGACAATGGTAGAAAAATATCATTCAAAACTTTAATTTGGTAAAATAAAAGTTTTCAAAAATATCTAAAGGAAAATGTTTGGATGACAGTGTGTTTATAGTCCTTTAACTTACTTTATAACTTTATGTTTTATTTGGCTGTGATGAAATATATTCAAGTAAATGCTGGCTTGACCTATAACATCAGGAAAAATATACTGCCAAATGTCAGCAGTTAAGCTTGTGTGCATTGTAGTACCTGCAATGGAACCCTCAGCAAAAATACTGTGAGTGGATGGGGCTAATGGGAGCATGTTGTCTGTTGTGTTATAAATAAACTACTGCCCCCAATGGAAGGGAAAGGTCACTGTTCTGTGCAACACGCCTTCTGTGAGATGAGGCTCTGACCACTAATGACACTTGTGCTTTTCATTACGACAGATGTGTTAACCACATCATGCTGGCAGCGCTCCAGCCAGTGCTGCCTTCTGCTTCTGCAGCCTTTCTCATCTTCACCTCAGTTGGCTGCAGAATTCTTCACTTCCTGTCCTAAACTTTTGTGAGGTGTCATGACTGTTAAACAGCTGCCATGTTGCAGGCCAGATGTGGCTGTACTTTAGTGTGCATGAAATGTTCCCTCCATAAAATATTAGATAGTTTAAAAAACCTGTTTTGAAGGTTTGTAAAACACTTAGGATTCTTTAAGATAAGAGGACTATTTGTATATTCTTAAATTGTGTGTGAAAATGTGCCAAAGTATAAAATACAAATGGTGGTAGTATTGTAGTTCTTTATTTTCCTGTTTATAAATATAGGTTTGCAGCTACTTTGAGGGCAACAAGTGAATATAATTCTATTGGATTTTCCAAAATCTGAAACAATGGGTTCTCAGCAAAGGCTGTTAAAATGTTGCATTGAGTTTAGAGTGGGAAAGGTCTGGACATTATTTGGGAGCAGGCAACAAAAGGAAGGAAAAAGCACACACTGAAGGTGTTTTTTAAAAACCTGTGTTTTGAAGGTATAATTTATATACAGTGAAATATGAATATCTCAAGTGTGGAGGCTTAACGTTGTAGTATTCTAACTCTATTAGCACCCAGTACCTTAGCATCAGCCATTATCTTCCATTTCTTCTTAGTGCCCACTTCCAAACAACCAATGGTTGAGTTTTATCACTGTTGATTAAATTTGACTATCCTAAAACTTCATGTAAGCATAGTCATGTAGTATTACTGTATGTGTCTGGCTTCGTTCATTCAGAATAATGATTGAGGCTCATCTGTGTTGTTATTTATTACCGAGCACTATTCTAATACATGAACAAATTTAAATATATATAAATTTAAATATTCTATTTAAAATAACTCACAATCTTGTTTGATAGACATATAGTTTGAATTACTTAGGATTTTTGCTATGATAGATAAAGCTACAGTGACCATCCTAAGAGGTTTGTGTTTGTTTTGTTTTTACACAGACATTTGCAATCACTTTTAGCTGATTTGTTAAGTGTTCTGTTGGTCTGAGCGTGCTGTACTGGCTGACACCTGCATCAGGTAGTACCCTGTCTAACAGCTATTCTTGCATGGATGCACATATTTCTGTTTTTTCCAGTAGAACAATATCCTTAACATGGCTCATCTATATGTATTCTCAAGCATTCTGTGTCAGTGCATTGATGATCATACTTAAATAGTTCAATTAAGTAGCATGTAAACAAAAATATTGTTTAGTTGCTAAGTAAAAGAGCATAGGGTATTCTGTAAAATGTTTTCGTTCAGAAAATACGGAACTACTTTTTCAAAAGTAGCTTTGTCAGTTTACATTCACACCCGCATCTGAGCTTTGACTGGTCCACACCTCCCCCAGCGCCCTCTCCATGTCACAGCTCCAGTGTGTGTGGTATCTAATGTTTTTATGCTTCTTACTTTAAAGTAATTTTGGATTTACAGAAAAGTTGTAAGTTCCCATCACATAGCTTCCCCCAATGTTAACATTTGATCAAAAACAATAAATTGACATTATTACAATGCTGTTAACTAATGTACAGATTTTGCTAGAGTTTTCCCATTAATGTCTTTTGTTGTTTGAAAACCTAGTTCAGCACTCTATATTACATTTGAGTTCATTATGGTTGCACTTTCCTGGTAACAAGTGATGATCATCTTTTCATAGATCCCGTTTGTAAGGTGTTTGTCCAAATGCCTTGTCTAGTTTTGTTTCATTTTGTTTTGGTGGTTGAGTGGAAGTAGTATTATTTTCCTCTTTGCTAATTTTTAAGAATTTATTTGTTCTGGATAACAGTCTGTTGTCATATATATGTGTAGTGAATATTTTGTTTCTATTCTATGACTTGAATATTTTCTTTTTATTTATTACAATTTATTTACTTTGTATCCCAGCTGTAACTCCCTCCCTTCTCCACTCCCCGTTCTACTCTCCCTTCCTCTTTTTCCCCTATGCCCCCTTCCAGTCCACTGATAGGGGAGGTCCTCTTCCCCTTCTATCTGACCCTAGCCTACCAGGTCTTATCAGGACTGGATGCATTGTTTTCCTCTGGGGCCAGGAAAGGCTGCAACCCCCAGGGGTTGGTGATGAAAGAGCCAGCCACTGAGTTCATTTCAGAGACAGCCCTTGCTCCCATTGCTAGGGAACTCACTTGGATGCTGAGCTGCCATGGGCTACATCTGAGCACAGGTTCTAGGTTCTCTTTATGCATGGTACTTGATTGGAATATTGGTCTCTACAAAGACCCCTAGGCCCAGATTTTTTGGCTCTGTAGCTCTGTTTTGAACCTTAAACTTACCTTAAACTCAGCTAGCAAAATGTTTTGCAAATTTTAGTCTTTCAATAAGTGTTCTTCATGGTTTCTTAGAATTCGGAAAAATTCTGATTTTAATATTTCTTTTTATTTTAGGTTAGTATTAGTTGGCTTTCTTACTTTTTAAAATCTTTTGACATTTCTGTTGTTGGTGGTTAAATATTCCTTTGGAAAATAGAAAGGATTCTTATAAGTCTGCATCAGTAAGAGAGGACTTTTTTTTTTTCTTCTGTTTCAGGTTAGTTTTCTCAGAACTGTTACAGTGTAGTAGGTGCAGTCCATGAAGTTGTGAACACCAAGTCATTGGTCCTGGGGGAGAAAAGGAGTTATATTTTTTGTGAACTTCAAGCCACATTTTTTTTTTTAATGTGGCTTCAAACTTGTGACCCTCCTAACTCTTCCTCCTTCAGCAAATCCTACTGGTGTGCACTGCCACAACCAGCCAAGCCACATTCTTATCAGTGGATTAATACTTAATCTGCTTTAGATTTGTTCTTATTTACTCATATATCATTTAATATAAAATAATGCATAAAATTTAATTAAATAACCATATACATTAGAATAATAAATAGTTACTGGATGTAGTGTAATATTTTTTCAACTGAGTGGTATGTATAATAAGACTGTAAAATTTTTTGTATTTAAATGTTAGCACAATGCTTTTTAATACACTTTTTAAAATAGGTGATTATCTATTGAATACATAAATATACGAACTTTTAAAAACGTTTCATAACTTCGTAATATACTATGGAAGTTATTCTAGCACATTTGAGTATAGTTCAGGAAGATTCTTCCTTTGTCTGAATGTACATTATTAATTCCTTACCAATGCATTCATGGCCAAATGTTTAGAGGAAATTTATCTAACAACCATATCTTCTCTATAATGCTCATCACAGCCTCCAGGAACTTAAGAACACCAGACAACAATTAAGCATGGTGCTTAGGATCCATTTTAAACAGCAAAATCATCACTTACACGCAAAAATGTGGAGGATGTGAAACTAAATATGTCAAGAACTGAACAACTGTTTACATTTTGACAATATAGAAGACTGTCCCCAATTTAACCTCAGTCGGGGATCTGTGTGTTAGGTGACTTCACATCTTTAATCATTGTGCAAATATCATAAACTTATCAAGAATACACTGAAATAAAATGTACTTATATTGATTTTGGCCTTAAAAGTAAAGTTTAGCAAGGAACCAAATTTGCAAAAAATAGATTTAAAGGAAGGAGGATCAACAATAATAGGACTTATTACAAACAGCAGCTTTTTATACTTTGCAATTTTTAGGCCTTCTATGATGCTTTCTATGAATTTTGAAAATTAAAATAAGATCTTAAAGTTGCCATGTGTTTTATTTCTATGTATTTCTTGGAATAGCCCTGTAAGGGAAACTTTTGGAGTAACTGAACAGAAGCTGAAGTTGCTGAAGTGGTTATTTTCAATACTAAAAGAAGCTACTTGTTAGTAAAAATGCAGCTGCGTAAAAAGAGCATTGGATAGCACACGCTTTTGCCACACCTTGGTAGTCCTGGTCCCCGTCACCCTTTTAAGGTTTGCTGGTGAAGGGCAATTTCTTTGATGTTATCATTTTCCCTATGCCTACTCAACAGTCCATATTTACTTAACAAATGTTCATCTAAAATACTGTCTTAAAATTTTGCATATCAGGTCTGAAGCTCTGGTTTTAAAAAACCTCAGGTAGAGACTGGGGAGATGGCTCTTTTGGGTTCAGTACCTGATGCACAGTCATGAGATGAAGACCTGATTTCAGCTCCGCAGAACACACATCTAAGCTGGATATGACAGTGTGTATCTATAATACTAGGGATGGGAGACTGGAGACAAGCATATCGTTGTACTTTACTGGCTCACCAGCCTAGTCAAATTGACAAACTTCAGGGTTAGCAAGAGGCCCTGTATCAAAAAATAAGGTGGGTGGAGAGCACTAAACTTCAATGTTTGGTCTCCATGCACATATGTGCATATACACACTTGAATGTCCATGTATGCACAACCACATGAACACGTATATGGCACACACACCACAAAATCAAATCAACCAAATCAAACCAAATCTCAACTTGATTCAGAACTGCCTCTTATTAGCTATGTGATGTTAGACCTGATATTTGGGCCCTGAAGTCTATTTTTCCATTTGCAAAATTGATGAAACGATCACATATTAACTATAATATAAATATGTAAATACACATATAACTGTAAAATACACAAAATACATGAATTCTATATTTTATTCATCATATAGTTAGTATATAATCGTATAATAAAAATTCAGGTTGTGAAAGTTAATTTGAACAAAATGCATATACAAAAGTGCCAAGTAAATATAAGCATCTTATAAAATGTATGTATTATTATGATGAAACTCTTTTAATGAAAATACTATAATTCTCTATTGCAGACTTTCTTTTCTTTTGGATTTTATTTTGAAAATCTTTTCTCTCTCTCTCTCTCTCTCTCTCTCTCTCTTTTTTAAATTTAAAACAACAACGAATGAGTCACATTACAGGAACATGCTTTAGAATAGATCCATGTAGCCGATCTTTGCTACTTTGTTGGTTCCTTTTCTCCTTTTCACCCTTCTTCACTCCTTTACTTCTTCCCTTTAAACCCCCTAGCACTAAATAGGAAAGAAAAATAATAGAGAAAAGAGGGTGGCGTTATTTTTAGACTACTTCCTGCCAATTAGGGGCATTGAACTCCTTGGGGCAAATTTGATCTTTGAGGTCAGGATATCTAATTTCTTCTTCTCCCTGTTTCTTTTTTATGCATGAATATTTGACAGACCATAGCCAAAAGCACCCAAATAATATCCAAAAGCATCCATACCACCCACCCACCCCTGGGGCTCTAGAGTTTGTATATCCTCTAAAAAGTCCCCAGAATTCCAAATGTCACACAATCACAGTAACTATCTGCAACTGGCAAAATCATGTCCCCACCAGAGCACAAGGCAAATCATAATCAGATGCTGTGAATAAGCCTCATATCCCCATACCTGGGATTAAAATGCAACTGTTATTCCCATAACATTTCTGTGTTTTTTTAAAAGAAACCAAAATTACAAAGTTCTCACTGCAGATAGAGGAACAAATCACAAATGTAAATAATTTTTTAAATTAATTAATTTGATTAATTAACTTTACATCCTGACTCTCCTATCAGTCCTTCCCCCTTTCCCTCTCCCCTCCTCTCTGCTTTCTCTTCAGAAAAGGGAAGTCCTCCTATGAATATCAACCAGCCTTGGCATATCAAGTTACAGTAAGACTAGGCACGTCTTCTTCTCTTGAGGCTAAAAAAGTCAGCACAGTAGTGGGGAAAGAGTCTCAAAGGTAGGCAACAGAGTCAGAGAAAGACCCTGCTCCTGCTGTTAAGAATCCCATATGAAGACCAAGCTACACAACTTACATATGTGCAGAGGGCCTAGGGCAGTCTAATGCATGCTCACTGGTTGGTAGTTCAGTCTCTGTGGGCTCTGTGGGACCAGGTTAGTTGATTCTGTAGGTTTTCTTGTGGTGTCCTTGACCCCTCTAGCTCTGAGAATACTTCCTCCTTGTCTTCTGCATATTTATTTACTTGTTTTATAATGAAATTCCAGAAAAATGTTATGACATGTTTATAGATTCTACTACCATTAAGTCTGAGTTATTTGTTTCTCTTAGGAATTCATGATGAATCTTGTTTTGCTATTCTTACAGCGTTAATTACAGGATAATGCAATAAGTCACCTGACATGACACATGGGCAGCAGTCATGTTTGTTGTTGTTTTGGTTCTTGGTTATATAACTGAACATATTGGGCTCTCTTCTTGGTAAGTACAGAGAGATACAAACATAACTAGAAGATAAAAATGGAGTGTTGTAAGTGATAATTATTATTTACTACTGGCTTATTTTTTATTAATGCTGCTGTTAATCCTAAACAGCTATATAACCAAATCACCACACAGAGACTATGATTTATTTAGTTAACCTAGAACACAATGCTGGGCAATAGTTACTCCATCCTAAACCTCCAAGCCATCATAGTTTTCTAACATTTAGATTCCCACATTATACTTGCTTTTAGTCATATCTGAAGTCATTTCTCCACGTCTTTCCAAGACTTCTTCAGCTTGCTCTCCCAGCTTTTTCCTCCCTTCTCCCTCCTCTACCACCCACCTTCCTGTCCTCTGGCTCCTCCCTCTCTTCCTGCTTCTTTTCCCTTGCTCAACATTGTGGCTAGTTGCTTTATTTTATCATGTTTACACAAAGTTGAGACAGGTGATGCTTAGAAAAAGTATCACAATGCAATGACCAGATTGCAACCAGAGAGTTGGGGAGAGAAATCAGCATTTGAATGAACAGGGTAAGGTGTATACATTTTAAAAGAACATTATACCAACAATGGAGAGGTTGTCCCGGAATGGTGGTACATATCTAATCCCAGCATTCAGGAAGGCAGAGGCAGGCAGATCTCTGTGAATTCAAGGCCTGCCTGGTCTATAAGCAAGCCCAGGACATCCAGGGCTACCCAGAGAAATCCTGTTTTGAAAAATACAAGTGGAGAGGTGACTTTATCTGCATTAGCTAAGAAGGACATTGGAGTTACTCCAAAGGCAATATGGATGTTTTATTCAGGTAAAATACATATATTAATATAAAAAACATTTTGGTGTTAGGCGCATTACTGAACATGCTCAGTTTAAGGCCATACTTCAAGAAGGGAAGAGAGTAAACACATCTCTGGATTAGCTCAGGGTCATGAAATAAGTGTCTAAAAGTCTAAAACGGCATATAAGAACATTCAGATTGTATCATAAAAGATGATGGGCAGTGATACTTCTGGGCATGCTCAGTTTCTTTTGTGCAAAAAAAAAGGTTTAATTGAAACAAACACAAGAGACATTTGGTTGTGCATTTGCGGAGCTCATGGGGCCTTTAAGAGGTATGGTTTCTAAGGAAAGGCTTATAGGGTTTACAGCCTCATCTTGAATTCAGTTACCTGTCTCTGCTTTGTGTTTGTTATTCAAGATATCATTTCTCAGCTTCCTCCTCCAGCCACCTGCTACCATGCTTCCTGTGCCATTATGGATTTTTCATCTGAACCCATAAGCCAATATAGACTCTTTCTTACTTAATTTGACTTTGGTAATGGCATTTTATTGCAGCAACAGGAGGGCAATGGATAAGAACCTAGGATATGCTGGCACAGTATATCCTACCACTGTACTTTTAGCTCCCGGTTTTGTGAGTAACAACCTCACTATGATTTCAGACTGTTCTTGAACTGACCATGTAGCCCAGGCCAACTTTGAGCTTGTTATTCTTTCCTCACACCCTTGTACTGCTTGGATTTCTGGCATGTGCCACAATATAGATTTTGTGTTATAAACTAGCTTTCTCAAACTCAATATTATTCCAATCTAATCCACATATTCTTAGGTGTTACTCTACATTGACAGAGAAAAGGTCACAATAATAATTTCTCTTCAAGGAGCTCCTAGGTTATTACAGAAGATAGTATGTTAATTTTCAATGATGATATTATAAATTATTATGGACATGATGTTATAAAACAATAGAAAGGTATTATTTTATAATTCTAGAGGCAAGTGGTCTGAAGTCAAGGCATAAGCTGGGTTAGCCCCATTACAAGGTTCCAGAAAAAAATTCAGTTTCTTCCCTATCAAAGCTTCTGGTGATACCTGCTATCCCTTAGCTTGTTGTCTGCGTTATTACTCTAATCTTTACTTCTGTGGTCACATGGCTTCCTCCTATTCGATTTTTTCTCTTTTGTGTCTATTATAAATTCTTTGTCATTGGATTAAGAGCCCATTCTCTAACTCTGGATGATCTCATTGCAAATCCTTAATGAAATTATCTCTTTAAGAACAACCCGCTCACACTTTTTTTTGTCAAATAAAGTAACATTCACAGGTTCCGTGGATTTAATGTAGATATTCTGAGTGCTGTATCTTAGTATAACACAGGTCAGAACATTTATCAAGATCATTTACACACATATCCTTTATTTAGGTATAAGAAATAGTTTTGTTGCCAAGATTAAATAGGAAGATGGCAGGCAGTAGGTATAAAACACAATTCAGTTACACATAGCAATTGTCTTTTTAGAGTACGTTAGATTCCAAATGTTTTTCAAACTAGACATGCTAAATTTTTATTACAACACTTAATATGCAGCTGCCATCCATACTTCTGAGAGATAATGGAATAGCAGGTTCTGAAATCCCTGGAAAGACGGTAAAACTCAGGCTTTGTTGCCACTATTTACTAGGTATATCACCTTAAGTAAGGCTCACCTATAAAATAGGAATTATAGTAGTGTTTGTTTTTGTTGAATGGTTTAAGTGAATACTAAATGGGCCTCTGAGCATATCAGGAGGCTGCTGTCTTTTTTTAAAAAATATTATTATTATTGAAAATATATTCTTGGCTCATACCATACAGCCTGACCTCCCAGCTACCCCTCCCTCCTCTCCGCCAGAATCACTCCCCCTCCATTTTCTCCCACAAGAGAGCATGACTGCAAGAAACAGCAACCAAACACAACAAAACAAGATACAGTAAGACAAAGCAAAAGCCTTCATATCAAGGCTGAACAAGGCAACCCAATAGAAGAAAAAGAGTTCCAGGGATAGACAGAAGAGTCAGAGACATATTCCTTCCAAATATTAGGAGTCCCACAAAGACACCAAGCTAATATTCACGATTGTCTTTGTTGTTAAGTGATATAAAGTCCACCCCAATGTGGGCAGTAACTTCCCTAAGTAGAAAGCTTGCTGGAGACAGCCCGATTCCATGATCTCTCAGGGATTTTGTAGCCTATGTTCATTGTCTTTCCAGAGGTATTGATGGGAGCTGCATATTAAATGTTTTAAACAAAAATTTAGCATGAGAGGCTTGAAGGAGATATTTGGAATTGAAAACATGTATTTTTCCTTTTTCCTATTATTACTATTATTATTGTTGTTGTTAATTACAATTTATTTATTTTGCATCCTGGCTGTAGCCCCTTCCTCATCTTCTCCCAGTCCCACCCTCCCTGCCTCTTCCCCCTCAACGTTCCTCCCGTAGTCCACTAATAGGGGAAGTTCTTCTCGACTACTCTCTGACCCTAGCCTATCAGGTCTCATCAAGACTCTCTGGATCCTCTTACTCTGTGGCCTGGTAAGGCCACCTCACCAGGGGCAGGTGACCAAAGAGCAGGCAACTGAGTTTGTGCCTGTGATTGCCCCTGCTTCCCTTACAAGGGAATTCCCATGGAGGCTGAGCTGCCGTGGGCTACATCTGAGCAGGAGATCTAGATTCTCTCCATGCATGGTCCTACTTCTGATGTCTCTCCTGTTTGTCCTTCTGAAAGAGGATTAAGCCTCTTCCCTAAGGTCCTCCTTGTTGTTTAGCTTCTTTAGGACTATAGATTTTAGTATGTTTATCCTATATTATATGGCTAATATTCACTTATAAGTGAGTATATACCATGTGTGTCTTTCTGCTTCTGAGTTACCTCACCCAGGATGTCTAGTTCCATCCATTTGCCTGCAAATTTCATGATTTCCTTGTTGCTAATAGCTGAGTAGTATTCCATTGTGTGAATGTTCCACATTTTCTGTATCCATTCCTTGGTTGAGGGATATCTAAGTTATTTCTAGATTCTGACTATTTTAAATAAAGCTGCTATGAACATAGTTGAGAAAATATCCTTGCTGAATGGTTGAACATCCTTCATATATATGCCCAAGAGTGGTATAGCTGAATTGTGAGGTAGCACTATTCCTAATTTTCTGAGAAAGCACACCCACATGACTATGTATACTTGGTTTTTGACAAAGAAGTCAAAACCATACAATGGAAAAAAGACAGCATCTTCAACAAATGGTGCTGGTCTAACTGGATGTCTACAAGTAGAAAAATGCAAATAGATCCATATTTATCACCCTGCACAAAACTCAAGTCCAAGTGGATCAAAGACCTCAACATAAAACCAGACACACTAAATCTGTTAGAAGAAAAAGTGAGTAAGAATCTTGATCTCATTTGCACAGGAGGCAACTTCCTAAACAGAACATCAACAGCTCAGGCTCTAAGATCAATAAATGAGACGTTATGAAACTGAGAAGCTTCTGTAAAGCAAAGGACACTGTCAACATAACAAAACAACAGCCTACAGACTGGGAAAAGGTCTTCACCAACCCTGCATCTGAAAGAGGATTAATATCCGGAATGTATAAATAATTCAAGAAGCTAAACACCAACAAAGCAAGTAATCCAATTTTTAAAAATGGGGTACAGAGCAAACAGAGAATTTTCAACATAGGAATATCAAATGGCAGAGACACATTAAGAAATGTTCAATGTCCTTAGTGTGACTTTTAAAGGAAACAAAAAAATACTGTGTTATAATGGAGCACCCCTTTAATCCCAGCACTCAGGAGGCAGAAGCAGGTGGGTTTCTGTGAGTTCAAAGCCATCTGGTTTTTTACAAAAATTAGTTTTTAAAAAAATAAGTATTAAATTTTAATACCATGGTAAAATCAGAAATGTGTTATGTTTCATTATACTAATTATTTTTGCACTTGCATAATAGTGTTGTTTTACGTGATTATGTGATGAGTGATTTGGGGCAGGGGAAATGTCTATAACTTTTATTTCTATAAAAGCCTAAGTGTCATTAATTTGAACAATTTCTAATTTAAGCTAGGAATGAACCAGGTACATGCTAGACTTCCTCCCAGTATTTCTCAAAGCCTCAGATTTCAATATTAAAATTCAATCTTGGTCAATACTTCTTTCTTCTAGCTCCTGGTCAATTTGGAAAGACACCTACCATAATTGGGTTGTTTCTAAATCTTGCAAGGCATCTGCCCATAACAAGTGACAGTTGAGGGTCACTAGTTTTTACTCAGCTGAATTGTCATTCAAATATTTCACTTTATTTGTTTTGCCAGTTCATTATTTAAGTTGTATTTTTCTAAACTCAGCTTAGACTGGGTTTAAGGCTTGACCACATGTGAAGTCTAACATTTTAAAGGTCAGCTGGTTTGAATTATTTGTATGTAAGAGTCAACAGATTATTTTTTTTTATTTTTAAATAGGGAACCATCTATTGTTTTTCCACTTGAAAACTTAAATGAAACATGCACATATCTCACAAGCTTCCCTCAGATTTTCTCAGAAGGAGTTTATATTTGTTCTGAGAGAAATCACAGAGCAGTTGCAATTGCACATGGTTTAGAGACAGCTCACATCTCAATAGCTGAAGGCTTAGATAAAGGTAGGTCCTATGGGAGGAGGGCTGCTCCTCGGTTAAGTGCCAAGAGAAAAACAGCTTCTTTGTTTCTGTGGCATTACCACTCTGCAGTACCTGAAACTCCAGCACACAACCACATTGGGGTGTAGTTTAGGTGGGGCTGATATCATAACATTTTGGTGTGCTGCTTCTGGAATTTTCTGTTGCCTGTGAGCTTATGCCCAATTTCAGTATCACCTCAGCTTTCTAGACTTAAGCCCCCATGTACACGATGGCAGGTACATCCTCTAAACTCGTTGGAACCTACTGCTTTCTAATCCGTTGAACCCTCTCCATCTCACTCAAATATGGAAGACAATCTTCTTAGAGTACAAAGAAAACAACCCTTCTTGCATGAAACCTTAATTAAGTGATTAATTAGTTTCTGTGTATCTGTGTGCGTGTTTGCACATGTGCATGCAAAGGAACTGAATGCAGGTCCCCTGGGAGATCAGTAAATGCTCCTCTTAACTGCGGAGTCATCTCTCTGTGCCCAAAGCTTTCTTTTTTTCTTTTTTATTTTCTTTTTTTTTTTAATTCAGGCATGATCTGTGATTAAGTCTAGAAGGATTTTAACATCAACTAAGTTGAGATGGATGGCCAAAAAGGGAGCGGAGCAGCTGGCCAATGTTTAGTAGAAAAGCAACAGTCAAAATTAAACACCATTGTTTAGTTTCTGTTTTTGTCCTCCTGGCATCATCTCTAAAGTTGTTTTGTTATAGCATTAGTGGTTTTCAGTCAATATTATTACTGGTACCTTTGAAAAAAAAGTAGGGAACCATGTTTTGCTTAGGAAAACCAACTGCTTTTCATTTTCGAACATCTAACCTTGCTTGTCTTCATTCCCTTTCTGCTTCTCTACCTCATCTCTCTCCCTCCCTCACTGTCTCTCTCTGTCTGTCTGTCTGTCTGTCTGTCTGTCTCTCTCCATCTCTCTCTGTTCTTTAATTTACCAAGTTCTTTGTGCCTTAGGACTTTTCCACAAGCTTCTCCTTTTGCCTGACACTCCCCCGCCTCCCCACTGTGTCTTAGCAATTTCTACTCATCTTTTGGTTTGGGGTTACCTCGTGGAATGAAGGTAGGAGTGCCATTGATTTTGGAGAGGAGTCACTGGAAAACCTTATGTACATAATGTTAGGAAGACATTAATTAGAGAGATTCTTCAGGTAGAGTAAGGTAGGATTGAAGCTAGGAGAGAATGCAGAGCTTTATTGAAGTGACTCTTGTTTGTAGTTCCACAAACACTGACAGAGAATGTGTTCTGGGTTAAAAAAGGGAAATCTTCAAAACATAATTAGTCTCTGGCTTACAAATCTTGCATAAGGTTTGGGGGGAATGACAAATATACTTGGCCAACGGTAATTCAGAGAAAATTAATTTATGATCTATAGAGGTAGAAAGGGAGCTATGGGACAATGAGGAAGCAAAGAATAGTTCTAGCTTTGAGCTATAGAGTAATACATTTAAAAATGGTTGGGTTTAGACTATATAATTATCACCATTTCTAACATTTAATCACTCTACTTTCATATTTTCCCTTTCTTACAGAGCATTTTGTATTTGATCTATATTTTTAACCTTAATAGTTTAAGTGGATTTAGAAAGTAAACTGTATTTTACTTCTATAAATGGAATAACAGCTCACTCACTGTGAATAGATGGTAACTAAAAATAAAGACAGTATAAATAAAATGGTGCTATTAAATTCTATCTTAGTAGTGTTGCCTGTTCCTTGGCTCTGAGACTGAATCCTTATAACAAGAAAGCTTAGTGAGTGTTGGAGATGTGCTAATGTCTTAGCATGACATCAAGATACACTTGCTAACAAATCAGAATTCAGCAAAAAGAACTAAGTTAAATTGCTTTCTCCCTATGAAGTTACTATTATTAAATGTCTTCCTCTATATTTTCTGACCTCTACACATGCTACCAGTCTCTATTTTTGCAAGGACTTTGGTGAATCAACTAAGTTTTAAGTTTGACACATGCAATACAGCAGAAAAGATCCTGAGCTCATGTAAGAAGTGGTATTTGGGGCACTTCTGTGGCAGAATCTGAAGCAAGAATATTCATGTAAGACACTAGCCTTCTGCCATGACAGTAGAAAGAGGAAAGAGATGAACAAAGACTGGCTCTTATTTCGGAGTCTTACTTTCTTGGTCTCATTTAGCCAAAATAAAAATGAGCTAAGGATCAGCTTTCCTGTTTTCTTCCCAGTTGTCTTAATCTAGGTGAAGGTCATCACTCCCAATGCTGCTGTGTCTCGTTGGGATAATAAAGGTCTCTGCAGATGTGAACAATGGTGCCTTTCCAAATGCAGACAAAGTATATGGACTAAAAGTAAGCTTTACTGGTGAGGCTTACTGAAGTTTATCACTTCAGAAATACAACCTCTCAAATATAGATCATCAAACACATCAGTATCATTTCACAAAGTATCTTGGGCAAACATAGCGCTTTGATGCAGTGTAATCCAGATAAATGCCGTCAGGCAAGATAGAAAGTGTTCTTTCTGTATGGGCTAGACCTCTGAGGAGATACTGGCGTTTGCATTTGGCAGGACATCAGCAGCCACTGGGACTCCCTTCACACTAGCCCCTCTCCCTGCCTCAGAGATAATTTTGACAAGAGATTGGAGAGAATCCCTGTGGGTTCTGTGAAGAATGTGGGATTATTTGTTTTGTAAGATATATTTTGTTTGTCTTAGAAGAACTCTGCATAAACTTAAGAACTGTAATTTATAGCAGAATGTAAAGTAATAACTAAGGCACTCTTAGAAATTATAAATATGCATCTCATGCTAATGCCTGCAAAAAGGATCAATGCCTTAGTTATACTTTTCTTGGAACAAAGGAAATAAATGTTGTGCTTTCCATACTTAAGATATGTCAGGCGTCTTTTCATTATGTGCATAGTACCTCTATTCACATATACTCTCAACAGCTAATTCCACTTTTAGATGGTGAAAGTGAGGTTCTCACTCTAGCTGATCAAGGTCAAATAGCTGGAAGTGGTAGAAGCCATATTTTCTGAAAGTCTACGTCTTTTAATTTTTTTCTTAATTTAACATGTTGTTATAGGTAAACTGTGATAGAAATGTAATCTGCATATTTATGTAGCTTATGTTTATGTTTTCTTTGCTTCTCCTTTCTTCCCCCTGTTGCATATTAGCACCACCTAAGTGTAAGAAATTGTCAGAGTACAAGGCTCAGAGGTAAAAAGATTTGATTTGAGTACAGCTCTATCATTTTCTAGTTCTAGACACTGGCAAGATATTTAGTGTTTCCAGTGTACAATTTTTTTAATAGAAGTCAAATGTAATAGCACCTTTTAAAAATGTTATTGTTAAATACTGTAAGAATAATGCTGGCCATAGCACCTCGCATGCTCAATAATAAATGATGCTATCATTAACATAATTCATTTATTTAAGATACATTCATATCTCTACTAGATTTTCTTTTGTTTCACAGGTCTCTGTGTAAACTTTTTCTTTTTTTTTTTCACTTATTTATGCTCCGTTTTCTGTCTAATTCTTGACTAACTTTAACTTGGTGTGTAAAACCTGCTTGGGTCTACATATGTATTAGAAATATATTATAAACAAATTATTTGGCCAAAAGTGTATATGTGTGTAAGGGGGGGGAGGTTTGTGCTTGTACCCTGTGTGTGTGTGTGCCTGTGTGTGTGTGTGTGTGCCTGTGTGTGTGTGCCTGTGTGTGTGTGTGCCTGTGTGTGTGTGCCTGTGTGTGTGTTACAGTTTGATATGTAGAGAGATGGTGAAGGCCCTTTGAGACACTATTGGCCTTTATTGGGCACAATTTTATTAACAACTCTGATCTCTAGGGAATCTACATTCTTCTTTAAACAGTTGAACTTTCCTAGAAGATCAGAGACTCAGATTGTCAAAGCTTATAAAGAATAAATGCTGGAAGTAGACATCTCTTCCAGCTGTTCTCTTTCTTAGTTCTGCAGATGTGTACACTCCCATAAGCCTCTGTATGGAATTTAGGGGAGGTGGAATGAAAATGGTTGAGGCTTTTATTTTATTGAAAACAAAGGTTGAGAGGCTTTTCTGAATATTTTTTTTGGAAGTGGAGAATGAAATCTTATTTTATTTGACTGATAATGTTTACTTTGGGGGAATTTAAGATTTAACTACCTCAAATTGTATCTGTGTTCCTGACATGCTTAAATAATCTTCCTAAAGCCCAAGCCCTCTAATGTAACAATTGAGAAAAGCTGCTGAGGAAATCCGGGAAAAGGATGGGAGACTCAGGAACCAGAGCCACTTCAGAGATGGTGCCTGTGTATTCAGAAGGCTGCTGTCTGGACACTGTTTGGAAGAAGGGGACTTAGGTAAAATATATGCCTTGATGATCTCAGGCTGAAATATTTTTATCCATTCTCACTCCAGCATAGAAGACTCTCTGATGAGAACTGCAAATACTCGAATTTGTCCTTATTACCGCGATCCTTGTGAAGTCTAGGGAGCCAATTTCATGACATCATGCCTTACTACTCTCTTCTTCAATTTAGTCAGTGTCCTAGATGTGTTGATTCTAATGGTATAGGACTCTTCTAGTTAGGGACATGAGATGGAAGCTGCTGGGCTTATGTTGTTGTATCGACACTGTAATTATAAATATTGTTTCAAAAATATTGAAAGATGCTTTCCCTAATTTATTTCTGACGTGTTAAATGAGATAGGTAGACCTATACTCCCAGGTTCCCGGTGGCTGTGTAATGTTGCCATCCCTTTGACCTCATGCTGTAAAGCACTTCATATATCCTTAAAGTAATTCGGAAACAAGCCAAGCTACTTGAAGAAATGTACATTTAGGATAGTAGTGGAAAACCAAATATACTAACTCTTAAGCACATCTAGTATTTTAAAGAAGATTGCTTAAAACCACATGCTGTTGATATGTGGAGGATGCATCAGAAAAGGTGACTAAAATATTACTTACTAAGTCAGGAATCAACTTTTGACTATCAAGAAAAAGAGATTACAAAAAAAGATAAGAAATTTCAGGGGTTTGTTGGAGAGAAGATGGGGCAAAGAAGACTATGAGACTGGAAGGAATATGGAGATTGAAAGAGAACATTATCATAAGTGCACAGGGAGAAAGCATAACACTTCCCACCAAAGATGGGCTCTCCATCTTTCCATTTTCAGTATTTACACAGGGTTGGCATTAAAAGATGCTTAGAGAATGTTGAGCAGGAGAAATGGAACTTGTTGACCAGGTCTTTGCACCATTAGTGCTATGCTTTCTATTTAGTCAAAATGAGGACGTAATCATTTCCTCATGAGTCAACAGGTGTTCTCCTACAAAATTTTCTAAAGCTATATAAAATACCTCTTAGAGTCAGGAAGATGGCTCAGCGGAACAGCAAATTCCAACAAAATGACATGAGTGTGGATCCTCAGCATCCAAGTAAAAACTGGGTCTTTCAGCAATATCTGTGACTCCATCGTGGGTAAGGGGAGACAGAAACAGGCAGAGTCTATGGCCAGCCAATATAACCAAAATGGCGAGTTCTAGGTTCAGTGAAAGACCTGCCTCAAAAAATTAATTTAGAAAGAAAGCAGAGTGATGGAGGAAGATACGCAGTGTTGACCTCTGACCTCTATACACAAAGTCAGTACATCTGTACACAACCACGTCCACATCATCACAAACACACACGTGCATAACATACATACTCACACATGCAGAGGGGGGAAGACTGACTTGCTAATCTGAAAATTTCCTTTCATTCACAGAGTAGTAAAAACATAGTAAAAAAGATTTAAGAAATCTTAAGTTACAGCAGAACAGTTGCACATATATTCATATTCACAACAGTTGAGACAATATGCACAAGTCCTACTCAAGCTGCACAAAGTTCTAGCATGGGGAAGGAGGTGGGAACAAGTCCCACTCCTAGCTAAAGAGCTGCTAGCAAGCGATAACTGCTGCGAGAAGAGTCAGTGTTCTTTAAGGTTACAGCTCCTAGTGGGGTGATCACCCTCCCGCAGAAGCCCTACATCCAAGAGTCTATAGGCAGCACAAATAGGACTTGATGGTTAAAAAAAAAAAGAGAGAGAAGAAAAGAGGACACAGTTGGGTATGTTAGTGATAGATGTGGGAGGAATGTTGGGAGGAGTTCGGTATGATCAGGATGGTAAAAATACTACTACAAGTTTAATGAAAGGGGGAGGAAAGCAATGGGGGAAACAAAGTGCTGAAGTTCATGCAGGGAGAGATGCCAGTTGAATGTGTGAGCTCTTGGCTTTCCCATGGTTGGTGCTGGTGTCCTGTAGATACATGTCTGATGTCTTCCAGAGCTGTTTTCACTTTAGTAAGTAATTTTCCTTCTTTGAATACCAGGACCTTTGTTAGCCAAACTTAACTTTGCAATCTGTAGACTGGGCAAACACACTTTTATCCTCCAAATGTTTTCCAGCACATACCTTCTTGGGTTTCTTAATCTGGCTTTCAATTGAGTTGGGAGTATGGGAAGCAATCTTGACCAGTGCAGCAGAACCTGTGGTCCTGCTTTCCAGATCTGCTAGTGAGATGCAGCTGTGCATGTCAGGTAGCTCGCTGGCACTTTGGAGCTCTCAGGCCTTACACCAGTCAGTGCAGGTGCCTCTCAATCCTCAGCCTCTGAGCCATCAAACTTCACTTGCTCTCAGTTGGTGAGACCTGCCCCCCAGCAGCCTGGGACAGAGTTACTGTTCCCTGAGCACTATCAATTCTGTCCAGCCCTCCCTCCATTGCCTCCTTAGACAGCGTTAGCTCTGCAGCTTTGCCTTATGGTTCTTCATTGTTCTCAGATCTTTAGATCTGTTTGATCTCCAGATGGTGCCTAGCCCCCATGCTATGCCCCACAGAAAATGACAGAACAGAAATCTTTTACCAGGGTAATCACTATCTCACTAAACCTACAACTCATTTTGAGGCTTCTGGGGGCAGTGACTTTCGCCTGAGGGTGGGATTCTCAATCCTGTGTTTTTTCCTTATGGAGAAGTCTTCTGTTTCCCTCTTCTTGCTGGGGAGTTCAGTGACTTGGCTTCTCTTTCCTGTGTTGCCATCTCTTCTTGTATACTTCTCAACCTAGGTCAGGACTAGGTTAAATTTCTGTAGCTCTTCTTTTCTTTCTCTCTTTGAAATAGTCATATTTTCTTTTCTTATTTTGATTTTTTTTTCACTAGGTTACATGGAGGCAGCTTTTAGTTCCTCATCTCACCCAGAAGTGAAGAAATGGTTCAGTGATTCAGATTTATTATTTAAAGTTGAGGTTTGTTGTAACCCGTCCCTCACTGTCTCGCCACCTTCCAGCCCTGACTCATCTGTCATCATTGTCTCCCCGCCCGCCAGCACACCTTTTGATCAGGGAATTCCTCCTCAACAGTCCTTGGCTTTCTTGACTGCTCTCTTTTCTACACATGAGAGTGGTAGACACAGAAAAAGAGGTAATTTATTTATTACTTTACTTGTGAAAGAGAATTCACCTCTCATAGTAAATTATTTTATGGTCATAACAAGTAAAAAAAAACATCTTGTAAAAATATAAGTTCCTTTCCATTTCTAAGAATGGCAGTTCAAATCAACTCCTTGGTGTGGGCATCAAAAGGGTTGTACTGTTGGAGTCAGTCATCTGGGATCCATGGTATAACTATGTGAACATATCATTTTCTCTTTGTAGAGTTATATGATGGGCTTACTTTGGTAATATCTGTCCAAAGGGCTGTGGGATTTAGTTGAAAAGTCCATATTAAGTTTATAGCAGAGAATCTAATGGAATAGTGAGTATGTTGTATGCTAAGGATGTAGTAAAGAAACCACAAAGTGGCTGTTCCCTGATTAAAGGGGAAAGTTTTTACTGTAGATAAGACAGAAGAGTCAGGGACAATCTGGGGGAATCTGCTATAGCTACCTCTAGGGGACACAGAGGAGCAGAAAAAAAGGGTGGAGAGGACTAGACTGGCAATTGCCAGGGCTTGTGGGAGCAGAGAAGACAGCAAAAATGTTGAGAAAGTGCTACAAGTTTTAAAGGGTTATCCTGTGGTGGGGAGAGGGCAAGTTAGCTAGAACAGCTGGGAACTAGCACTGTTGGAGGCTTGTGAATTAATCTAGACAGATGCCCATTTTTGGAGGTTTGGCAGGGGTGGGGTAGAGGCGTGGGATAGTGTGGGGTTGGGGAGTGTAGGAGTGGATAAAAAAGTAATGGCTTTTTCTGCCAAAGAGAAACCCGCATAACAAGGTTTGTTTTTGTTTTTGTTTTTGTTTTTGTTTTTGAGGAATGCAGAGTGTTAAAAGTCAGAGTGCAGCCTGCACTGAGCCCAGACTGGGGTGGGAGTGGAGGAGGGGAGTGGGACCTGACTTAAGTATTAGCTTTTTCATTTTTACTGATCATCTCCTGTAAAGAGCATTATACTTGAAAATAAAGAGAAAGAGAAATGTGATGTCCCCTTCCTACCCTCAGGGGGCTTTCAATATGAAAAACCACTTGCAAGATTCCCATGAAATTCAGAGTATACATCAAATCCTTTAAAACATTTCAGTATTCTTATATTCTGGTAAAGCCACTGTCACTTTGTTCTACACACACAGTTCATCTGTCTTTTTAACCCTTTGAAGTCAGACATTTTTGCATTTTTCTTCCTGACCCTGTACACAATGTGGACAGACACTATATCCTGTGATTTTTGTTATTTCCCTGGTGTTTCTCCCAGACATACCCCTTTCCTGGCATACAGATCAGGTTCATCACTTGGAAGAATATATAGTCCAGAGACTGAATTTCTTATAAAGATGGTATGTTTTCTTATACTAGAAAAATGAAATAATTCTATGAGAATGATCAGAATATCATAATGCTACTCTTAGGCCCAATTGGGGGGACCCTAACTTCCTTAGGGGGCGAAGAGAACTCAGGAGGCCAAGCTTCGATGCAATAGCAAGAGGACATTTTATTTGATCCATCGAGATGGGACTGCCCCCAACAAAAGCGTCGAGGGGACAGCAAGGAGAGACAGAAGGCTGAAGTTTTTAAAGGGAGAAGGGTGGGAATCTCAGGGTTTGCAGGCTTGGCAACACTGGATTGGGTAGCTGACTTTTAAAATGATTGGTTCATGTTAGACGCCAAGTCCATCTGATCCTGCCCCAATGTGTGTGGGGGAGCTGTGACCTCTGGACCAGTTGCTAGGCAACGTTTTCTCTACAGCGGATCTGGACACTCCTCCAAGGTGGGGAGGAGACCTTTCACATTCCTTTGCAACGGGGTGGGGTCTTGTTTCAATTCACTGGCTCTTCTTTCTGCTTTCTGCAAAAGTGCTAGGAGAATTTACTTTAACATGGGGTACAGAATTTATAAAGCAACCTGTAAAGCTAGCCTGTTCCTTTCACTACCAATTAGAATAAAATATGCTTCCTTCCATTCTTCATTAGACCCAGGCTAGGAATATTTCTATAGTCATATGGTTTTTATCCATAAAGGAGTTATTTTAGTTTTTTTTTTTAATTTAAAAAGGGGGGACAAGAGTTTCTCTCATGCTGTAGATGACTTCCCCCATCCCCCAGTCTTTCACCACTTTCCTTCTCTAGATTAGTATGAGGAGGGGACCAGCCACTACTTCTTGCCACTGGCTTCATCACAGTCTTTGACCTCAGGTGGTACAGAGAGCCACAAAGAAGCTAATGTAGGCTACTGTATGTAGGCAGCATTTTTTTAAAATGTGTGTGTATGAGGGATCACTAGGATTGCTGTTAAATTCCTTTAATACGGAGTCTCTCACTGGTCTGGGCTCACCAATTAGATTAGACTGGCTGACCAGTGAGCCCTAGGGATCTGGCAGTCTCTGCCTCCTAGCTCTGGTATTATAAGCACATACAACAATGCTGAGATTTTTGTGTTGGTTCTGGGGATCCAAACTTGGCTGCTCATTATTGCTAGGCAAGTGTTTTATCTACTGAGCAATCTCCCCATCCCATATACATCTTCTTAACTGACTGAATATTTCAATGACACTAAGGGTTTTTTGGAAGAGGTACCATGTTTTAAGCTCATACCTTAATATTGAAAGTGCTCAACTGTTGGATTACTTAAGTGAAAGGCAGATACCTGTTTATCAAGGATGTTAATTGTTCTTTAAAAATATACTGATAATTCTGCTGTTATGTAATAGCACATTAAAGATCAAGGTTAATTATATTGCATAATTATATTGTTGATTATATTGTTTCTGTGGCTGTATTTTAGGAAAATCAGTATCAGGGAAGTAAGTTCAACTATGGATATGGTCAAAACATTTAGAAATACGAATAACACAAAAATTATGTCAGAAAGGTATATATCATTTTATTCTTTTGTTCATATTTTTATTTATGTGGGTAGAATACTATTCTAATATTTTAAATATTAGTTTTTGAAATTAAAATATTATTATATAATTTCCTTACTCTAACTCCTTTACTCATTTTTTTAAAATTGAAAATAGATTCTTCTCTCATACAGTACATCCCAGCCACAGTTTTCCCTCCTTCTACTTCTCCCGTCCCTTTATCTCTGCTGTGCCCAGATCCACTCCCCCTTTACCTCCCTTCAGAAAAGAGGAGGCCAAAAGACAACAAGCAACCATGACAAAACAAAAATACAATAAGACAGAGCGAAAGCCCTCACATCAAAGCTGGACAAGGCAACCCAATGGGAGGAAAAGAGTCGCAGGAGCAGGCAGAAGAGTCAGACACCCCTCTCTCACCATTAGGGGTCCCATAAAAACATCTGGTAATGACCTTCATGATATCATGCACCATTGAGGTTAGAGTGGGCACAGGCATGGTATCACCAGCCCCACGATGAGGATGAGATGATACAGGGCACACTTACCTGAGGGGAGACAGAGAATTTGTGTTCCCACCAAAATAAAAGTCTCTACCAGCACTTCTTTGTACAAAGCTTTTGCAAGCATTCCTCAGCCTTCCCTGTCTTACTGAAGAGAAGCCCTGATCCTCCATCTCATTACCAAAATAAAAGTTTCTAGCTTCTCACTTTCTTCAGAAAAACAAACAAACCAATAAAAAAATTTAAAGGACATCTATGGTAGGCTCTCATCCTGGTCCTTCTCTTCAACTGCTTCTGGAGTTTATTCTATTTTCCTTTGTTTTTAATAGGTGAGTAGTATTCCATTGTGTAGATGTACCACAATTTCTGTGTCCATTCTTTAGTTGAAGGACATATAGGTTGTTTCCAGATCCTGGCTATTATAAATAAAGCAGCTATGAACATAGTTGAGCAAATGTCCTTGTTGTGTGTTAGAACATCTTTTGGGTATATGCCCAGTACTGGTTTAGCTGGATCTTAAGGTAAAGCTATTCATAATTTTCTGAGAAAGCACCAGATTGATTTCCAAAGTTGTTGTACAAGTTTGCACTCCCACCACCAACAGAGAGGAAGTGCTTTCCTTAACTGTTTCCCTCACATATAAATAACTGAATCCATATTTTGTGGAATTTTAACAGCATATTTTACAAAAACATTTCAGTTAGTGAGATATGTACAAAGTAGGATGACAATGGGTGAAATAATCCGTAGCAAAGCTAACAAAGTAAATAGCATATTTCAGAGGAGTCAGGTGAGAGGCAAGGACTTAGGAGACTGATGATTTCTCTACTGGTAATTCAGTAGTTCTTTACATCACTGTGGTGAGAATGTGAATTTATACTTCATCCAATGATAAACATTCTTCCAATTCCTGTAAACTAGTTTAATGACATGCATGCAGATGCATATGGTAGATCACTCTATGCGATAAAATAAGCCGGCTAGAATTCATGTTGATCTTTCTGCCTTGGAGCATAGAACTTTCTCCTTATGGATTTCTAGTAATCCAAATAAGACCATCCATCCAGAATGGTTTATTTCAAGTGACAGAAATTTGTGTCAGACCAAGTGAAGTAAATAATAAAAGCAGAAATTTCTTGGCACAGAGAGGGCGAGATTGAAAGTAAGAGGGACTTGTGCTAAGAACTATTCCTTATTGCCTGTAAACTTAGATACTCTCTAATCAGCTGAATTTACTGAATTTACTGAATTTACTGAATAAACTGTTTACTTTCACATGGCTGGGAATATAGTTACCAGAAGTTCCTATTTAAGTATCTGCCATGGCTATGCCATCAAAAAGGTACTAAATTTCTGTAAAGCAATTTACAAAGGTAAATTGATGTAGGTAAAATGATGAATTTACACCTAAGTGAGTTTGCAGTTGATTGAGCAACCATTGCATATGGCAACAAAACAGTCTAAAGCAATCTCAAGCCCTATTAATATATGTGTAAAGTACATAGAAGAGGCACAGTGCCTCCACTTATTAAAATTGATAGCGCTTAGCAACAGTTCTCAGCTGGCAAGAACCTTATCAGCATCAGCACCGGAAACGATAAAATATAAGTGACTGTCTTAAGGTTTCTAGTGCTATGAAGAAACACTATGACCACAGCAACTCTTACAAAGGAAAACATTTATTCAGAAATTCAGAGATTTAATCCATTATTGCCATGGTGGGAAGAATGGTGGCGTTCAGGTAGACATGTTACTGAAGAAGTAGCTGGGAAATCTACATGTGATGCACAGGTAGCACAAAGAGAGAGTGACACTGGGCATGGTTTGAGCATTTGAAACATAAAAGCCCAACACCAGTGACACATTTCCTTGTCAGGGCCACAGTACTCCCACAAGGCCACGCCTCCAACAATACCTCCCCTCCCTGTGAGCCTTCAGAGACTGTTTCCATTCCACCACCACAGTGACTAAACCTGAAAAGCTCAAGGATGAGAAACTTGAAGGATTTCTCATGTGGATATACATGTGTGTACAGGAATCCTGGAGGCTTTAGAGAGCTGCAGTTCGACGCTGCCGTGAACTGTCCGACATGGGAGCAGGGAACCAAATTGGAATCCCTAGAAAAACAAGTGCTCTTCACCACTGAGCCATCTCTTGAGCCCTGATATTGATGAAGGAAAGAGGGCACTTTAAGCCTTTGGAGGAATTATCATTGTGTTATATTAGGCAGAATTAGTAGTATGTTATGCATTTGCATTTCATCGACTTTTAAAATCTCTTTTCCTGCCTAATGCCTAGGATTCTTTGCCTAGGTCTGAGGAAGCAGATGGGAAGCAGTTAAGGAACGTATGATAAAGGCATATTATTAATTTATTTTCCTTTAAGAGTGAGAAGACACTTTAGCAATACCTGTCTCCTAGCTGACTGAAGCAGTAAACTGACTGTCCCAAAGCAGTGTTATTACAGCTAGCACTGTGTGAAGAAGATGCCCCATTGGCAGAGCTTCTTGTAGCCATCTTACACAACTCTTCCCCTTTCAGATTATAAAACACAAGTCTCAGAGTCCAAGGGATTTCTTAAGTATCTTTTAGAAACAGCTCGCTCCTAAAATATCTTCTTTGCCCTCCCTCTTCATGATGCTACTCTCCATTACCTTCCACACTAAAACTATATGCACACGCACACACATATAATATTTGCTTTTCAACCCTCAGCGTTTTTTGTTTGTTTGTTTATGGAATATAGTTGAGGGTCAAAACACATACAAAATTTGAAAGTTGAAAAGGAAAATATCAAATTACAAAAATGAAAGGTGGGACTGTAGTTTAGTTGGGCAGTATTTACCAAGAGTGTGTGAAGTCCCTCATCTCTAGTACAGAAAAAAAAGAAGGCAAATATGATGGCTTTTGTAGTTGTCTTTTATTGTATAGTAGACTAATCTAAACTAATAGGCTTAAATGCTTAGCATCTTGGTTTCTGTGGTGAAGGAATCCAAGATTTATTTCAATGAGAGGATCTGACTTATATTTTCACAAGACTTCAATCAAGCCACTGTTGGGGACTAGAGTCTGATCTGAAGGCTCAAGTTGGAGAAGGTATATTTATAAAATAATTTTCATGAATTTAGGCCAGCTTTAGTTCCTAAGTAGCCATAGTTTCAAGTTTTTTTACTGTATGGGTCTTTCTATTGGTTGCTTAAGGGGGTTGGAAATTACTGACTTCTGTTTGTGGCCAAACTACCCTGAACATGCCCAATCTCAGAAGCTAAGCAGGCGTAGGCCTGGTTAGTACTTGGATGGGAGATGACCTGGGAATATTAGGTGCTGTAGGCTTAAAAACAAAAAACAAAACAAAAACAAACAAACAAACAAAAAGGAAATCATTGACTTCTATCACCCACCTTGGTGATCAGCTGTCACACATTATGTGTTATATAAACTTCCTGCCACAAGAGTTATGAGTTACTTATAATAGACTGCGTTTGAAGGAAGAATTAAAATTTATTATTTTATGTTTTGAGATAGGGTCTTACTGTGTAACCCTGGCAACACTATAACTTGCTGTGTAGACCACGGTGGCCTTGAACTCACAGAGATAAGCCTTTCTTTGTCTTTCAAGTGCTGGGATTAAAGGCATGCACAACTGTACCTGACTAAAAGGTTTTATAAAGCTGTTTTAATAGGTAATAATTATGTAATCCAAGCATCAAAATAATATTCAAAAGATATTTAATACAAGTTTTCCATTCTTCCTCATCCTTCTACTTTCACAGGTAGCTATTTAAAATACCTTTAAATACTAATTGAGAGCAAATTTGAAACCTTTTGAAATGATCAGGTAGCAAATACTTAAGGCTTTGTTGACCATACATACAGTTTCTGACACAACTATTGCTCTGAGTTCTTATATCATGAAATTGCTCACACACAATGATTAAACATGAGAAGATTGCTCTGTGGCAGTAAAACTTTATTTACAGACACATTTAAATTTAAAAAACAATTTCTACTTTATGAGATTTTTTTAGCTATTAAGAATATAAAGGTTACATTTACCTTGTAGGGTGAATTTGAAACATGCTGATACTGCCCACCAGCAGTTATCTATTTCAGACTTTATGTAAATAAATGCAACCATGTCTATATAGTTTTACGTTTTCTTCATTAAGAGGCTCTTATCTATAGTTGCTTGCTATTTCGTTGTTGGAAAATCTTCTAGAAACTGCCATAGGTATCTAGCATGAATATATGAACATATCTCTGAGAGACCAGAGAATTAAAAGTTTAAAGCACAAGCCTGAAGGAGGGCCAGCCAGGTGGAGACATGTCCAGCGGCCTGCTGGGAAGAACCAGCCTTACTTCATTCTTTCCTACCCACTAGAGATACAGTTGCTAGGAAACTGGCCCCTCTCCCCTATACAGCCAAACAAGGGAAGCCAGACCATTACTGGTTTGGGGGCCTTCCTACAGCCAATCAGTTCAAAATGCAGCACCCCCTTTTGTGTTTCCACCAATTGACATTTGCCAGGCAGGAATCTGCTTTGAGCACACTGGGAGGGACCAGACTCTTTAATTCACCCTCCTAACCTGAGGCACTATTTGTATGAAGCATGAGGCTCTCAACTGCTTCAGTAGTGAGGGTATGTATCTAGCTTGTAATAAAAAGATCCTTATGTGTTTTGCAATGAGCTCGACTCCTGGTGCTCTTTTGGAGTCTCACAGATCAGGCACATCTCTACAAAGCTAGCCTTTTCTTCTCTTCATTTTTTGTTTGTTTTCAGAATAAGAAACCCTTAATACATAATATCCTGTATTAATATAGTGAAAGCTTTTCTTGGATGTCATAGTGTCCTCTTCCAGAATTTTCTATTTTATTGACAAAGAATTTAAAATCTTGAGTTTAATTATTTTTCATTTCACCCAAGATAAAGGTGTTATCATAATTCTAATCAATAAAGCTCTTGTTCCTGCGTGGGTCTTGAAGGAGATAAGAGAGTAAAAAAAGGAAAATTTACAGATATGTGGTATTTACTGTCATTGAGGTATCTTGTTTTTGTCTTTTTTGCTTCTCACATTGGGAGTGGCATTTCTAAACATTTTTGCTTGCAGTTTGTGTTTACAAGGACATGTTTGATGTACCATGGGTGCTAATGAGACTGTCATTGGACTAATAGTTTTATGGAGCATCAGAAGCTAGAGATGACTCAGAGAAGAAATGTGCTTGTGATAGTGTTGGTATAATGTTCTTGTGGAATATATACAACTTACCCTTGCTCATTCAAATGCTGATTTCTCTACCCCACTATCTGGTTTCAATCTGGACATTGCATTGTGATGCTTATCTAAGCATCAACTGTCTCAGGTTCCTGTAAACATGCCACCATTTGTTCTCAGTATTGTCAATAAAACAACCAGCCACAGTGCTGAGCAATGGAGAGGATAGGGTGGGACCTTCTGATCCGGAGGGGAGGAGAAGGAAGTGAGTGGGGGTGAGAGCCAAGTTGACAGGAGAGAACTTGGAACACAAGGAGAGGTGAAACGGTTCTAAGATATGACTAAAAGCAAGTATAATGGATGAAATATGAATGGTAGGAAACTATGCGGGCTTGGAAGTTTAGGATGGAGTAATCATTGCCCGGCATTGTGCTCTAGGTTAATTATATAAATCCTAGGCTCTGTGTAGTAATTTGGGTATACAGCTGGTTTAGGAATAACTGCTGTTTAACTAAAAGATAAATAATAAATGTTAATATTCGACAACATGATAGAGTTCTGGAATTTGGTTGTAGATGTATATATAAAGGCTTATATTTATATTCTGTTTTTTTTAACTTTTCTTTTAATAAAGTTTATGGTTTGTATCAAGCAAGGTTTTAGTGGCATGAAAAGAATAAGGATGAATAAGGGACAAGATTTATTATAACTTTTCATTTAATGTGTTTCAATTATTGCCTTTCTTTCTAAATTTGGTCTGATAGAAAGAACATGGCTCTTGCCTGAGGGCATGCTGATTTTTTTCTTGTCACGACCACTGTTGCCAATGCTAGGAAAACAGGGTTAGATTTGAGCATGATGAGAAAGTATTTAGGCAAATAAGTTGGTGGCCTTTTTCTATCCCATGCTTCATGTGGTACTTGCTGCTCAAAGTTTTGTGTATGTGTGTGTGTGTTTGTAATATATATGAATCCATGTATGTGTGCATAAATGAAAGTCAGAGGTTAACATAAGTTTCATGTATCTGTTTGTCTCTATCATGCACATCTGGTGATGCTGGAGTTTATAGATATGTATAACTTTGATCCAGGATTTTACATGGGAGCTAAGGGGTCCAAACTTAGCTTCTCATGGTTGTAAAGCAAGTACTTTATCCATTGGGACATCCTACCAGTCCTAAAAGTATGTCATTTTGAGACTCATTTTCAAGCAGGGAAAGTTAGTAAATAAAAAAATAAACCGAATAAGTATTTTGAAAGGGAATGTCTTTTATTTCCAAGAAGATAGAGTATGCACAGTTTTTCCTTTTACTCTTGGCTAAAAACTAAAAACCTCGAATATGATGTATATAATACAAATAGAAGTAAATCCAAGGAACTAAACCAGGTAAGTTCCCTGGATTTTCTTTATTGCTTTCTGCATTTATTTTTTGGAAGATTAAGAAGCTTACAGTTTGGAATTACCAATGAATGCAGACCAAAATAGCTCACATAACATTAGGGGTTTTGTTTTGTTTTTGTTTTTTCTTGCCAGAGGGGCAGTAAAGGCCTAACCTAGTTTGACCGAAAACTTCAGAAAAGTCACTCTTTACCAACCACCCACACAAACATAGTGTGTCCTAGCTCTCCTACTAACAAAGGCCAAAGAGAAAAGCCTACACTTCTCCTTTTGTGAGTCTCTACTGTGATTCCCCACCAGGATGATGTATAAGTAGGGAGACCTGACACTCTTCCACTGGGAAGTAATGATGTGACCTCATTCCTTTCACTGCACTGTAGCTTACACCCTTAGTAACAACAAGAAAACAATTCCTTTGCTACTATCCAGAGACTGTAGAAGAGTAGTCTCCCTTGGGCATCAGTGAAGGTTGAGTGAGAAACACGAACTTTTACCTGCATCTAGTGGCAAAGACGCAGCAACCTCATTTTTCCACTGATTAGATCAATGTCTTAAAGACCATTTACACAAATATGACGGGTACCTTTTATCTCAGCTAGGTAGGAAACTGAGGCAGGAGGAACAATTGTGCCTAGGAGGTCAGGACCAGCCTGGACAACTTAGAACCATCAAAAACCCAAATGAACCAATAAACCAAGCAACAACAACAAAACCCCAGAAGGTTTAAATAATAAAAAGTTTCATAATAATATAAAATATGCGTAATTCAATAGAAAATTATATCAGGAACCAGAAATATCTCAAATGGAATAAAAAGATAATGAATAAGAATAAAACTAAGATGAGACAAATATTAGGATTGTCTGTCAAATTTTTATGTTTTTATTTACTTTTTTCAGGAATAGAGATTTAGCTTGGCCCTTTCACATAGTAGGTAAGCATTTTTCTATGAAGTTATAACCCAGCTAATAATTTTCTTTTTCTGAGAGGGAGTCTTACTTTGTTGTTCAGGTTGGTGTGGAAGTGAAGGGTTCAAATGATCCTTTTATTTCACCCTCCCAAAGTGTTAGGACTACAGTATGAGTCTGTATGCTCAATCAGAAATGTTAAAGTAATAATGAAAGAAATGTTCTTTATGAAATGAGGAACAGATTTTTAAAAAAGAAAAATAGAAAGTTCCAAATGGAAACTTCATACATATATACACACACACAAACACGCGCGCTTTGTGCATATGCTGAAGAAAACTGAAAAATCTCAGTGTGCATATTTTAGAGCAAAATGAGGAAACAGAGGAAAGAAACAGTGAGTAAGAATATAATGATAGAAAATAATCTAAACTGTAACTAATATAAAAAAATAAATATTAAAAAAAAGAAAATAATCTAAAAAGAGAGCAAGGAAGTATGACAAATAGAAAGAGAAGGAGGAGAAGAGAGCCCTGGAAAGTATAACTACAACAAGCAAGCTAATATTCCTGTCACTAAAGCCTAGGGAAGAAAACAATTTGTTATAAAGCACTTAAAGTTTAGAATAGCTAAAGAGCTGGTAAGAGATGTGAACCTACAGATTGAGGAAGCTGATCTAACTTCAAACAGAACTAGTCTAAATGATTCCATACCAAGATATATCATAATTAAACTTCTGAAAAGTAAAACAGGAAATTTAAAAGCACCAAAGAAAGCGATCCTTTACTCACAAAGAGGGACAATTCAAACGTAGATCTCTTACAGTTTTTCAAGGACTGAATGATAAGAACTGCTAACCCAGAAGCCTCTCCTCCACGACAGTACAGTTGAGGAGTAAAGGAGTAAAAAGACATTCTCAGACTAAGGAAGGTGAAGGCAATCTATTACTAGTAGGCTTATTCTAGATCAACGGCTAAGGAAATTCTCTAAGTATAAGAAAATGATCAAAAATGGAACCTGAGACATTAAGAATGGAGAATAATGTAAACAAAAATGCGGGTAAACACAATAGGCTTTTCTTCTCTGAAGTCTTAAAGCCATGTTTGACAGTTGAAGCAAATGTATGGCAAGCCTAATGTGGTTCTAAATGTACTTAGAAAAAATATTTAAAAACAATTACAATAGATGATGGTAAAGATTTGTAAGAGAGGACATACTACGATTTTTTATTGGATGGAAATTAATGACAACAGTAGACTGTCATCAGTTGCAGATGTATGTTGTAAGTAACACTGAGCTCAACCACTGAAAGGCTGTGTGGAGAGATGCTGTGTCTGTGGTTTAAAGCACGTAGATAAAGTAGAATCCTAAACACATAGAGTAAAATAAAACAGTAGAGTACAATGAAAAATAAAATGCAAGATTTAAGTCCTAAGATAGATCAATAAATACAACAATTAAAAGACAGTAAATGGATAAATGGGCCAAAATCTGACCCATAAATATGTTGTCTCTAGGAAACTCAAATTTAGCAAATATATATTGTCAAGTTAAAAACAAGAGTAGCAAAATTGTGCTATGAAGCAATTAATCAGAGGAACTCAAGTGACTCTATAATAATAACATAATCTTTAAAATTTTATATAAGTTTATTTACTTTACATCCCAAGGGTACATCTCCCTTACATCTCCTTCCCTGTCTTCAAGTCTGCTCCACTTCCCCTATTTCCCTTTCCTTCTTCCCTTTTCTCCCCAGAAAAGGGAGTCCCCTTCCCCCCATATTAACCAGCACATCAAGTCACATCAGCACTGTGCATATATTCATCCCCTGAGGCAGACAAGGCAGCCTGCCAGGGTGAAGTGATCCAAGAGCAGGCAATAGAGTTCATATTAGAAACACCACCCTCCACTCACCAGGTGCCCCACTTGAAGACCAAGTCTCCCCTCGGCAATGTAAGTGCAAGGGGGGGGGGCTACGTACAGATCCTGCATGCTCCTTGGTTGATGTCTCAGTCTCTGAAAGTCCCCATGTGACTGGGTTAGTTGTCTCTGTTGGTCTTCTAATGAGGTCCCTGTCACCTCCAGGTCCTCCCATCTTTCCCCCAACGCTTCCACAAGATCCCTGAAGCTTCACCTCACGCTTGGCTGCAAGGCCCAGAATCTTTGTCAATCTGCTGTTGGTTGGAGCCTCTCAGAGGACAGTGAAGTTAGGCTTCTGTCTGAAAGCATAACAGTATCATTAGTGTCAGGAGCTGGCTCTCTCCTGTGGGGTGGGTCTCAGGTTGAGCCAATTATTGTTTGGACTTTCCCTCTATCTTTGTTCCCCCATTATCTCTACACTTCTTGTAGGCAGGGTAATTTTTGGATCCCACGTTTTGTCAGTGAGTTGTTGATCCCCTCCTTCTACTAGTCCTGCCTGGCTAGGTTGTGGTCACTTCAGTCTCCATGCCCCTCTTCCTTCCCCGTCAGGAGTCTCAGCTGGAATCACACCAGGCGCCTACCCTGCAGCAGGCAGGCCTCCAGCTTGACCAAGAGATCTCTCCCCAGATTCTCTTCTTGTTCTCAGCCCTCTGACCTCCCACCCCATTCTTCCCACAGCTGATCCCCAGCCTTGCTTTCCTCTCCACTCCATCTCCTTCCCAGTTCCCTCTCTTCATCCACTTCTGCTGTCTATTCTATTTCCCCTTCTGAGTGACATTCAGGCATCTTCCCTTGGGCCCCCCTTATTACTTAGCTTCTTTGGGTCTGTAGATTGTAGGACATTTATCCTGTACTGTGGGTCCAATATCCACTTATAAATGATTGCATACCATGTGCATCTTTCTGATCTGGGTTAATTCAGTTAGGATGATTTTTCTAGTTCTACCATTTGCCTGCCAACTTCATTATTTCTTTGTTTTTAATAGCTGGGTAGTATTCCATTGTATAAATGTACCACAATGTTTGTATCTATTCTTCTGTTGAGGGACATTGAGGTTGTTTCCAGTTTCTGTATATTATAAACAAAGTTGCTATGAACATAGATGAGCCAATGTCCTTGTCGTATGGTGGAGCATCTTTTGGGTGTATGCTCAGGAGTGGTATAGCTGGGTCTTGAGGTAGAACTATTCCCAGTTTTCTGAAAAAGCATCAGATTGAATTCCAGAGCATTTGTGCATGTTTGCTTTTTCACCATCAGTGGAGGAGTGTTCGTTCCCCTTTCTCCACACCCTCTCCAGCATGTGTTTTCACTTGAGTTTTTGATCTTAGCCATTCTGTCTGGTTTAAGATGAAATCTTAGAGTCATTTTGATTTGCATTTCTCTGATGGTTAAGGACATTGAGCATTTCTTTAAGTACTTCTCAGCAATTCAATATTCTTTTGTTGTGAATTCTCGGTTTAACTCTGTACCCCATTTTTAATTGGATTTTTTGATTTGTTGGTGTTTAATTTCTTAAGTTCTTTGTATATTTTAGGTATCCGCCCTCTGTCTGATGTAGGGTTGGTAATTTTTTCCCAATCTGTCAGCTGCTGTTTTGTTCTATTGACAGTGTCCTTTGACTTACAGAAGCTTCTCAGTTTCATGAGAACCTACTTATTAATAGTTGATCTTAGAGCCTGTGCTGTTGGTGTTCTCTTGTCTCCTTTGCCAATGAGTTGCAGACTTTTCCCCACTTTATCTTCTAATAGGTTTAGAGGCTCTAGTTTTATGTCAAGGTCTTTGATCCATTTGGACTTGAGATTTGTGCATGGTGATAAGTACGAGTCTATTTGCATTTTCCTACATGTAGATATCCTGTTAGACCAGCACCATTTGTTGAAGATTCTTTTTTTTTTTTTCCATTGTATGGTTTTGGCTTCTTTGTTGTAAATCAAGTGCCTATAGAAGTGTGGGTTTATTTCTGGGTCTTCAATTCAGCTCCATTGATCAACCTGTCTATTTCTATGCCAATACCATAAAGTTTTTATTACTATTGATCTGTAGTATAGCTTAAGATCAGGGATGTTGATACCACCAGAAGTTCTGTTATTATACAGAATTGTTTTGGCTATCCTGGGTCTTTTATTTTTCTATATGAAGTTAATGGTTGTTCTTTCTAGGTCTGCCAAGAATTGCATTGGAATTTTGATGGCAATTGCATTGAATCTGTAGATAGCTTTTGGCTATGTTTTTCACTATGTTAATCCTATTGATCCACGAGCATGGGAGATCTTTCCATCTTCTAAAATCTTCTTCAATTCCTTTCTTCAAAGACTTGAAGTTCTTGTCATACAGGTCTTTCACTTGCTTGGTTAGTGTTACACCAAGATATTTTATATTATTTGTGGCTATTGTGAATAGTGTTGTTTCACTAATTTCTTTCTCAGCCCTTTTGTCGCTTGTATAAAGGAAGGCTACTGACTTTTTTGAGTTAATTTTGTATCCAGACACTTTGCTGAAGGTGTTTATTAGTTGTAAGAGTTCTTTGGTAGAATCTTGGGGGTGGGGGGGAAGGTCACTTATATATACTATCATATCACCTGTTAAGAGTGATATTTTGACTTCTTCTCTTCCAATTTCTATCCCCTTGATCTCCTTTACTTGTCTAATTGTTCTAGCTAGAACTTCAAGTACTATATTGAGATGATATGGTGAAAGTGGTCAACCTTGTCTTGTCTCTGATTTTAGCGGGAACACTTTAAAATTTTCTCCTTTTAACTTGATGTTGACTATTGGCCTACTGTATATTGCCCTTATCATGTGCCTTGAATCCCTGATCTCTCCAAGACTTTAAATATGAACTAGTGTTGGATTTTTTCAAGGGCCTTTTCAGGGTCTAATGAGATGCTTGTGTTTTTTTTTTTTTCCTTTCAGTTTGTTTATATAATGAACAACGTTGATGGATTTTTGTATGTTGAACCATCCCTGTATTCCTGGGATGAAGCCTACTTGATCATGGTGGATAACAATTTTGATGTGTTCCTGGATTCAGTTTGCAAATATTTTATTGAGTATTTTTGCATCAAAGAGCTTGGTCTGGAATTCCCTTTCTTTGTTGGGTCTTTGTATGGTGTAGGTATCAGGGTAATTTTGGCCTTATAGAATGAGTTTGACAATGTTCCTTCTATTTCTTTTTTGTGGAACAGTTTGAGGAGTATTGATATTAGCTCTTTTTTGAAAGTCTGGTAAAATTCTGAGCTAAAACCGTCTGGCACAGGGCTCTTTTTGTTTGGGAGGCTTTTGATGTCTACTTTTATTTCCTTAGGGGTTATAATTTATTTAAAGTGTTAACCTGACCTTGATTTAACTTTTGTAAGTGGTATCTATCAAGAAAACTATCCATTTCATTTAGATTTTCCAATTTTGTGGCATACAGGTTTTTGAAGTATGATCTAATGATTCTTTGGATTTTTCAGTCTCTGTTGTTATAGCCCACTTTTCATTTCTGATTTTATTTATTTGGATACTCTCCCTATGTCTTTTAGTTAGTTTGGCGAAGGGTTTTTCTATCTTGTTGATTTTCTAAAAAAAAAAAAAAAAGAAGAAGAAGAAGAGCTCTTGGTTCTATTGATTCTCTGTATTGTTCTTTTTGTTTCTAGGTTATTGATTTCAGTTCTGAGTTTGGTTATTTCTTGGCATTGACTCCTCTTGGATGTGTTTACTTCCTTTTTTTCTAGAGCTTTCAGGTGAGCTGTTAAGTTGCTAATATGTCCTCTCTCCACTTTCTTTATGGAGGCCTTTAGCAATATGAACTTTCCTCTTAGCACTGCTTTCACTGTGTCCCATAAGTTTGGCTATGCTGTGCCTTCATTTTCATTGAATTCTAGAAAGTCTTTAATTTCTTTTTTTACTTCCTCCCTGACCCAGTGGTTGTTGTTGAAGCCTAGCTTTAATCCATGGTGGTCTGATAGAATACAATTTTTTTTTTTTTTTTTGTATTTGTTGAGCCTTGCTTTTTGACCAAGGATGTGGTCAATTTTTGGAGAAGATTCTGTGAGGTGCTGAGAAGAAGGTATATTGGTTTTTTTTTTTGTTTGTTTGGATGTAATGTTCTGTAGATATCTGTTAGGTCCAATTCATTCATAACCTCTGTAAGTTTCATTATTTCTCTGTTTAGTTTCCTTCTCAATGATCTATCCATTGATGAGAGAAGTGTGTTGAAGTCTCCTACTATTACCATGTGGGGTTCTGATCCTAGCCTATCAGGTCTCATCAGGAGTGGCTGCATTGTCTTCCTTTGTGGCCTGGTAAGGCCGCTCCCCCATCCAGGTGAGGTGATCAAAGAGCAGGCCAATCGGTTCATGTCAGAGGCAGTCCCAGTTCCCATTACTATGGAACCCACTTGGACACTGAACTGCCATGGGTTGCTTCTATTTCTATTTTTAGGTCCTGGACAGTTTTATTCATTTCCTTCTCTCATTTGGTTATATTTTCCTGTATTTCTTTAATGTATTTATTTTCTTCTTTTAAGGCCTCTATCATTTTCATAACCTCAGATTTAAGACTGTTTTCTTGTGCTTCCGGAGTGATAGTATCCTCAGGGTTTGCTGTGGTAGGATAGCTGGGTTTTGGTGATATTATATGGCCCTGGGTTTTGTTGCTGGTGTTCTTGTGCTGACCTCTAGCCATATGGTGACTCTGTTATTAGCAGGCCTGATGGTAATAGGTCTCTGGGGTTGTAGGTAGCACTCATGGTCCCAGATGGCTTTAGTCCTCTGGTTTTCTTGCTGCTCTCTGATCTGATCTGGGTGGGTCTTGGGGAATAGCACATGGCAGAGAACTGCTGCTCCAGGATCAGTGCTGGTCTCAGGAGCTTCGATCTGGGTAGGGGAACTGGGGCGTGGGGTGCCACAGAGAAGGTAGAGCACAGAGGGCCCCAGGCAGACCTAGCCAGTAGATGGCGGTTAGGAAAGGGTCTCTTGTCTGCTGCTCCCTGATCTGAGCTTATCTTGGGAGGAGTGTGGGTCCAGGGAAATGGTGCAGGTTGGAGAACTGTGGTGTGGGGCACACAGAGGAAGTGGAGCACAGAACAAACAAAATTTTAATGAAAAGAGATTTTCTAGAAACAGAAAAGGTCAGAGTGATAATACCTCATCATTGTTATTGTATTCCGCTGTTTCAACTCAGCAAGAAAATACAGTAATCCTAAATGTAAGTGCACCAATCATAAGGCTCTAAATATATTAAATAAAAATTGGCAACTAAAAGGTAAAGTATCTTAGTTCATAATTGTAGTTGGAGAAATGAGAATCTTCCCTACAAAAAATGATAAAAACCTAGATAGAATCGTCAGGATATAGAATTCAACATTATCTCAACCAAAGATTCCTATTAATAGTTTATAGGCTACTCTACCTTACAAAAACAAAATACATCTATTTTCTGAAGTTCATAGACGACCTTCTAAGATACACACATTCCTTGGCTGTGAAACAAATTAAAAGTCTAAAAAATTGAAATTACATAGAATGGTTATTTGATCACAATAGAAATAAAGTAGTTATAAATAACAGAAAGATAGGCAAATATTAAAACCCTGGAAACCAATTAAAAAAAACCACTTTAACAGTTCATGAGATAAAGAGAACATTTTAAGGGAAATAATAAATTCATCAAACTGAAATAAAACAAATAATAAAAGTGAGAGCAGAAATTGATGGCATTGAAAACAAAAACAGAAAACAATTTGTGAAATCAAAATTGAGTCTTTGAAAAAATCAATAAGATTCACAAATTAGCAATACAGAAAAATAAAATTGTTGTACTCATTTTTAAACTCTTTTATTTGGGTTATTTATGCCTCTACCTCCCTTCCACCAACCCTTTAACATCTCTTTTTCCCTAGAGAGAAGGTTAGTGGGGAGAGGAGGCGCAGACGCCTTTCCTCCTCCCAGCTGTCTGGGGTTGATGGTTCTCTGAGGGGTTATACCAATCTTCGTCAACAGCAAACGCAGCAGGCGGCCCCCTCGCCTCCTCAGTCTTTCTCCTCCAAGCCACTGGACCACAAAGCATCTCTCCTGTGTCTCTCCAAACTTCTATGCTGTCTGTCTCTGGTCTCTTCAAATTGCCATACCATCTGTCTGTGGTCTCTCCAAACTGCCACACACTCTGTCTCTGATCTCTCTTAACTGCCACCCTTTCTCTTTCTGGGCTCTGATAATTCTATCCCTCAGAGTCCTAGGCCACACCCCTCTTCATGCTGGCCATTACCAGTTGGCAAAAACCACACCACTCAGGAAGCAATTATCAGCTGTGGACAAACTAAAGCCCAAACTAAAATCCTACACTTAGGATTAAAACAATTTGCATAACATAGCTGAGTTTTTAAAGAAACCAAAACTTCCATTATAGAAAATTTTACATATATAAATTATATATCAGGATGAGTAGAGTATCACTCCAGTCCCACAGACATGAAAAGTTTAACAAGGGATATTTATTATTGTGTGTGTGCATGTCACAGTGTTTATGTGGAGGTCAGAGATCAACTTTTGGTGCCTGTTCTTGCATTCTACAAGTCCTGGGGCTTGAAATCTAGGTTGGATTAGGCCTGGCAGTAAGGACCTTTACCTCTGTTGAACTGTCTTGCTGGCCCTTACATTACATTCTTTTTAAAATGTTATATATTTAGTAATTCTTCATCATTTCATATATGCATCCAATGTATTTTGATCATATTCACCACACTCTTCCCTTTAATTCCTTCAGATTGACCCCAGCCACAGCCAACTTGGCATCCTATTTTTCCCGCCTTCTTTTTTTTCAAGGATGCTTTAGGTTCTGTTATTGTGGCCACAATAATTTACCTTCTATATTCCCCACCTGAAATGTAACCCTTGGAAACCACTAAACGTCAGTAGTTATCTTAGCCAACCTTTTCCACTGTGACAGAATATCTAAAACAAGCAGCGTCTAAGGACAAAGAGCTTCCTTTTCAGTCCAGCGTCCTGGAATTTAGTATGCAACCTTGAAGTCACTGGTAGCAACACAGATACATTAAACATTTGACTGCATAATCTAAATTGAGGTCTGTGGCTCCAAATCTAAAATATACATGAGATTTTGGGACAGTATTAAACATTTTAAATTTTCATCAATGATTTTATAGTGATTACATGTTGAAATGTTTTAGTTCTTTTGTAATTAAGTAACTTATTAAAATTGATTTTACCTGTTTTTCTTCTCTTGTTTACTAGGGATTTAAACGTGTTTGTTGCTCACATTGTACTGATGTTAGATACCACAAGTCTAGTGTACATATCCTATATCTAACCCTTTTCTTACAGCTGATGAGCTGTATCTAGTACACCAGTCTTCCCCATGAATTGTCACCTGCTAATTTATGGTTATCAACCTTTGCCTTAAAAGAAGAACATGACAAGAGGTCACAGAACAATGTGAAAGATACTCACTTAGGAAGATTTCATCACAAGGCACTGGCTTCAACTTCTGGGGAACAGACTTTGAAAAGAGTCTATGCTGATAAGTGATGTCACAATTGGGCAAAGAAGTATGTGCTAATGAACCATGCAGAGCTCCAGTCACTGAAGCTGGGGGTTTACAGATGCGCTTTTATGGATTCTTATTTACCATGAACGTTTAGATGGTAATTGGAGCACAAATCGTCTGTTAAAATAGTTATTTCAGCTTTCCCCTGACCGTCGTAATCTTGTGGTAATCCCTTTTCTGGCCTTTTCCAGCTGTCTGTCCCTTATTCAGAGAGGCCAGCTTTCCCTCTGCCGCTGTGAGTGAAGGATGAGCCTTAATGTGTGGCCACTTACATAGCTTCTCAGCTTTCTCGTCAAAAAAGAAGCCAGATCATTTTATATGACCACTGACTTCTCCAAGTGTGGAATAGTAACTCTGTCCACTTTCGGAGCAGATGCTCCCACTAACAATGATGACATGAATAAATAATTTCCAGTTACAGAGTCCTTATTACATTCCAGGAACTGTGCTAAATGTATAACCAGCCTGGCCCATTTAACCCTCTGAACCAGCATGAAACAGGTTACACTTAATTTACAGCTAAGGGGGCTGAGGTTAAGAAAGAGGAAAAACAAACAATCCCTTTGGTCACTCAGGTTGAGCCCCAGATGGAACCCGATTTAGATGGAAGTGTGTAGGAGCACAGAGCTTACACACTGAGCTGTTTTGCCAGATTGCCTCCCTTGACTAGAATTCCTATGTGTTGACTTTCAGACAATGTCATCCAAATATTCTACTGGCAGCTGGATGAAGCTGTGAGCAGCAGGAAAGGCAAAGTCTCCTGAGAGGGAGTTGACCGCTGCACTCAGAGGAGACTATGCTGTCTGCCTGAATTGCGTGTGCCTCTGGGGCTCAAAGAGGAGACTGTGATTATTTCAGTTGAGCATTCACTCTGTTCAAAATAAAATTCTTATGGATAGAGTTTTCACTATTTTTAGTTCAATTCAGTTTTTATGGGAAGTTTAATCTAATTTAATTCAATTATATGAAATGTTAGTAAAAGATGTTCTGGAAGTTAGAATGGAACATATGACCCAAGGGAGGTGGGTAAGTTAGGAATAAAGTGTCTGACTGTGAGGGCTGTTAAACACTAGGCTGTATTGTGTAAGCTCAGAAAAATCCTCAGGGTCAGCTCGATCTGTGTCTCTGGGGGTAGCTGAGGTGTGAGACTCTCTGAAGGAGGATTTGCCTTTCCCTGTGACTGTTATTCATAATAAACTTGTTCAAACCACTCGATCAGTTTAGGGCTTTTGAGTAGCAGAATACTAAAAGGGGATTAGGTTTTATCTTGAGAAATATCTGTATAGAGTAAAGGGGGGAAAGGTACAAGTGGGCAGCAAGAGCCTCTAGCTGGTAATGTAGACACTAGAGAAAGGAATAGCAGATGGGAAGAGAACTGGGCAGGAGAGCCTTGGGCAGCGCTGCAGCTCTGAGGAAGTCTTGTTCAGGCTGTTGGGGAGCTGCCGTTAAGCAGAAGTCCCTTATTAGAGAAGTCACACATTATAGGGTGAGGTGCTGGCCTACCTCTACTGCCCTGCTCTGCTCTGTCATTGCTCGGGAGTAGGCAGGCTAGTGGGAGAGGTTGGGGTGGTGAATAGGGTTTGGAGGTATGACAACAGATGGACCATTGGACAGCTATGCTTCTAGCAATAGTTTCTCTTGAAGGGAGCTCCGAGCAGGGTACGTCTGCATCTGCTGTTTTTTATGCTGTTGCCAAACTAGAGTACTTTCTTAAAATTTACAGCAGTGTCAACTGAACCAAAAAGCAAACTTTGCTTTCCCATACTGTTTTCTATTAAAACAAACTTTCCCCTTTCAAAGAACATTTTCTATAAAAATTCCCCATTCTTTCCCTTCTGGACACCATATCCAACCATGGACTCTTTCCCTTTGGAAAACAGTAAAAACTACCACTTTTGTTTCTAACTTTTTGACATGTGCATGTGTGTGCAGCTTGTGTGTGGGCTGGTTCACATGCACATGTGTGCTTGTGTGTTAAAAAGCCTGAGGTTGTTATCAGGTGTCTTCCTTGATAGCTTTCCATCATGTATTTTGAAACAGGGTCTCTCCTGGGACCCAAAGCTCACCAATTCAGCTACTCAGGCTAGCCATCTTGTTGGGAGGTATCATCTTCATGTCCAAAAAGAATGCCGGGATTACGGACAGGCTGTCAGCCACATGCCTCTGGCTTTGTGTTGTTTCTAGATTTCTCAGCGAGTGCTTCATCCACTGAGTCGTTTCCCATCTTAATGCCTTCCTATTTTACTGGCTTCAAGTCTTGATATAGATGAAAGCTGAAACAGCACTCTTACTGTACCTTCCTTTCCCTCAAACGTTAATAATCTAATATGATTATTAATTTTGTCTCTTGATTACATTTGAAATTTAATACTTTTTATTTTCTGTATTCTGTTGTATTGGCTCTGCCCTCTCATCCGTATATTTTTGGATTGTATTAGTAGCTGTCTGTCTGTTCTCTCTGCATCTAGTTTTGTCACTTTACCTTTTGTGTAGTTACCAAACACAAATTTACTAGAACCCTTCAATGATTTATGCATAAAAAGTACCAAGCTGATTTAGTAAAGTGGAAGTTGTAGGTTGTCTTACAAATCCATGGCTTCACTGTACTGGGGTAGTTGGCTGTTTTGTGGAGCTTAGACCCATGTGATATGTCTACAATACAACTTCTTCATCTCAGGCCCTGGGATCATTGCAAATGACAGGGCAGAAAGATTGTAAGAGCCAAAAGATCAGAGAGTTTGTTTTGAGTTTGTATCTCCTAGAAATGTCAGGAACTACGTTCATAAAGTCTTATCAGTGTGTTTGCCTAAACATGACCTGAACGAGGAAGACACCAATATACAAGAACAGGCAAAAACTTACCAGGACTGAACTACAGGCAACAAAGGAACGCTGTAAGTGGGAGAAATAGTCTTCCCCAGGGAAGGGCATATCAATTGCTTACCCAATACCAAGTGGTCAGCCAGGAAAAAATATATACAGGTAACGTTATATAGATTGAGCATGTTGTATTTATGCATTTAGGAATATATATATATATATATATATTCATGCACACATATGAAACAAGAGTTAAAGAAAAAGAGGTCATGATTTTAAAAAGCAAAAAAAAAAGGATACATGGAAGAGTTTGGGGCTGAGGAAGGGGAAAATAACAACACAATTACAATCTAGAAATTTTTAAAATATATTTTAACAAAATTTTCAAATACATCAGAATAGCTGAAAGCTGAAGATTCTGTAATCTTGCTTTTATCTATCTTCGTAATCTGTCTTAATCTCCTTAATTGCATGTCTCCATGTCCTTGCCTTCTCTTTCAATGCTGTGAAACTAAATGTAGTTCTATTCACAGCTTATCTGAGAAAATTTAACTCAAAGAATATATTCTTTCACAATTTCATGCATATATATTATTTACTTTGAACATAGTCCTCATTACCCTCTCTCATCTTCCTTTCCCTCCCACCAAACTTTTTGTCCTTCCCAGCAAGTCCCTTCTTCTGTGTGTGTGTGTGTGTGTTACTTCATTTAATTACTGTTGTCTGTATAAGCATAGGTGGGGAAATATTTATTTGAGTGACATCAGCTTACTGGTGACTGTATCACTGAAGATACGATCTCCCTTCCCCCAGCAACAAGTAATTGCCTGTAACTCCATTAAGGAAGAGTGAAGCCTTATAATCCCTTCCTCCTTCCATGATGGAATGTTGATGGTTTCTATTTTCATTCATATCTCATGCAGTAGCCGTTGTTTGTCTGAGTTAGTGGGTACAGCAGCCATGTTGCATCCAGAAAACAGTGTTTTAAGACACTCTTCCCATCTTCTAGTTCTTGCATTCTCTTAGCCCCTTCTCTATGATGTTCCTAGAGCTTTGATTCGGAGAATGTAGATGTCCCATTTAGGGCTGTGCATTAACAGTTGCTTTTTCTCTCCAATTTGACTGGTTATGAATCTGCATTAATTGTTGCAAAGAGAAGCACCTTAGACCAAGGTTAAGAGCAGCACTAATCTGTGGATGTAAACATATTTACTTAGAAGGTAGTTTGACACCTTGTCCATTTAGCAAAACATCAATAGGACTCCTTCCCTTTTGGGACCTATGAACTCTCAACCAATAGCTTTTGATGATTTTTACAATTATACAATTACAATAATACCTCCTGTGGAAGCAGGCCCAAAATTCAATCAGAAAGTGACTCTGATAGCAGTCATTGTACTGTTGTACCAGTGGGCACATCTTGCCTGGAAGGCTGGTATCATAGCTTTTAAGGTTCACAGTTGGGTAAGACTGTTAATGATTTTTTTTCTCTCAGAAGCCTGCATAATACCTTAAAATATAATGAAAACAAGCAAGAAAGAAGCAGAGACTTCTCAAAAGAAAAAAATACAAATGGTTAATAAATATTTTAAGTCTTGTATGCTCAGCTATTAAATAAGTGAAATTTAAAACTCTTTTGGTGTTCTAACTAACTCCAATCAGAATAGCTATCATCAAGGAAGTGAATATATTCTTTTTGCCTATTTGGCATACTACAAATTTGGTTTGGAGGAAGCTACCATATCCTCTTTGTGTGGTTTCTCTATTTCTGGTCATAGTCAATTACTTTGTTGTATTCTATTGCATTTCCTTCTGCATCTCCTGCTGCAAGCTTCATGGTTTCTGCTGCAATTCTTTGTACTTTTTCTTCAAAGTTCTAGGATGTGTCTTGCTTTTTCTTAGAACCTTTGCATCTTACACAGTACTTGATCCATGAAAGATTCTCAATAAATAATGGTCAAATTGAACAAAAACTGAGTTGCTTTTTTATTTTCCAAAATTGTGTACCACAGAGTCTTATTCACTAATATTTGTACAAAGGGAGTTAAATGAGTAAAATGCAAGTATTTTCAAGATGCCAAAGACAGATTACTTTCAATATTCAACAAATGTGTTGTTGTTAATGATCTTACACCTAACCTTACCAGCTTTATTACTTTGGACCAGTGCCCTTATTTTCTTTGAACTTGTCAAAACCATTCATATACATTTCACACATGTGGTGGTATGTGCAATAAGCAAGAACTAAATGCTTGAACTGTATTCAGAGAATTTTTTTAATTTGGTATCATTTTGTTTTTATTTAATCCACACCTGAACAATTGGATTGGATTTAATTTACAGAAAAATATTTTTAGTGATGTGTTACTGCTCTTTATTCCAATTTCCTGTGGACACTAAAATCACAAAAAAAATAATGAAGAAATGAAACTTCCTTACAAGTGCCTAGGATGTCCTTTACAACTGTTTCTAGGTGTTTATTGTTCTTTTACTTATTCGTTTGTTGTTCAGTTTATACTGAGAAGTTTTTGAGAGTCCATGATAACAGTGAAGTAGGTGACTTGATCTTCTTAGTAGTTTTATTGGTGAGTGTCTTAATCACTGTTCTATTGTTGCGAAGAGACACTATAACTAAGGCAACTCTTCAGTAAGATAGCATTTAAATGGGGGCCTGCTTACAGTTTGAGAGCCTTGGTCCATGTTCATCATGGTGGGAAACAACAGGCATGCCTCCGGAGCTGTGGCTGAGAGTGCTACATCCTGATACCCAGGCAGCAGGCAGAAAGCGAGAGAGACAGACGGAGGCAGAGACCTAGAGAGAGATAGAGAGACAGATACAGAGAGAGACAGAGACATGCAGAGAGAGACCTAGACAGACTGACAGAGCCTGACACAGGCTTTTAAAACCTCGAACCATACTCCCAATGGCACACTTTTCCTACAAAGCTATACACACTCCAACAAGGCCTCACCTCAAAGCCTTCCCAAACAGTGCTACTAAGTGGGGACCAAACAATCAAGCATATGAGCCTGTGAGGACCCTTCTCACGCAAACCACCACCGGGAGGAAATGGTGCTGCCTTTTTGAAGATAAAGAATTAGAGACTTAAAGACAGATGTTGAGTGGTAGAGCTAGGCTATGGGGGCATGATTATATTTTGGTGTAATTATGTGAATTCCAAAACTGATTTTAGACTCATTCCCCCGCTTACCTCAGGTTGCTGACATAATTTAGACTGCTGAGTCTTGCCCCCACCCCATCCATCCAGGAATCTGCTAATCAACTTCTGAGTTAAAGGTTAGATATAAAGTACAATTCTGGAATCACCATTGTATAGATTGACTGCTCAGTGTATAGAACTAGTACTGTTATCATTTGGTTCTCATTTTGCATTTATGGATTGCCTCTATCAAAAATGCTCAGGGTTCTTGCAAAAATTCTTCAAAATTTCAGTAGACTAATGGTGAATTTTAGAAGAATCTCTATATTTAAGTTGACAGTGATAAAATAATCACAGGCAGATCTATTTGTATGGCATTTACAAATAACTTCCTTCTTCCCTATTTCTCCCACCAAAACAGCAAGACGTTGAAAATTTGGCACAATCTAGAATAGTTGGCAATTCCCCATATAAGAGTTTTATTTTGCTTTTAATAAAGACAGACCACAGTGTAGCTCAAGGGAAACTTCAGTCAGATCATAGCAGCCTCAGTTCGTCCCAGCAGGAGGCCTTGTGTGGAACAGAGGACTGTGAGGGCAGATGCTGTAGAGATGCTCATAACAAGTCTAATGAGGAAAACACTGACTAAAGCAGACCTGGGTGAGAGTAGGTAGGTGAGACCCAGACATGTAGAAGCAGAGACCTGGCCTAAGTATTCAGACTAATTAGAATAGACGAGATTTGACCATCTGCCAAAATGTAAATGTCCTCCAAACTTAATCATTCTATTCATGTTGATGGAAATCAAGAAACAAACTTTATTGTGTTACTTGGAATAAATCTGTATAGAATGTGAGCAGAACCAGACACTGTTTCAAGTTTTTTTGACAACCCAAGAGCATACATGAATGTGACATCGTTTTTTAAAAAGCTTGATTTTATCAGCTTGTTTACCTGTCTATCACAATACAAACATAACACCAAAAAAAGAGAACAAAGAATAAAAAAGAAAGAAAATAAATAACACTTGCATTGACTGATATCTGAGAAATAAGAGGGTCATGTATCAGTTTTCTGCTCTTCATTAAATGAAGTAACAAACTAATTCTTTGAACATCACCTAACTAGATGCCAAATAGAATGAGACAGTGGACAGATTTATAGCAGAGGTAGACATTGTCTGTATAACAATTTGCTCCCTTACGCACTTAGATTTCATGCACTTAGATTAAAACAACAACAGCACTGGTTACATTCTCAAAATTTATTTCCATTAAGTGGTTAAACAAAGTAAATAATTTTGGTACACAGTTTCCTACTTTTCGATCCTTAGTGAAAGGATACCAGTTAGGGTTATGTTGTAGCCGGAGCAGAACTGGTTAAATCTTATTCTGTCTTCCAACAGGGAGCTAAAAGTAATTGCAAAATATTTCGTCCCCCTTGGCTCTGCATGTAGATTTAAAATTAAATTGGTTCTGGTTAGCAAGCTAGAACGGGGCAACTAAATTGAATTTTCTGAGGAATGTTGTGAATCCTATGTGAAAATAAAGAAACATTCAAGGTTTGTATGTTTTCTGCTATCCTTTCCTTGTGCCATTTTCTCCTTTCATTGTACCCTCTTCATGCTGTCTAGCTTGTTAGCAAGGAGAGCCTCAGTTTTATATCTGTGGGGGTTTTAGATGCATTTCCATCTATCCGTACATATTTCTCCTTTTGGTCACCCCTTCTAAAGCATCTTCCATTCCTCAATTGCATATTGATCCCTTTCTCTTTTCAATTATATGTTTCTGTGATACAGAATTAATGTGAATATTTTATCAAATTTTTGTGGAGAAAAATCAAAACAGAAAAGACTGCAGTCTGGAGCAGGTGAAGTTTTAGGCTGCTGAGATGGTTATAACTCAGTCATATACTGCTGATAATGCTAATGTTCAGAGTTGATGACATAAAAACTATTTTAGAATTATTCTGTTGATATTAAATATTTCATTCTTATTGTTTTTTCTTTTAATATTTTCTTGCTGTAAAAGTAATGGTTACTCATTGTAGAAAATATAGAAGAGTATATAGAACAATATACAAATCACATAAAGTTTATTGAAATATCTTCAAGTATGTAGAAGATAAAATACCTTACTAACAGAACAGAAGCAATTCATGGTTTTGTCAGCTTTCCTCCTGTGCTGCTTTTTTCTTTGTTTTATTTTTTTCTTCAAAACACATTACTTGCTAAACTTGTTGAAATATTATTGTGCATAGTGTTTTGAATATTGCTTTATTTTGGAAAATTTCTTGCAGATTTTTCTTAAATTTATCTTGATAATGGGGACTTGCCTTGGGGTTGAGGCCACCCATAACTCCCTGCTCTGATTTTTTTGGCTGCTTAGGAAACAAGATTTGGAATGTGATATAGCTAGATAAAGTTTTGTAGCAGATAGATGATCATCTTCAATTTTTCTCTTTGTCCCTGAGCACAGAGGGAAGGTATCTTATTGTTACTGTGGTGCAGCTTCCTCAGTTTGCACAGTGTGACTTTCTCATAGAACCTGGGCAACTTTTCTTATTAAACATTCATTATGTGTGTTAGAAGATATGGACTCAGATGTACATCTGAAGTAGAAAGTTGCTGAGCATGGCTGTCCTAGATTAAGAAGTGTTTGCTATTTGGCCTTTGGGCAACACATTGGAGCAATCTTACTTTTTATTTTATGGTTTCTTCCAGCAACATAAATACCCTAACTGATTCTAAATTGTGTGGGCTTAAGAAATCCATGGTGGCTTTTCTTTTGTTTTGCCTCTTACGTTTGTTGAAGAAATTGTACCACTTCTCTAAGTACTTAAATTCTCCATTTTCACCTTCTAAAATTTCATTTCCCTCAATGATCTTAAAAGAAGCAACAAACAAAACCAAACAAAACCACAGGTGTTTACTCTATTCCCCTAAATTCAAATTTTAAATTCAAGTTGTCTTATTCATTCACTTCATATGTGGTTTTTATTAGAGTTTCCCCCTTAATTTTAACTTATTAAATGCTGCCCTTTTAAGAAATCTTGAAAAAAAATAAGTTATTATTAGTGTTGGGAAAAGAGGAAGCATGTGCTACATGTGGAGGTCAGAGGACAATTTGTGAGACTTGACTCTTTCTTTCCATCGTGTGGGTCCTTGGGATCAAACTCAGGTCATCAGCTTTGGCAGCAAGAGTCTTTACCCACTGAGCCATTTTTGCTGGCCTTGTTTATAACTTTTAAAGATCCATGTTCGATATCCCCCGGGTGAGAATAATTTTATTTGATTTAATTCTGATTTAGCCATCTTCAAGCTATAGTGTTCAGAAGTGGCCTATATCCCCATCATTTTTAATGATCTTTAGTGCTTATTTTGTAGCTTTTAAGCCAGTTTTTGTCACAAATGAATTTTCTTCAGATTAATAGAGATTTCAGAAAGAACCCCAAAGAGAAGAACATGCCCATATCTTCTGAGACCATTCATATTTTCCAAATAATGTTAGACCCTCCCTGCTTCATCTCCACTGCGTACCCATTGCATATGCTAGGTAGGGAAATACTGAAAATTTACTCTGCTGCATGAAGGAAATGAGTCCTGTTTTAACAATTAACTTCAGAAGATATTCCATTAAAGAAATATTTATTTGTCTACATTGTCCTCAAAACATATATCCCATTAGTGTGCACATCCTATCTTTGACAATTATCTCCCAAGTGCCCCTTGAATCAGTCCTGTATGCCACCATACACCTAATTCATTGTTACCTATGTTTATTACCTAGTATGTAGCCAGATACTACAAAACATGTTGTCCCATTCATGTTCACAGACAGTGCACATGCACAGGCAGCTGCAGGGAGTTCAGCATCTGCAGTAGGCTGGCTAAGTGGTGCCTGGAGAAAAGTGTCTGTAACTTTGAAGGAAACGAAATAGACACTGCAGCAGGCCATTGAAGCGAAAGCTGGAGTTGGACAGTGCCATGTGTAGAGGGAGAAAGAGCTCACAGCCAAGGAAGCAGGAACAGTGAGGTCCATGATAGCATCAGCACAGAAATGGAGAGCCCAGAGAGGACCATCCTGCAGACTGACTTCACAAGCATGGAGGAAGCCTTACACACGCCTTTTGGACTTTACAACTCTTGGCCAAAGATACATGAAAACTACCCATGAAAATACACAGGAGAAAAAGCAGCACTTGTTCTTCAGGTTGGCACTATGGGTGCCTTCATGGTTCATGAGGCTTTGGCAAAGCTCCGATCAGTTCTTAAGGAAGGTGGTAAATTATCTGTGCTTGCTATGAAGACGGTCCCTTTGCCTTTGGAGAGTAGCAAATCTAGCTTTTTGTACAGGTTTAGTACCCAACAAAGGTTTCATCTTTTTACTTCATATTTTTAAGAAATTTTATGGGTATTTCTATGACATTTAGCTCAACAACATATGTATTAGTGTTTTTTCTTGTATTCAACAGAAAAAACTCTTTGAAAGAATACATTTTTCTTTATGCTTTCTTGGCAATCAGGGATTTTATGGAACAATGGTATATGGCCCAGCAGAAGCCTTGTGCTTTCCCGTGTAGCTGGAATAGTTAAGCCTTGCTTTAGCTCTTAGTTTCTCTTAGTCAAATCGAGGAAGAATTCAGGAGGGAGTTGCATGTTATTATTTGGTGAACCTATACTCAATTTAAAAGTAGTCATTCATTGCCATGTAAAATATGAAACAAAAAGCCTATCTTATTTTATTCTCATAGTAACAGTTATGTAAAAACAATTTCTCTCTCTCTCTCTCTCTGTGTGTGTGTGTGTGTGTGTGCTTTGAGACAGGATCTCTATGTAGTTCTGGCTGTCCTGGAGCTCACTATTAAGCCAAGGTCCACTTACAGAAATCCTCCTGTCTCTGCCTCTCAAGTGCTGCAAGTAAAGGAGAGTGCTACTATGCTTGGCTTAAAGCCAATTTTTATCTTAGAGAAAACAGGTTATTTGATTTATTTTAGTTTATCACAGTTAAAAAAACTTACAACATATGCAGGCTTGGAACTTGTTATCTATCCTGGATCTAAAATTACTTACTGCTTATAATATTTACAATAATCTTTTCATTTTCATACTTTTTATTTACTATATTTATTTTCATTTCTTATTTTTATTTTTTCAATCCCTTTTTAAAGTAATACTATGTAAATTCTAACAGATACAAATATGTGTATTCGTTGTTGCCCAAACAATATAGTCCAGTCTTCTTTGCTTATTTCAATCTGACTCCAACTGGACCCTTTGTTCATCTCTGACTACTCACCTGCATCTGTCCTGTTTCTTTGCCCCCAAGCTTCTTATGCTGAAGCTGCCTCAAACCTGTTGTCATTATCTGCATTCTTAATGTGTCTGTGGCATTTGGGTTGCCTGGAGCAAACTACACTTGCCATTTTTAGGTTTTGAACTCTTACTCATCTCCCAGACCCAGCTCTTGTATTCCTTTCTGTATGAGACCTTCTTTAGGTAGAACTAGCAATTCTAATCTCCACACTTTTACTGCACATTCAGAGATCCTTAATACTACTTGTCTATTCTTCTTCATTGGCCTTCAAGCTTTAAGACCAGTTGTCAAAACATAGTTGTACTTTGTTTTAAACAGTCTTACTGTGGGCACCAGTTAGTGTGATGTCCCTAAAAATGTGAAATCTCATCATGTCTTATATAAATACAACTCAAGTCTAAAACCTCATTTTCTTCCTACTCTAGGCTCAACAGACTTCTCGTCTGCCTTACACTCTATCCTCTATCTCTCTCTCCCTCTCTCTGCCTGTCTCTTTCTCTCTCTGGCTAAGCGTTCCTTGCTTTCCTTTGGCCTTAATTCTTTCTATTCTGATTATTGATATTGTGCATTATGAACAAAAATTATTTTATGACAGAGATAGAAATTTCTGTCATCAGCAGAAATTGAACAGGCAAAGGTTCAATTCTTTTCAGTTAAGCAAGGTTTTAGAGTATTCGTGCTTTATTTTCAGTAGTTACTTTTTCAATATAGTTTGTATTGAATTTTGTATAGTGGAAGGTAACTGGATATGATTAGCTGAAGCTAGTTCAATGTATCTGTTCTGGGTCATCCAAAACCTTAAATTAGTTACCTGATGTAGAAATGTAACAATAGTGAACATGCTTAGTTTTTTGGTCAAGGAAGAAAATTTATTTGAAAACTAGAAAAACAACAGTGAATAAAAGAAGATGATGATGAAGAAGAAATAATAAAAAGGCAGGTTTCTTGTAGATATGAAGGAGAGCATGGCCAGATACAGGGATATCCAGGAGAGTCCAGAGTGGACATGGCCATTCAAGGTAGGATCATGTGAGGAGAGGTTGGAGGGGAGAAGGGAGAGCCACGGGACCAAGAATTCAGGACATTAAAGGGCAGAGGAAAGGGCCAGGTAGCCAAAATAGCCGGATTACACCAGAAAGGGGCTGAGGGAGCAGCAGCCATACCCTGTAACAGGGAGGACCAAGGGATGCTGGGAGGGCCTGGTGGCCAGGCCTGCTTTCATATGTTAAATAGGGACCTCAACTAGCCATTTGCCCTGGGTTTGAGACTAACAGATTATTACAAAGACCATTCTGCCTGCATGCTGAGGTTTCTCTTAAATAAGGATTGTGGTATCATACCATACCAGGTACACAGACACCTGAAGGTAGCTGCTTTTCTGACACAATTCAACAACCTGTAGATTATTGAATATTCTGGGTTTTGCAAATATAAAGAAATATTAATGATTAGAAAAACATTTTAATTGTGTCTTTTTCATCAAAATTTCCAGAAATGTTTAATTCTGAAATTCATTAGGATACTTTTTGTATTTTTTCTTTTTGAAAAAAAAATTAAGAGCAAGTTAATTTTGTCAGGGATGTGGAGAACAGCAGCTTTGCCATGGTAGGCAGGGCAGCATTCTCTGGAGCACAGCCTTTCCCTGTGCCAGATGGCTTGGGTCACAGCTGGCATCTATAGGAAAGCTGTTTGGTTTCTATTCTCCTGCCTAGCTGAAGCCCTGTGCAAGCATTTATCTGGGCCTGTTCTCCAGCCTGGGTGGAGGACTGTCACTTCCTGTCCTGCCTTCTCTGTCAGCTAGAAGGATATGGTTGATCTTTTTTTTTTATCTTTAATTTAAAAAATGAGAGTATCATTATATCTCCTTTCAATTATTTTTCTTCCCTCCAACTGCTTCTATTTTCCTCTCCTTCTCAAATTTATGGCCTCTTTACTTTAATTGTTATTACACAAACACACACAAATTTATAAGTACAACCTGCTGAGTCTGTTCAGTGTTGCTTGTGTGTATGTATTTCAGGGCTGGAAACTGGGTATTGTGTAACCAATAAAGGGGCTTTTCCTTTGGGGGGACAATTTCTCCTACTCTCAACATCATTTAGTTGTCTGTAGTTCTTTGTTTAGGAGTGCCCCCTCCAAGAGATACCCTTTTTCTCCAGTAGCATACCTATGGGGATTGTCCTTGCTCAGGTCTTATTTAGTTGAGGTGTAGTGGGCGAAGCTTCCCTGCTATTTCTAGAAGACACAATCTCACAGCAGATGCCCTGAGTTTTTTGTTTGGTTTTGTTTTTTGTTATTAAATACAGTGTATAAGGTGAAAAGTATATAAAACATTAGGTAGAGTTTAGCAGAAGAAATCATGTCAGTAGAGAAAGAATGTTGCTGGCACCCCAGCAGTCCTCAAGTATCCTCCTGAACGTTCTGATTTTGGTATTGGCCTCTTTATTGCTGTCAGTTAAAACTTCTCTTTCCTGGGTGATTCAGATTCTCCTGGAGCTGGAACTGTGCTGAGCATGGTGGGTGGCCAAACAGGGAAAACCTTGTGTAAGAAAGGCAGTCCAGCTCAGCACCCCACCTCCTCTTTGGAAGCCAGGGCAGCTAACCTCACAGTAGTGTGTCCCTAAGAGCCTCCGAGGGGCTCGGGCATGAACAGTGCTGCTGCCATTCTCCCAGCACTGTAAGACACTTCAACTATTCTCTTTTGCACAGTAGAACTATGGTTTTTTTTTTAAGGAGCCTTCAAAGTAGTATAAAGTGGCAATCATATAGATATCACTTACAATTTTGATTTTTTCATATTTGAACTTTTTTCAAGTTTATTTTTACTGAAAAAAATTTTTATACACTATATTTTGATCATGTTTTTCCCTTCCTCAGTTTTTCTGAGATCCTCCCCACTTCCCAACCAACCAACTTTTTCTTTTTTGTAGAGGAATTTTAATTCAGAACATGGCTGTTCTGGCAAGAGATCATATCCAAAGTCTTTCTAGGTCTGTGTGATCTGGCTGGAATACAAACACACCTTTAATCCAGGAGACAGAGGCAAGCACATCTGAGTTCAAGGCCAGCCTGGTATAGAGCAAGTTTCAGGTAAAGAAAAGCTTAGGTCCAGGCACCATGGCACACGCCTTTAAGGCCAAGCATCGAAGGTAAAGTTAGTTTGTAGAAGGAAGCACCCATATTTGAAGGTGATGTCTAATTGAGTGGCAGAAAAGGTTACCTATCAGAGAAGATTTGACAGACTAGGATATGCTCAACTCTCATCAGAATAGAGAGGAAGGGGAAGTTACTTAAGGGGCAATGCAGAGGGAGCAAGGAGGCAGTTTTGCCAGGACAGTAATAGGTTGCAGAGAGAAAACTCAGGTGATGACTGAATGAGCAAAAGAATGAGAAGGAGCCAGAAGATTAGAGTAGTTGCTGGATTTAGTAAGAGGCTAAAACAGAGCAATTAAGAGGCCAAGAGAAAAGCCAGATTGAATCAGTCAGCTGGGAGAGGAGTTTGAGCCAGAACAGTTAGTTGAACTAGCCAGAGCTCAATAAGAAGAAAGGGTGAGCTTACTAAGCAGTTAGTCTCAGGGGCTAAAAATATTTTATGCCTAGGTTAGATTGAATGGAAGCTAGAAGCCTAAGTTAGCAGACAGAGCCAGTAAGCCTCCAAGACAACTACTGAAACAGGTGAATAAAAGTTCTTTTTACAAATTTTCTTTTTAAAATCAAAGCAAAAACAAACAACAACCAAGAAAGACACACATATACACAAACATACCACAAAAAATGGAAATCAAGATAAACAAGCAGAAGACTAATAAGACAAACATATCGCAACAAAGCAAAATGAGATAAAAAGCCTTAAAAAATACTGTTGAGTTAATTTTGTGTTAGTCAACTTCTCCTGGGCATGGGGCCTGCCCTGAAGTGTGTTTGATAGATCCAGTGAGATACCACTGGAGTAAACTGAGTTTTCCTTTGCCAGTGGCTTTCAGTTGCAGATAGCTTTTTGGTTATGAGTTTGGCTAGTACTCACTTACCTCTGTCAGTTCTGGGATTCCATCTGGCTTGACCCTGTGCAGACCTTGTCTGTGCTGCCACAGTCTCTGCAAATTCATATGTGCATCAGTTCTGTTGTATCTGGAAGATACTGTTTGCTTGAAGTCATCCATTACCTCTGGCTCTTAAAACCTCTCTGCTTTCTCTGATACAGATCCCTGAGCCTTGAGTGGAGGGTGTGGAAAAAACATCCCACTTAGGATTGAGTGGTTCAAAGTCTCCCACTCTCTGAACATTTTTCAGTTGTGGGTCTCAGTATTATTTCCTATATATTACAAGAAAAATAAACTTCACTGATGAGAACTGAATGAGGCACTTACCTATGGGTAAAGCAATATGTCATTGGGGATATTTTTATTGCTATATACGTTTTTCCTGAATAGAGGTAGCAGGATTTCCATAGGCCCATAAAGTATTTAGTTGCAGGTTCTTAAGCACTTTAGCAGTGTCAGGTATGGGCTTTATCTCATAGAGTGGGCCTTAAATTCAATCAGAAATAGTGGGTTACACAACAACATTTGTGCCACTATTGTATGGATATCCCGTTTATTGCTCATTATAATATTTAAGTGGTTGTTTAATATTCTGTCACATGGGTCTGGTTTATTAATGAATTTGATTGACATTTGTTTTCTGCTTATTTACAAACTTTATCTTCAGAGATAGTATCTTTCTGCATACATTTTTTTTGTCTGCACTTCAGCATCGTAGGTGGGTGAAACTGAATTTACCAAGTAAAAATATTTGATTCAAAAATAACATCTTTTACTACTCACAAAAGAATTATATGTTTCTTAATGATATTTTGAAAAATAAAGGAAAAAAAACTTTATTGTGAAAAAGTTATAAGCTAATGAAGCAACAGATCCTGAAATAACGGTACCTTGACATATTATTACTTTTTGTTTGTTTGTTTTTGCTTGTTCTAGAATGTGAGGATTAGATATCTGACTCTCCTCTAAATTTCAGGGACATGTGTTACTTACTTCTTTTTGTGGATTCATTATTTTGTGCCCTCGAAGTCACTTTGATGTCAAAATTAATAGGAGGAAAAGAAATTGTTGGTGGCTATGCAGATGTAGGTCTAGAATTGATTCACTCTTATCCATACACCAATTGTCTGAGTGTGTGCAGAAATTTGTAGTGAGAATTTTAGAATTTTGATTTCTTTAAAAATACAGATATATTATAAGCATATGTTTTTGTTTTATACCCAGGTATGGGGATATGGGTCTGCTTTCCAGCAGCTGACTATGGTTTGCTTTGTGCTCTGCCAGGGATGTGATTTTACTAGCTGCAGATAGTTTCTGAGGTTGTGTGACTTTTAATTCTGGGGACTTTCAGAGGATAGATAAATGCTAGGCCCAGACTCTTTCCTGATAAGAAAACTGGTCCAGCAAGCATCTGGAAGTGTCCTACTAAGGAGATCTTAGTTTTCAGCAGTGACCTTCAGTTGTACTTGTTGATTTCACTTTTCATATGATAATTAAGTACTGTGTTTTTCTTCTTGTCATAGGACCCTGCTACTACATGTAAAATGAGGTACCTGAATTCATTTCTGAACTATACTACTGAATGTAAATTAAGTATCCCTGACCTCCAGACCCTCCCACTGCCCTAATTTCAAATAAACCTGTTTGCTGGTTGTGTGCTGTGGGAGGGGGCAGGGAGGGTGCTCCATAATGCCATCAACATTCCAACATGGCCACCTGAGATTCATCATTTATCCATTGCTGGGTCTTGTCTCACCTGGCCTGCCCTGTAGTCCTTTGTGCCCGGGCCTCACCAGGCATGGGCTTTCACCCACACCTCTGCTGTGGTTAGCACAGCAGCCTAAGAAAGAGCTGCAACACTTTGGTATCACCATAGGTTCTGGAACAGTTTCCACTGTCACCCTTGACCTCATTCTGAAAGCGCTAACTTTAACACTCCAGGGAAAACTCTTCACACCCTGGCCTAGTGCATAGGCCTGACCCTAAAGAGCTCTAGCCATTCCTGTGATCCAGGACCTTTGAAATTCTGTTCCCCGTCCAGAATTCCAGGCTCCTGCGAAGTGAAGAAATGACAGCCTTTTTTTTTTTTTCAATTATGTGGAAAATTAAGCAAAATAGTAATGACTTTGTATGTACCATTGCATACCTACTATATATTGCCTAACAATTTTATGCTATTAAATAGTCTAGCTTTGAATATTTTGAAGCTCTTGGTTTATAATTGATTTTTTTCTTCAGAGAATGTAGTACTGGCACTGTAGTGATGAAAGTTGTTTTTTATTGTTTCACATATTGCTTAACTTGACATCTTGGTTTTCTCATCTGAATTATTTCTTTAAATTAAAATTTAAGTTAGCATACAAAGTAATGGGATCATTGGGGTATTTTATACATCTATGTCATTATACTTTGATCTTACTCATCTCTCTCTCCCATTGCCTACCTTTCCACCATTAATGCTCTCTTCCTCTCCATAAATAGTTTCTCTTGCGCTTTCATGTCATATTATTCAATTAACCTCTATTTTCTACTTTTTCCCGTCTCTTCATTTTTTCCTTCTCTCTTAATCCCCTTTCCACTTTCATGATCTACACACACACACACATACACACACACGCACACACCCCACACACACCCTTAAATATAGATTTTGTATATGACAGAAAATGCATTTATTTTTCGAAGTTTGGCTTATTTTGCTTAACATAATGTTCTCTAGTTCTGGCCATTTTCTTGCAAGTATCATGATTTTTTTTTTTTTTTTTGCAGGGGGTGCTGTCTACAATCCCACTCTATGTACCACTTTACCTTATTCACTTATTTGTTGACAGTTCGTTCCATTTTGTAACTATTATGAATTGTGTCATACAAACAGGGTTAAGCAAGTACCTCAGTGGCATGTTGATTTAGAGTCTTTCTGACACATACCCCAGAGTGGTAAAGCTGCATCTTATGGTAGTTTTAGTTTTTAGAGAAATCTCCATATAGACTTCCATAGAGGTCATACTAATTTACACTGTACAAGCAGTGGATAAAAGTTCCTCTTTCCCCAGATCCTTGCCAACATTTTTTTTTGATGATAGTCATTCTGACTTCAGTGAGATGGAATCTCAAAGCAGTTTTAACTTGCGTTTCTCTGATGGCTAAGAATGTTGAATCCTTTCTCAAGTATTTATTGACCATTTGTCTTTTGGGAACTGTCTATTAAGTTTATTAGACAATTTACTGATTGTATGATTTGAGGTTTCGGTATATGTTTTGCAGTTCTTTATGTATTCTGTATATTAATTATTTTTACATAGTCAGCAAAGAAAAAAATGTTTTCTCATTATGAAGATTATTTCTTTATCTTGGTGGTTGTTTCTTTTGCTGTGTAGCTCTTTAATTTCATGTCTTCTTCAAGTGTGTTAATATTTTCATCATAGAGGCCTTTCACATGTTTATTTCTAGTTTCTAAGCTATAAAGTTTATGTGTGATTACCTGGTGAACATATATTAAATGAAGGAAATACTGAGAACATTTCCCTTAAAATCAGGGAAAAGACAAGAATGCCCAACTGTGCTGGTTTTATTCAGCATATTACTTGAGGTCTTAGTGCAGTAAGACAATTGGAAAAAATAAAAGGAATACTAAGTGGATAGAAGTCAAAACTTTCCTGTTTTCAAGAACATCTTATACTTAAAAGACCTTAAAGACTCATCAGAAAACTCTAAGACCCAATAAAGTCTTTGAGCAAAGTAGTACGATACAAAATTAAGTTAAAAAATCTGGCATCAATTTCAGGACTAAGAAGCTGTGGTTAGAGAGGTTATAGGCCCCAAGGGAGAAGCTACTACTACTATTTTGTTAAGTGCACATAGTATTAAATGAACTTTAACAATGTCTCATTATACTATTAGATTAATGCTGCTCTGAAACCTCATCAGAGAGGCTTCTTTTAGCAGTGGATAGTAGTTAAGGCAGAGATCTATAACTAGTGAGGGGGCAGAGAATAGAAAGAAACCATTGAATGCTCAGTACTAAATGGGGCATCTATATTACATCCCTTTCTTCTGAGGCTCAGGGATCATTGTAGAAGAGGGAAAAGAAAGGTGGTAAGAACCAGAGGCAGTAAATGAATACAAGGATACAGTATTTCCAAACACAGCTTAAGTCAGACCAAAGCTCAGCATGAAGAGAAGATGTTCTTATGAAGTACCACCCCTAGCCAATTACTATTGGCAATTGATGGCTGCTGGAAGAGAGACAGTTGTTCTTTTTTAAAGAGTGCATTCCTTGTAGGAGAAAACAAGCAACAGGACAGGAGCCTACCACAGAGGGCTTCTGAAAGACTCTAACTAGCAATATATCAAAACAGATATTAAGACTCACAACCAAGCCTTCAGCAGAGTGCAGGGAATCATATGAAAGAAGGGGGGAGTAAGTAAGACTTGGCAAGGACAAGAGCTCCACAAAGACCAAATAGATGAGGGCACAGGGGTCTTTTATTAGACTGTTTCTCCAACCAAGGTCCGTGTATGAACATAAACTAGAACCCCTGCTCGGATGTGGCCCATGATAGCTCAGTATCCAAGTGGGTACCCTAGTAAGGGGAACAGGGACTATTTCTGTCATGAGCTTAATGACTGGCTCTTCGACCCTCCACCCCACCCCCCAAGGGAGGAGCAGCCTAGCTAGATCCCAGAAGAGGACATTGCAGCCAGCCTTGAAGAGACATGATAAGCCAGGGTCAGATGGAAGGGGAGGAGGTCCTCCCCTATCAGTGGACTTGGAGGGGGACAGGGGGGAGATGAGGAAGGGATGGGAGAGTGGGAGGGAAGGAGGGAGGGGGCTACAGCTGGGATACAAAGTACATAACCTGTGATTAATATAAAAATAAATAAATTACTTTAAAAAAAAAAGAGTGCATTCCTTTGTAGATTGACAACGCTCCAGAGGAAGGCAAACATTCAACAATCTATGGATAGGATAAATTGGATTTCATGGGTGTTTTTAAAAATCATTTAATAATATGTATTATAACTTTTAAATCAATTTTTATTTTATATTAATTGCAGTTTATTTACTTTGTATGCCAGCTGCAGGCTCCTTCTTCACTCCCTCCCAATCCCACCCTCCCTCCCTCATCTCCTCCCTGCCCTCCTCCAAGTTCACTGACAGGGGAGGACCTCCTCCCCTTCCATCCAACCCTAGCCTATCAGGTCTCTTCAGGGCTGGCTGCAATGTCCTCCTCTGTGGCCTAGCAAGGCTGCTCCTCCCTCATGGGGGGAGGGAGGTCAAAGAGCCCACCACTGAGTTTGTGTCAGAGACAGCCCTGTTCCACTTACTATGGAAACCCACTTGGACACTGAGCTGCCATGGGCTATGTCTGTGCAGAGGTTCTAGGTTATGTCCATGCATGGTCCTTGGGTGGAGAATCAGTCTCAGAAAAGACCCCTGTGCCCTGATATATTTGGATCTTGTGGAGCTCCTGTCCTCTCCAGGTCATACTAACTCCCCCTTCATTCATATGATTCCTTGCACTCTGCCCAAGGTTTGGTTATGAGTCTCAGCATCTGCTTTGATACAGTGCTAGGTAGAGTCTTTCAGAGGCCCTCATGGGTGTTTTTAAAAGGGAACACAAAGTTGGGTGGGTAGGCAATGGGTGGATCTGGGAGGAATTTGGGGAAGAGGCTGAATGTGGTTAAAATATTATATAATTCTTAAAGTTATGTGTGTACATATTCATAAACATGTTTGCATGCACATATTTTTAAGTGGTAAGCAAATTTTCAGTCTTTTATATACATAACACAAATATCTCTATATACATATACAAGTATCTACAATAGTCTCCAACTCAGTCATGCATTATGGATATTCTAACTTGTTAGTGAATGAAATATTTAAATTAAATATTTAGCTTATTATAATCATGTAATCATAATTATAAAATTGTAATGAAGAATCTGGGAAATGGCTTAGTGGGTAAAATACTTGGTGTATAAATATGATGATCTGAGTTTGGATCCCTAGAACCCATGTGAAAAATAAACCGATTACAATGGTATGGTGGCACATTTCTGCAAATCCAGTGCTGGATGGTGAAGACAAGCTCATCTCATAAGTTTGTTGGCCAGTAGAGATGAAATGGCTCACTACAGCTTCAAAGGGGAAATCCTGCCTCAAAACATAAGGTGGGGAAGACATCCAGAAGTCAACATTTGTTCCCACATGCATTAGTGCAAGTGAACACACATACACACACTACAGTTATATATAAATGCTGTAGGTATGGCCCCGGCAAGTGCAAAATGTGTTCTTGTGTCTTTAATTGAAAAACTTTATATAACACTGGTCTAGGCTTTCGCTGATCTTCACAGAGGATGGTGTTAAGTTTTCACATATGATTCTTTCTTTTTCAGAGACTAAACTTTCTTAAACATGCCAGCTTATTCTTAATGTTGCTCATGTTATTCTGTCTTGCTTGAATGACTTGCCATATTACCTCACATCTAACCTGATTTTAAAGTTCTCTGATGCTCATTTTTATCCAAAGGTTACTTTCTTCTGGGAACCTTTATATCCCATTTCCTAAGACTAAATGATTTGTTTTAAGAATCCCTGTTTGAGATATTTTCTGGTCTCCAGACATATCTTATACGAACTACTTATAAGGATTTTATTTATGTTTTCTAAAAATATCCAATATAAAGTGGCTTCTTTTAAGTAATACAATTTAGTTCTGTAAAACATAGAACATCTGAAAAAAATACCACATTCAACAAGATATATAATCCTAGATTTTTCTTAATAAATAGAGCCTCGGGCAAGCGTTTGTTTTTCTGATTGCCTCTTTGCAAGAAAGTACAATGTTATCTTTTTTTAAAACAAAAAACAAAAAAAACAGCAATACATGTTGCAAAGGATTCTCTGATCTGTCTGTGAAAATATTACCTTTCCTCTGCATTCAGGAGATCCTCTCATCTTTTCACATTGTTTTATGCATGAATATTTTCTTAGTTAGGGTTTCTATTTCTGTGAAGAGACATCGTGACCATGGCAACTGTTATAAAGGAAAACATTTAATTGAGGCTGGCTCACAGTTCAGAGATTTAGTCTGTTATCATCATGGCAAGAAGCAGGCAGCATGCAGGCAGCCATGGTGGTGAAGAAGGATCTGAGAGTTTGCATTTTGATCTGCAGGCAGCAGGAGATTAAACCCCACTAGGCCTAGCCTGAGCATCTGAGACCTCAGAGCTCGCCCCCACAGTGACACACTTCCTCCAACAAGGCCACACCTCCTAATAGTACCACTCCTATGATCCATGCATTTAAATACATCAGTCTATGGGGGCCATTCCTGTTCAAACCACCACACATATATACATTCATAGAGACAGTAACACACACACACAGAGCGGGGAGGGAGAGGGAGAGAGAAAGGGAGAGGGAGAAGGAAAGGAAGAGGGAGTGAGAGGGAAAGGGAGAGAGAGAGACTAACTGATAATGAGGTTTGAGAGTCAGAGAGAGAGAGAGAGAGAGAGAGAGAGAGAGAGAGAGAGAGAGAGAGAGAGAGAGAGAGAGAGAGAGAGAGAGAGACTAACTGATAATGAGGTTTGAGTGTCAGAGTCAGAAAGACCTGGGATTGAGACCTTGCTTCCCACATTTGAGCTGTAACTCTAGATAAGCTACTGTATTTTTTAAGCCTTAGGTTTTTTTCTGTTCTGTTAAATGAACATAAAAGAAATGCTTTTTAAACAATAGTATCGTGAAGATTAAATAAGATGACACATTTGACTCTCAATATAAGTGCAAGTTATTACTCATAAATAGCATTAAATGTAATCATCAGATTGTTCTCATAGTATAGCATGTGGTGTTTAACTCATTCATTTTCTGCTAGTCACTTTTCTTGTTTCCATGACAAAGTGCTTGAAAACAAACATGAACGAAAGGGCTTATTTGGGCTCACAGTACATCAAGGGATAGAGTTCTTCACGGTGAGAAGCTCGTGGCAGTGGGAGCATAAAACAGCTGCTCCTATTGCATTTAAGACAGGAAAGAGAGGGAGATGAATTCTGACATCCAACTCCCTCTCTTCTTTTTTCCTTTTTGTTCACTCTTGGACTCTGCCCCTAGGATGGTGCTATTCATATTCTGGTTGAGCCTTCTTTCTTGAGTTAACCTCTGGAAACATCCACCTAGCCAGAGGTATGGTTTCTAGGTTATTCTAAATCCAGCCAAGTTCACAGTGAAAATTAAAGTCACATTTCACACCTTTATATTAAATTGTATACCATATATTAAATTGTATGCCATATATTAAATTGTATGCCTTTGTTTTTTTGTGCTGTTTTTTTTAACCCACATCATTTGTCTCTAATGTAAATTATTTAAAATCTTTCTTATCTCCTCTAATTTTCTTTCCACACCTCTGGTTCTTACCCAGATTTTCCATGCCTTCTTTTGTTGTTAGGTGTATATAATGTTCTTAAGTGTATATAATGTATGTGTATATGTATGAATCAGGGATTAAAATATTAAATTTTAAATAGCATTGTTTACTCTGATACATTATTCACTTTGCTTTTTTATACTGTTATGTGATATTATATTTTAAATTGTTTAGTATCATTAACATAAATGATCTGAATTATAGGACAAATTGCTTTTGCCATTTTTATCAGGTCATTTCCTTGACTGGATATGTGTTTATTGATTGTGGGACTCTGCTGGATAAGGTTGAAGTTCATCATCTCCAGATAGCCAATTATTTGTACTTTGTCTATGATGATAGATTTACTTCTCTCAGAGGGGTTCTAAAAGTCTACCCTGATCTGGGTGACCCCAGGTCTCATAAGGAGTATCACATAGACCTCAGGGCAGATTATAGGTCAGACTTTCCCAGATAAGGAACTGTTCCAGCAAGCATGTAGGAATTCCTAGAAATGCTCTACCCTGCTAAGGATCTTAGTACAGCAGTGACCTTCAACTGTGCTTGGAGATTCCCCCCTCCAAAGAATAATTAAGTACTGTATTTTCCTTCTTGTGATAGGACCATTAAATATCCCTGATTCCCTGACCCCAGTGAATCAAACACATTCGCCCTTGAAATCCTTCCTTCGTCCAGGAGTTATATTGCCCTTGATTTCACAGGAATATAGGCTTGAGCGTTCTCACTTTAAGACTGGCTGAGATCCCTCATTTTTCCTCCAGTGGTTCGCATCTCACTGGACCTGCGCACCAGTCCCCTGGGCCTGGGCCTTTCCAGGCCTGTGTCTTGGCTGCAAACCGACCAGGTCTGGGCTTCGGCCCGCACCTCTGCCGTGATTAGCACGGCAGCTTGACGGAGAACTGTAACACTTTGGTATCTGCCGTAGGCTTAGGAACGCCCGAGCTTTCCTTGCCACCAGTGACCTCATGTTAAAAGACCTGAACTGTAACACTGTGCAAAACTGTTTCCACACCCCAGCGCCCGCTAAAGTGCTCTAGCTGCCCCTGAGAGAAACAGAACCCTTGTTCTCCAGAAGCGGGTTCCAGGACCCCGACCCCTGACAGAGAACAACAGTTGATCACATTTTTTAAATCTTATAAGTTCCTCAAGTTCTTTTTAAAATATTGGAGAGGTATAGAAAATACATTGTATTACCAAAATTCACCATTGTGTAGAGAGCAAGTATTAAGTCAGTCAGAAAACACACTGGTCTTATTTCTTTGCATGTAATTGCTTAGATCCTAATTTGTAGCTGATATGAACTATAGTAGACCTTGGGGGGGGGGTAATCAACTCAGAGAGAGAAAGGATATTAATTATCCCTTTCAAGTCAGTTTCGTTTCCAGGACTAACTGTGTGAGGTGATGAACGCTGCTCAGCTGGCATGGGTTCTGGGGCTCCACAGTCGCTTGATGGGGATATTCGCTAAGCTTGTCATTCTCATTACAATTCATCTTCAAAGCTCTGCTTCCCATTTTTGGGGAAACTATTAAAATTCAATTTCTTATTCTCAGTTATAGGAAATATATTTATTGTTTTTCCTTGGATTTTAGGGCTCATCACCAACTTTATACCCACTGGATTACAGGGAAGGTCATGCAGAGCAATGATTATTTTAAAGTATTGATATGTCATGATACAGTACACTTCACAAAATGCCTTCATGCTTTTCTTTGCATTTGATTATCATAGTGACCTGATGAACTGTATAGTATTGTCTATATTTGACAGTTAAAAACCAGGGACTAGAGATGCCTAAGGGACTTGTTCAAGATCACAATTCTAATTCACCTAATCTAAGTCCCCTGACTCACAACAATGTCGTTCTCACTTAGCATTTCTACATGCTTCAGTTAGGACACATGCTGACATATCTTAAATCTGTGTATTTCTTAATAGGCTGTAAATTTTTCAGCAGCAGACAGTAGATCTACTTGACTTCCTACCATAGATTTTTAATAGTTAAGAGATTTGACTCTGATATGACCACTCAATAGTATTACTTTGTCAAGTAATCAAATGATACAGAGAACATCTCACAAATGATTGTCATGTAAGAACAAATATGAAATAAATAGAAGCCACAAAGAAAACTTCAGAAGCAGTTCTCTAAGTACACATAAGAAAAAACTATAAAAATCATTAAAAGAAATAGGAGGAAAAGACAGTGGAATTCTTGATTATAGTTCTCAAGAATAGAAGAGAGAAGTAATTCAAGACATATCAAATAAGTTCTTTGATTTAATTTTTAATTGTCTATGATTTTCTTGAGACATATCAATGTTAAGGTTCATTCATTTATAATATACAACTTTTGAGCTGAGGAGATGATTCTCTATTTAAAGCACTTACTATGCTGGCATGAAAAACTGAATAGGAATCCCGAGCACTTCTGTAAAAGCACAGCAGCGTACAACTGTAAGCCCAGTTCTGGAGACAGAAGGAGCCTGGGGTCTGGCTGGCCAGCATATCTAGGGGTGTGTATGTGTGTGTGTATGTGTGTGTGTGTGTGTGGTGAAGGTGAGGGGGTTAGGGGGAGAGAGAGAGAGGAGGCAAGGAGCCTGTCTCAAAAAATAAGGAAGAGAGTGATTGAAGAAGAACATAATATTGACCTCTGACCTTCAAACATACACCAATACATGGGTGAGTACATCTTTATACATACCTGCACAAACCAAGCACACAAAATATAAGAAATAATATGTACAATTATTATATTTTATGTGAGTAAATTTTATTTATACAATAATGAATTTTAGAACAGCTTCACTTATTCCAAAACAAATAACACCCCAGACCTCCCAAGGTACTCACTAATACCCCACAATTCCTAAATCACTGCTGGACTTAGGTAACCACTATCTACCTACCTGTTTTATATATCTGATTTATGGGCATTTCATGTGAATGGAATCCAGTAAGATGTGATATTTTGTGTCTGTCTTTATTTATTTAGATCCTATACTCAATTTGCATTTGGGTTCTTAGGATGTAAATGTGTCTCACTCTTTTTAAGTTGGATGATATACCATTGAATTGATATTCCACTTTTAATTAATCAGCCACAGACTGAGATTGAGGCTATTTTTACTTTTCAGTTTTTATGAGTAATTCTTCTATGACCATTATGCTTAAGTTTTTATATATGTACATGTTTTTATTTTTCTTGTATGTATACCTAAGACTATAATTTTCAGATAATATAACTATTTTTAAGCATTTGAGGAAAATTATCTTTCTATTCATCTGTTCACCTATTAATCCATATTATTTTTATAACTTTTCCACAATACTTATAAAAATGATTATACTTGAGCCTTTAATATTTTAACATACATATTATTCACTAAAAGAATATTTTTGTCGGCTAGTGTGGTGACTCAGCAGGTAAAGGTACTTGCCCCAATCCTAAGGATGTGAATTTGATCCCCAAACCCACATGGTAGAGAGAACTGATTCCCACGAATTGTCCTTTAACCTCCATTTACATGCTATGGTGCACACACACAAATATTATTTCCATATAAAGTTTAAAATTTTTCATATAAACTTTACATACATGAAATAAGCATATGAAAAATATGAATTAATTGCTTCAAATGCATACAGGTATGTAATTTGCTTTTAGGATTTTAAGTTAGAAATTTAGAACCCCCTACTTTGCACAGAAAAACTGATGCCCAAAGAGGAATAATAACTTGTTCAAAATTAAGCAGAGAACAAAAAATCCAATTTGATTCGCGTCATCCAAAGCATAGTGATTGCTATGATTCATAGTCAATGCCCAGACCTAACTGAAAAGTCACCCATGATCTACATACAGTATATAGATCTAAGCAAAGTGAGATTTTATATACCAAGCAATAAAATATATAAGAAACATGGACACTCTAACCAAGGCCATCAGCTGTTATCACTTCTTTATTCAACCAAGCTCAAGTTTTTTCACACACACACACACATATATATATATATTTTACTTTGCAAAATAATATTGTTTTGTTTCCACTAGTACTTTGTACAGATTTTCTCTTTTCTAATCCTTCATCCTTATCATTTGTTTTCCAAAGGGCAACATTTGTGGTTGAGGGTTCAGATTGTAAGACAACCATAATGCTGAAAGAGATACTAAAATAATTCTGTAAGAGTTGTGGTTACACTAACAACTTACAGAATGTTCAGGCAAAATCTTCTGGGAGTTAAAAACATTAGCAACTACTGAATACCTGATGTTGATTAGGCTAGGTAATAAAGCTAAGGTAAGTTGATACTAATTTGAGCATGTGTTCCTGTGCCAGAAATTGTGTGGCATGCTTTACAGTGATTATCTCCTTACTCCTCTTAAGTCTCCAGTGCTGTTAGCATGAATATTTAACCACTGAGGAAACTGAGGCCTAAAAATGGTTATGTGTCTTTCTCAAGATCAATCATAAGTGATACAGCTAGAATTCAATTCTAGGCCTGTCAGATCTCACGGGCCATGTTACAACTCTCTGCTGTTCTGTCTCCAAGATACACATCTTTTTATATATTAGGCTGTCAAAAAAGATTATGTTAGTGTATCTCAGAAGACAGAATTTGGATCACAAACAGCCATTAGAGGGAAGTTGATTTAGACTCAGTGTGGGGAGTGTTTTATGACAGAGCTGTCAAGAAGTGGGCACGGCAACACTATGAAGCAGCAAGCTTCAGACAAAGAAATAATCAGGTATTTGCATGTAGTCAAAGATCAGACGTTCTTAGAACTCTCCTAGAACTCTCTTAGAACTGTCATCGCTTAGAGGAACTTTATGAGGAGGAACTAAGTTACAATAGATTATGCTCTTTCCAAATGTCTGTCTTTGACAATTTATACAATTAAATGCCACACTGTAAACCAGATCTAAATAGTTTCTATAAGCTCCAAAAGTGCTCCTGTGCTCCTTTCCAGCCGACAGCAACTTGCTCCCTCCTCAAGAAATCTAGTGCAAAAAATGGAGTGAAATTGTTAATGGTTTTCCTATAAACTATTAGTTTTCCCCCAGAGTTCCATGTAAAAGAATCATAGTAACTGGGCTGATTCTCAGCACAGTGACCTTGAGTCATTCATGCTGCTGCGTGTATCCAGCACTCACTGTATTTTACTACTGAGTAATACTCTATACTTCAACCTACTGATAGTTGGATGATTTCCAACTTTTAACTTCTATAAATAGAATTACTATAGATATTTGTGGATGCATTTTATATTAATCTTGCTTTCAATAAAGACTTAAGAATATAATTCATGTTAAATGACATTGCCACACTGCTTACAAGGTGGTTGTACTATTTTACTGTGTTATCAGCAATACAATGAAAGAGTTCTAGTTATTCCAAATGTTCACCAGTGTTCAGCATTGTCAGTCTTACGTTTCATGCATTTTGATAGACATGTAGTAGTAGTCTTTTATACATGGTCTTATAATAGCTTTTGTGGATGTAACTGACATGCAGTAAACTTCCCTTTAGATATTCAATTTATTGAACTCTAAGCTAAGTAACCTATAAAACCACTACCATCACCAAGAGAGTGACTATATTTATTTAGCTTTCTCATATCCTTTTGTGACTCTTACTTCAATTCCTCTCATCTTCTGCTCTGTCATGATAAATTAGCTTCCTTTTTCTATATCTATACATAAATAGATAATTATGTTTCTGGTTTTTTCCTCTTATGATCATTTTGATACTCTTCTGTGTTGCATATTTTATTCCTAAATTATGATTCCATTCAGTAGCTGTGACACAAATGGTTTATTCCGTTTTGGTTGTTTGCAGTTTTTGACTGTCTTAAATAAACCTTGTGGAAACATACATATAGAAGCTCTAATGACTGATACAGATTGTCTAGAGTCACCTTGGAGGAAAGGTCCAAGGAACAACTGTAGGGGTTTATCAGGATTAAGTTAGCCTTTGGCATGCCCATGAGGTCTTTTCTAGATGAGGTAGTTAATGTGGGAAGAGCCACCTCAACTTTGGGCAGCACCATTCTATTGTCTGGGGTTTTGGAATAAATAAAAAAGGTGAAAGTGAGCTGAGCACTAACATTCATCACTCTCTGCTTTCTAACTCTGGATTCAATGTTGTCAGCTGCCGTAAGTTCCTGACAGGACTTCCCAACTACAATGGACTTGACGCTTGACATTTGAGCCCAAAGAAACCCCTTCTTCCCTAAGTTGAATTTTGTCAGAGCAACAAGACTAGCAGCTAATACACAGGTCTTTACTTAGACACACACTTTTATTCATTTGAGGCAAGAACCTAGGAGGAGAGTAGCTGATCACATGGTGGTGTGATAGGATATAGGGGGTTATTTCAGTTTTTTTGGTATCTAGTGAGACTTGCTTTGTGGTCAAGTGTGTGGTCAATTTTGGAGAAAGATCTGTGAGGTGTTGGGAAGAAGGTATAGTCTTGTGTTTGGGTTAAATGTTCTATTGATTATCTGTTATGTCTTCTTGAGTCATACATCTATTAGTTCCATTACTTCTCTGTTTAGTTTTTGTCTGGGTTCATTGTTGAGGGTGGACTGTTGAAATCTTCCACTATTAATGTGTGGGGTTCATTTTATGGTTTAAGATTTAGTAATGTTTCTTTTACAAATGTGGCTGCCCTTGTGTTTGGGACATAGATGTTCATTATTGAGACATTATCTTGGTAGATTTTTCTTTCGAATATGAAGTATCCTAACCCATCTCTTTTGGTTAATTTAGGTTGGAAGTCTATTTTGTTAGATATTAAAATGGCTATACCAGCTTACTTCTTGTGTCCATTTGCTTGGGAAATCTTTTTCAACCCTTTATTCTGAAGTAATGTCTATCTTTGATATTGAAGTGTGTTTCTTGAATGTAGCAGTGGTTGGGGTGGGTGGGAGGAAAGGTACAGCAGCAGGGGAGGGGAGTGGCTAGCAGCATGGTGCCAGCTGCTTGGGTCCTTGAACTCCAAACCAAGGGAGTGGGAGGGTTCTGAGTGCACGTGTTGGACTGTTACCTGTTCTGACTTGGCCTGCCACTATCTGGTTTTTTATTATTATAGCTCTTTAGCACAACTTGAAAGCAGGAATGGTGATACCTCTGGAAGTTCTTTTATTGTTCAGGATTATTTTAGCTATCGTGGGTTTTTGTTTGTTTGTTTGATTTTATATGAAATTGATGATTGTTCTTTCAAGTTTTGTAAGAATTGTATTGGAATTTTGATGGGAATTGTTTTTGGTAGCATGCTCTTTGTTTACTTTTTATTATTTATTTTATTTTATCTTTTATTTTATTACAATTTATTCACTTGGTACTCTGATTTTAGCTCCCTCCTTCATCTCCTCCTGGTTCCACCCTCCCTCCTGCCCCATCCCTCTCCTCTAGTCCACTGAAAAGGGAAAATCATCTTACCCTACTATCTGACCCTAGCCTATCAAGTCTCATCACCCCACAAGAGGGAAGTGGCCATAGAGTAGGTAACCATGTTCATGTCAGAGACAGCCCCTGTTGCTTTACTAGGGAACCCTCTTGAAGAGTGAGCTGCCAATGGGCTACATCTGAACAGGAGTCTAGGTCTTCTCCATGCATGGTCCTTAGTTGATGCATCAGACTCTGCAGGCTCCCTTGGGTCCTGAATTTTTGGCTTTGTTTGTCTTCTTTTGGCACTCCTGTCCCCTCCAGGTCCTTCTATCCAACCCTCTCTTCTTCCATAAGACTTCTTGTGCTCAGGCAAAGTTTGGCTCTGCTTCTATCCCCTGCTGGGTGGAGTCTTTCAGAGGACATCTGTAGTAAGCTCCTGTCCTGTTCCTTCTTCTACCCTTCTGGTGTTTAGCCTGTTTGCCCTTGTGCTTAGATTCTTTAGGACGGTAGATTTTAGTATGTTTATCCTGTATTATATGGCTAATATGCCACTTATAAGTGAGTATTTACCATGCTTGTCTTTCTGCTTCTGGGTTACCTCACTCAAAATGATCTTTTCTAGATGCCACCATTTGCCTGAAAATTTCATGATTTCCTTTTTTTAAATAGCTGAGTAATATTCCATTGTGTAAATGTACCACAATTTCTGTATCCATTCTTCGGTTGAGGGACACCTAGGTTGTTTCTAGATTCTGGCTATTATGAATAAAGCTGCTATGAACATAACTGAACAAATGTCCTTGTTGAATGATAGAGCATCTTTTGGCTATATGCCCAGGAGTGTTAAAGCTGAGTCTTGAGGTAGTGCTATTCCCAATTTTCTGAGAAAGCTCCAAATTGATTTCCAAAGTGGTTGTATAAGTTTGTACTTGTACCAGCAATGGAAGAGAATTCCCCTTTCTCCACATTTTCTCCAGCATGTGTTGTCCCTGAGTTTTGATCTTAGCCATTCTGATAGATGTAAGATGAAATCTCAGTGTAGTTTTGATTTGCATTTCCTTCATGACTAAGGAATTTGAACATTTCTTTAAGTGTTTCTCCACCATTCGATATTCCTCTGTTGAGAATTATCTGTTTAGCTCTATACCCCATTTCTAATTGGGTTTGGTTTGTTAATGTTTAATTTCTTGAGTTCTTTATATATTATGGATATTACCCCTCCATTGGATGTAGAGTTGGTGAAGATCATTTTTTCCCAGTCTGTAGGCTGTCATTTTGTTCTGTTTACAGTGTCCTTTGCTTTACAGAAGCTTTTCAGTTTCATGAGGTTGCTTTTATTGATTGATGATTTTAGAGCCTGGGCTGTTGGCGTGCTATTCAGGAAGTTGTCTCCTGTGCCAATGAGTACAAGGCATCCCCAACTTTTTCTTCTAACAGATTTAGTGTGTCTGGTTTTATGTTGAGATCCACTTGGACTTTAGTTTTGTTCAGGGTGATAAATATGGATCTATTTGCATTTTTCTACATGTAGCTATCCAGTGGAATAATTGGTTGTACTTTTGTTTCTGATTTCCATTAAAGAGCTTCTGTCCTGGTAGTTTAGTTATCATTAATTTCTTTAATTTCTTCATTCCTTGAAATTTCTGTTTCTGTTTTATTTTGGAAGACTCTTTGGTGAATGAATAATATAGGTTGATAGCCATTTACTTTGAGTAATTAAAACATATTGCTTCATGTTCTGGTGGCGATTGAGGTTCCTTGACTTCAGCACTTCATAGCCCTCATTGTCTTTGTCCTTTCTGCTTTCTTTTATTTCTGATTGGACACTCTAGCCCTTCAGTTGATCTCTCACTGTGACTGCTACTGATGCTTCTGTTACCTTCATTACTGGTAGTATACCCACACAGGTGCTACAATTTTTGTTCCTCTCTTCATTTCATTTTACCAGCTTGGCACACTCTATTAATGATGAAAATAAAATGTAGGCAAGAAAAGACTACTCAAGAAAATCATTTTATTGGTCATAATGTCACATCTCAATGAGATCAACATATGAGTGTGATCCATATAAACAGCTTGATTATATGCCCAGAAAGAGGTGTGACAAGATTATTTACACCAATTCAGAATCCTTTTGTGCAAATAAATTATTTTTCATTAATCATAGGCATTTTGGGGGGTTTACAGGGGAAATGCTGTCCCTTTGGCCGTGGTGAAAATGGTTGGGGAGTCAATCATCTAGAGTTCACAGAAGCTTACATATGTGAAATTTGTGCATAAGTTGTTTCAACTAGCTCAGATTGTAATATAACTTTCTCACATCATTCATGAGGTGTCCAAAATAGCCAGGCTGCCATAAGTGTACTCTGACAAGTTTCTTTAATGGTAGCTCTCACCTCAAGGCAGCCAGAACATCCAAGAAATTTCTAAATTAGGAAATCATATTATGCTGGTCCCCAACTCCTTAGCTTACAATAAAGGCTGATCATTAACAGTATATTTAATGCTGATTTAATGTTGTTCAACTTCTTCCCCAATGCCCCAGAGAGAAGTAAATCCCTAAAGTTTATCTCAGGAAGTAAAGAGAATTCTTCAGACCCAGTCTGTTCTGCAGATCCAATAATACATATATTCAAGGACGATCAGTGTAAGTTGTATCTACTTGGTCTGTATTTTTTCCTACTACATAGCCACATGCCAGTCAGGCACCGAGGAGCTTCCTCATCTTCTCTCTTCAGAGTTTCTGCAAGTTTCTGCCGACTGTAGTGTAGCATGTTCCCATAGTCAGTCTCCAGCTCACAGAGATGTGATCTGTTCACACTTTTAACCAGTCATGTGCCACCTGTACAGCAGTTTTATGGTCTAAATATGGCCCCTCACCATTAATGCAACATTTCCTTTGAATTTTCTTTAGACTGATGCTAGAACTTATCAGTCTGTCACATTCACATTACTTCTTCTCTTATATCTTATCGTACCTTGATTTTGTGTGAATGTTCCTAGGTAATTTCCTTAGCTTTTCTTCCCTTTCTTGACTTAATTTTTGCTTTCTTTTTATATGTCTGCATGCTTGTGTGTATGTATTTGTGTGTGCAGGTACATATGCATATGTGCACATATATGGAGGTCAGAGGTCAACTTCAAATGTCATTCTTTAGGCAAGACAGACCATTTTGTGGGTATTGTTTGTTTGTTTTTGAGTCAGGGTGTCTCACTGATCAGGAATTGTCTGAGCAGGCTTGGCTGGGTTTCCAAGGAGGGTCAGGAATCTGCCTATCTCTGCTTCTTCAGTACTGGTATCATAATCACATATCATGACACTTGAGTACTGAACTCTCCCTTGCAGTGAAAGCACTTTATTGACTGTACTGTCTCACCATTGCCTATTTTGCTTTCTCTCTCTCTATATATAATTCTTTATTAATTACACTTTATTCACTTTATATATCACTGTAGTTTCCTCCCTCCTTCCATCCCAACCCCTCCCTTCCTCCCCCCTCTGTACCTGTGTCCCTCCCGAAGACCACCAATAAGGGAGGTCCTCCTTTCCTTCCCTCAGATCCCAGTCCATTAGGTCTCATCAGGAGTGGCTGCATTGTCTTCCTCTGTGGCCTGGCTGCTCCCCCATGAGGGGGAGGTGATAAAAAAGCAAGCCAATCAGTTCATGTCAGAGACAGTGCCTGTTCCCATTACTATGGAACCCAGTTGGACACTGAACTGCCATGGGCCACACCTGTGCAGGGGTCCTAAGCTACCTCCATGCATAGTACCTAGTTGGATCAGCAGTCTCAGGAAAGACCCCTGTTCTCAGACCACTTGGTTCTGTTGCTCTCCTTGTGGAGATCCTGTCCTCTCCAGATCCCACTATTTCCCACTTCTTTCATAAGAATCCCTGCACTCTGCCCAGGTGTTGGCCATAAGTCTCAGCATCTGCTTTGATAGTCTGCAGGGCAGAGCCCTTCTGAGGCCCTTCGTGGCAGACTCCTGACCCATTCCCTGCCCTCTCCTTCTTCTGATGTCCATCCCATTTGTCCTTCTGGATAGGGATTGGGCATTTTAGCAAGAGTACTCCCTCTTGATTAGTTTCTTTAGGTGTACAGATTTTAGTAGGTTTATCCTATAGTATATGTCTATATGAGTGAGTATATACCATGTGTGTCTTTCTGGGATAGCTCACTCAGGATGATCCTTTCCAGTTCCCACCATTTACCTGCAGATTTCATGATATCCTTGTTTTTATTGCTGAGTGATAGTCCATTGTTTAGATGTACCACAATTTCTGTATCCATTCTTCAGTTGAGGGGCATCTGGGTTGTTTCCAGCTTCTGGCTATTACAAATAAAACTGCTACAAACATGGTTGAGCAAATGTCCTTATTGTGTACCTGACCCTCTTTCGGATATATGCCTAGGCGTGGTATAGCTGGATCTTGAGGAAGTGCTATTTTTAGTTGTCTGAGGAAGTGCCAGATTGATTTCCAGAGTGGCTGTACAAGTTTACATTCCCACCAGCAGTGGAGGAGGGTTCCCCTTTCTCCACATCCTCTCCAGCATGTGTTGTCACTTGAGTTTTTGATCTCGGCCATTGTGATGGATATAAAGTGAAATCTCAGGTTTGTTTTGATTTGTATTTCCCTGATGAGTAAGGATGTTGAGCATTTCTTTAAGTGTTCCTCTGCCAGTCAATATTCCTCTATTGAGAATTCTCTGTTTAGCTCTGTACTCCATTTTTTAATTGGGAGAGAAACTTAAATCAATCCCACTGAAATCAGGGACAATGCAAGGCTGCCCACTCTCTCCATATCTCTTCAACATAGTTCTTGAAGTCCTTGCTAGAGCAATAAGACAATTAAAGAAGATCAAGGGGATACAAATTAGAAAGGAAGAAGTCAAAGTATCACTATTTGCAGATGATATGATAGTATACCTGAGTGACCCCAAAACTTCTACGAGGGAGCTCTACAGCTGATTAACACCTTCAGCAAAGTGGCTGGATACAAAATTAACTCAAAAAAAAAAATCAGTAGCCTTCCTGTGTACAAAAGACAAAAGGACTGAGAGAGAAATTGGCCACAAAGGTCATAGAGTACTTTGGTGTGAACCTAACCAAGCAAGTCAAAGACTTGTATGAAAAACTTTTCCAGTTTCTGAAGAAAGAATTACAAGAAGATATCAGAAGATGGAAAGATCTCCCATGCTCATGGCTTGGCAGGACTAACATAGTAAAAATGGCCATCTTACCAAAAGCAATCTACAGATTCAATGCAATTCACACCAAATTACTGACACAATTCATTACAGACCTTGAAAGAAAAATTCTCAACTTCATATGGAACAACAGGAAACCCAGAATTGCTAAAACAATCCTCTACAGTAAAAGATCTTCTGGAGGTATCTCCATCCCTGATCTCAAGGTGTACTATAGAGCAACAATAATAAAAACTGCATGGTACTGGCATAGAAACAGACTGGTGGATCAATGGAACTGAATAGAAGACCCAGAAATAAACCCACACACTTATGGACATCTGATTTTTGACAAAGATGCCAAAACCATTCAATGGAAAACAGACAGCATCTTCAACAAATAGTGCTGGTCTAACTGGATGTCTACATGTTGAAAAATGCAAATAGATCCATACTTACCACCCTGCACAAAACTAAAGTCCAAAGGATCAAAGACCTCAATATAAAACCAGACACACCAAACCCTTAGAAAAAGTGGGGAAGAGCCTTAATCTCATTGGCATAAGAGACAACTTCCTGAACAGACCACCAACCGCACAGGCTCTAAGAGCAACAATCAATAAATGGCACCTCACGAAACTGAAAAGCTTCTGTAAAGCACAGGACACTGTCATCAGAACAAAACGACTGCCTACAGTTTGGGAATGGATCTTCACCAACCCTATATCTGACAGAGGACTAATATACAGTGTAGATAAAGAACTCAAAAATTAAACAGCAACAAATCAAATAATCCAATTACTTTTGCTTTCTTAATCTGCTTGATTTTTCATTGAGTTTTATATTTAAGTAGTTCCATTTATTTTCTACTAGAAGTTCTTTCATTCTCTTCAAAGTTGCCCCTAGTTTTCCATGTATAAGATCTATTGCATAAGATTTATGTATAAGATCTTCTCTTATACATAAAAATGTACATATTGTCGTATTTTCTAAATGATATTTTCAAATGTGATATATCCTTTGTGTTTAATTATAATACATTTTTGTTCTTGATATGTATGATTAGGGATGTCTCTTTTCTGTTGGTAACTAAGGAAAAAAATCCTTCCAGTCTTTAAAGGTTCTTTTCTTACTAAGATTGGGTATTGTTTTACCTTTTCAAACCAGTACTTCAGGACCACTTAAATACAATTTTAATACTAAATGATACTCTTTAGACACTAGTGTAAGTTTAGTGTATATATATATATATTCGTGTGTAGACCAATTTTAAAATTATTTCCAGAAAAATAATTCATCACCTCTTGTAAAGGTCAAAAGATACAATTTACATTGCTACAACATTTTATGGAAAATTTGTTGATAGTCTTTATTGCTTAATATTTTAATGTTTTACTTTGCTATCGTCTTTGATAACCTGGTTTTATTCAGGATAGTCTATTTGATTTTCTTTCCTGAGAGGTTCTTAATTCTCTGTACTCACTATAGTCATGCAAGAGCCTAAGATTTCTTGCTATTGGTGAATATATTCAAGGTTCCTGGCTGTAGTGCTTCATTTTTTTGTGCAGCATTTTTAAATTTCTTTGCCTCCTTTGTTCCTATTATTTTCTTGCCATCTTAGTGATGCCTTTTATAAGGTATTGTATTCAGAATTTAATATTTGTAACATGTCAAGTAGTGTTTGTAGAATATGATTTGATTTTTCTAGGAAAAGTGCAGATATTTTAATAAATGTTCTCTTAGCTGATGACTTTCTTATTGTAATTTGCCTATATAAAATCTGATGCTTATGTGGAATATACAACTTTTTATCTTGAAGAGAAATGGATTATTTGACTAGTTTTTTGAGTATATACTGATTACTTAATCACTTTTAACTTCATTCTAAAACTGAAAATGATAACATTGTGTGCAAGAATTAACTGGTGCTTATAACACTCTTAAACAGTGACTGACACTTGGTAAGTACACATTAGCCTCTAGCCTATTCTAACATAGAGGACAACTTTACAGAGTCTTAACATTGAAGATAAAACAATCTTATGGCTTACTTTCAACAATTTAAGTCTGTCACAGAATTTAGTCTCAATTGTTGGCTACAAGGATAATTAAAATCACTCAGGGGAATGAAAGACTTTCATAAAGCAATTAATTTTAGCCGTCAGACAGTAGCTGGTTTATCAATCAGTTTTTGGCTTTAGGAAGTGGGAACTGGAACTCAGAAGAAAGAACACTGGAACAATTTTATTTGTTCTTCAAGGTATCTTTAAATGGTGATAGAGTTCTTAGAAATGCCAAAGTTCATGGATTATGAGATCTGGAGTGTAAGGTTTATGTTTGTTGATTATTTTCATTGCTTTCTATAAGTATCATAATAAATACCTAAAAAAAAGAACATTTGCCAAATTAAGTAGAAGATGGACTTGATGACATTGATTTTTTTTTTTCATTCAAATGTATGCCCAAACTCATTGTGGTGGCTTGAATAGGTGTGGCCCCCATAGACTCATGTGTTTGAATGCTTGGCCCATAGGGTGTGGCACTATTAGAAGATGTGGCCTTGTTGGAGGAAGTGCTTCATTGTGTAGGTGGGCTTTGAGGTCTCATAGATGCTCAAGCTATACTCAGTGTGGCACCCAGTCTCCTGCTGCCCCCTTCAGACCAAACCTGGCTTTTCTACTACCATGGTGCCTGGATTAACTCACTAAACCTCTGAAACTGTAAGCCAGCCACAGTTAAATGTTTTTTTCTTTATAAGAGATGCCCTGGTCATGGTGTCTCTTCACAGTGCTAAAACCTTAACTAAGACACTCGTTTTAATACATGTGGTTGAAGGGCTGGGGAACTTGGTTATATGGCATCTTGAACTTTGACAAAGATTTGGATATTACAACCGAGTTATAGTACGCCCAGGGCCTCTTCTCTTTTGAAGGTATTCTATTTCCTTAAATTTTTTTCTCCGAAATTAGCTTAATTTGATATTTTTTTGCTCATTTTTTACATGTACTCGTTCCCTAGTTTTCCTCTAACAGATACGTAACCAAGTGTTGTGAGTATAAATAATCTGCTTACACTCTCAATTTAATATAACTATTAAATTGTTAAGAATTAAAAACTGCTAATGTAATTCTAATACATTTCATGAATCATACAGAAAAGAAAACTAATCTCAGCTGAACATATTGAATAGGGCTTAGATTACTTAGTTTTTGCAACTTTTTGTGTTATGGATCATTTTGAAGCTTTGATGACTTACTAGTAAATTGTATTAAGTGGTGTTGCTACTGATTTGGATATGGTTGGTTTATATATATATATATATATATATATATATAAATGCATATATACACATGTGAATATTTATATAGGAGATGTATATGTATGTATATATAGGAGATGACACTGAAAATAGAAATATTTTAATGTACTTTGGAACTTATATCATAGATGTTTTGACTGGAAATCTTTTCAGAGTTATAAAAGATATTGTTCTCCTTTTTTATCATTTTTTAAAATTTATTTATTTTTATCTCAATCACAGGTTAGGTACTTTGAATCCCAGGCGTAGCCCCCTCCCTCATTCCCTCCTACCCTCCCACTCCCTCCCTCATCTCCCGCCTCCCCGCCCCCTCCAAGTCCA
>CM053762.1:53847462-53879775 GCA_028658305.1 Pachyuromys duprasi | reverse complement strand
TTGATCCACTTGGACTTTAGCTTTGTGCAGGGTGATAAATACGGATCCATTTGCATTTTTCTACATGTAGACCAGCACCATTTGTTGAAGATGCTGTCTTTTTTCCATTGAATGGTTTTGGCATCTTTGTCAAAAATCAGGTGTCCATAAGTGTGTGGGTTTATTTCTGGGTCTTCTATTCAATTCCATTGATCCACCAGTCTGTTTCTATGCCAGTACCATGCAGTTTTTAGTATTGTTGCTCTATAGTATAGCTTGAGATCAGGGATGAAGATACCTCCAGAAGATCTTTTATTGTAGAGGATTGTTTTAGCAATTCTTGTTTCTTGTTACTCCATATGAAGTTGAGAATTTTTCTTTCAAGGTCTGCAAAGAATTGTGTTGGTCATTTTATGGGAATTGCATTGAGTCTGTAGATTGCTTTTGGTAAGATGGCCATTTTTACTATGTTAATCCTGCCAAGCCATGAGCATGGGAGATCTTTCCATCTTCTGAAATCTTCTAATCCTTTCTTCAGAGACTTGAAATTTTTTTCATACAAGTCTTTGACTTCCTTGGTTAGGGTCACACCAAGGTATTTATGTCCAGTAAGATCTTAAGGGAGATTGGAGATCCAGTGACATGGAGACTGAGGAGTTCCCTTTGACTGTGCATTCCACTTCAGGAAAGTTGAATTCCTAGCTGGTCATCATTTTCCTAAGCAGCAAAGGCTTGAAGTCCTTGAAGGAAGGATAGAAAATGTTACTACAAAGTATAGCTTCACTGTGATTGTCAGAAGAAAATATGTGAGGTCCAGCTCATTTGGGTATTAGATACTTTTGCAAAGTAGAAGGTCTCAGAAATTTTCCTTCGAGGAGCACAGGATATGCCTAAGTTTGGTGCTAGAAAAAGATAACAGAAAACTCTATTCTCAACTTCTCACCATTGGGGTCAGCAACTACTTATGAAATAAGCAACATTGCTCTACTGCCTCATGAGTGACAGGAGCAATTATAACCCAACTTTATAAGTGTTTTGGAGACATTGGTATATAGGAGCACAGAGCATACAGAAATAAAGAGGAATAAGTACTAAGGGACACTGAAAAGCATCTTCCTGCCTAAGTAAAAGAATACTACAGTAATTATCTTAAAAAGAGCTATAACAATAACAAAGCTAATTTAACTTAGTGCCTTATTAGAATAACTCTACATCATCACACTAATATCAAAGGAGAGAAAAGACATGCTCATTTTTCAGGGTAATTACTGTATACTACAGATTATTGTGTCCTGTACACATGTCTAGAGATCACTTCAGCATTGTGAGATAGATGCACACCTGGACAAATGGAGTTTTTGTCAGGAGATAAATAAACCAACAGAGCAAGGCACAGATAGTACTCAGATATTTGAACCACCAGATAGGGTATTAAAAATAATCACAAGGAACCTTTCTAAGTCTTGGTTAGAAAATGGTGTATTGCATGCCAGAAACAGATAGGAAATTTTTAGTAGAGGGAAAAAACTATAATAAAGACTCAAAAGGTAATAGTGGGGAAAAAAAGATAACACAAGGTAATGGGACTGAAAAGTATTTTAATAGGTTCATCAGCAGACTCCTCACAGCTAAGAAACGAGTGAATGAAATTGAAGGAATATCAGTATAAATCACCCAAGATGGATTACAATGAGAAGTAATTTTAAAAGTTCAAAGCAAGAACACCTGATAGCTTGAGAAATGTCAGACAGGCCAACAGAAATGTACTCAGAACCTGAGAAAGTGGAGATAACTTGAAAAACACAATGGCGGAGAATTTTGTAATTTTCCAAAGAAACAAAGAAGTTTCATTTTAATGCAGGATGTTATATTAAGAAGAGATACTGAAATCATCAAATATTTCAGTCACTTTCAGAATGCAGTGGGGGGAGGGACAGTGCCAAAGAGCCACGAGAAAAAAACTCATGAAAAAAATGCCATTGCCTGGACTATGTGGAGTTATCTAGGAGGTATCCAGATCCCTCAACAGATGTCCTGTGACAATAATTATTCATTTCTTGGAGTCAATGAATCTTTTTTTCTGCTACTAAAAATTTAAATATTTAATTTAGTGATTTTTAAATGTATTCATTCACTATATATAAACCCTAAATTATGACATACAGGTGAATCAAAGTTGAATGAATCCCAGGTACTGTTCAACAGAAAATTTCACTCAGTTATCTATTATCTATGGGTTCTGCATCCATAAATTCAACCAACCACAGATAGAAAATATTTAATAAAAGTTATACCCTCACTGAGATTTCCTTAAAATTTTTCTTTAAATAATATTATACATCAGCTAGTTATATGTAATACACTTTGTATTAGACATTGTAAGTTATCTAGAGGTGATTTAAAGTATGGGAATTGTGCATAAGTTATATACAAATACTATATCATTTTGTGCAAGATATTTGGGTGACTGTAGATGTTGGTAGCACAAGGGAAACTAAGTAGTGTATTTGGGAGGGATTAAAACATACCATTCTTTCTCTCTTTAAATGCTTCAGGAAAAGCGATAGTATATTGCATTTATTGGATGCTGTGTATCAGACAATGACCATTCTATCTTGTCACTCATAGATGAGACGCCTAAGACATAAAATGGAGAAATTATTTGCCTCGTATCTTCAACACATGCCTTGTTCATTTAGTACAGAGCATCTAGCATCACCTGTTTACTCCTATTGACCATGTGGCTGGCTGGAACTGCAAGTTACTGATATTGCCCAGAATTTTAGGAGAAAATTCTCATTGCATATGGGCATCCTGGGAAAAAAAATCAAGCTCATTAATAAATTCTGTCTCTGTATATCTGAGCTCTGCCATTTACTAGTTGTCTGCTTAGGCAAGCTTCTAAGAGCTTATCCATAAAATGAGATTAATCATTTTTATCATATTTGTTGGGGCTTAAGTAATATAATAGGAAAAATGTTGATCATACTCAAGTTAGTTTCAAATATATTTATCATTTTCTTAATTAATATAATAAAGTTCATTCTCAAGACACTCACTTGTGCTTACATCCCTTTGCTGGCATTGACTTACCAGGAACCAGGTTTCTTTGCACTTGTCTTTTGGTTTGTGACTAAAAATCCTCATACTGTCACTTTAGCTACTAAGAAATGGCATTTCTACCGTGCAAATATAAGAAGACAATTCTCCTTATGTAAGTATTTTTATAAAAGTTTGACCTGATTTTTAACAATATTTGAAAACGTGGCACAAATAACAAACATAATGGACAATGTGTTCCAAATGTATTCCTTTTGTGCACTTTAAATTAAAATTGCAGTTAAACATTAATTCAATTTATATAGAATTTTTATTAAAATAGTGTGAGGTCTGCCAGATCCTGCAGCTTTTGGGAATATTTCCTAGAAATGACTTTTTTTTTTTTTTGGCTTATTTCTAGAACTGAAAGCCAATTAGAAATTAAAAAGCAGTTGAAAACTTTCCTTCAGTGACAATACAAAATATGGATTATTTTACAGGAAAAAAATGAGTATGACCACAAACACTTACAACCCTTAATAAAGCTATAGAGCAAAATTATTTTTATTAATTAATTTTAAGATAAATTACTTGTTCTACAGATTTAAGATATGGGACCTTCCTTTAAAAACATTATTAAACTAGTTCCAAAGTTTTTGATGACAGAAAATTGAAAAACACGTATAAAACAAACCCTTATTATTTGGCTGACGTATTAGCATTGTCCAAGTGAACAAACCCTACTAAAATAAATACTAAGCTATGCTGTCATGCTGTTGGCTAATCATTTATCTGCTTCTTAATTTGCTTTGTAGACTTTTATCTGATAAGCTATTCATATTTTTAAAACAAATTTATTGAGATATATTAATCAATATAAAACAAACTCAGGTATCTGAAGCGTCTAATTTGATAACTTAGAAATATGCAGACATCATAATCCAGATAGGGATGTGCAGTTCTCTCACATTTCTTCATTATTCTTTGTCTCTTTTGAAGTTTTTCTCCTTGGCTTCAAGCACTATTCTAAAGACAGTAGACTTGCACTCTAATGAATATTTAAGAACTTTCTTCAGGACTAAAGACCCTAGTGAGGGAAACAGGGACTGTTTCAGTCTTGAACTTGATGGCTGACTCTTTGACCCTCCCCCATACATGCTGAGGAGTGACAGACTGGCTAGATCCCAGGGGAGGACATTGCAGCCAGCCCTGAGGAGTCAGGATGAGCTGGGGTTGGATGGAAGGGGAGGAGGTCCTCCCCTGTTGGTGGACTTGGAGGGGGTGGGGAGGAGATGAGGGAGTGTTGGGGAGGGTGGGAGGGAATGAGGGAGGGGGCTATGCTTGGGATGCAAAGTACCTAACCTGTGATCGATAACAAAAAAATAAATTAATAAAATAAAAAAAAGATAATTCCAAAGTTAAAAAAAAAAGAACTTTCTTCAGACATCCACATTTATTTCTCTCTTTAGCTTTCTCCTCCCTGGTACCCTGAAATAGGTCTCTGCCCTTGTTCTCACCAAATTCTCATCTCTATTCTTTCAAACCTAGGAGTCTCATTTATTCTATGTGTGATAAACTAGAAACTCTCTTAAAGTAGAGGCTGGAAGAATTATAGTGCTCACTGTCTTTTGTTACCTAATGTATATTGGTTTGACCCTATGTAGTGAATTTGATATTCTATGTTGGGTGGAGTATCTAAACTGCATTCAGTTGTTTAGAACTATCATAGGAATATTTAGCATACCTTCTATTTTTAAAGTCTATAATTTTAACCAGGCATAGTGGTTGTACTCTTGCCTATATTCCTAGAACTCAGGATGCTTAGGATAGAGGTCATGACCTCAAGGTTATCCTGAACTATGTAAATAGCAACTTGTTTTTTTGGTGGGCAAAATGATTGTATTAATTCATGTGGTGGAGGAAAGGTTTTCTATTAATTCATCTTTGTTCTACACCTAAGGGCATGATCGTTGCGCTTCAGTAGATTATCTCTTATCTTTTTGTGTCAAATTTTTAAAAAATTTTTATTAATTACACTTTGTTCACTTTGTATCCCTCCTGTAGCGCCCTCCCTCCTCCCCTCCCAAACCCTCCCTTCTTCCCCCTTCTCCATGCATGTCCCTCCCAAAGTCCACTGATAGGGAAGGTCTTCCTCCCCTTCCTTCTGATCCTAGTCAATTACATCTCATCAGGAGTGGCTGCATTGTCTTCCTCTGTGGCCTGGTAAGGCTGCCCCCCATCAGGAGGAGGTGATCAAAGAGCAGGCCAATCGGTTCATGTCAGAGGCTGGCCCTCTTCCCATTATTATGGAACCCAGTTGGACACTGAACTGCCATGGGCTACATCTGTGCCGAGGTACATCTATGCATGGTACTTGGTTGGAGTATCAGTCTCAGGAGAGAACCCTGTGCTCAGATTTTTTGCTCTCCTTGTGGAGCTCCTGTCCTCTCCAGAGCTTACTATTTCCCACTTCCTTCATAAGATTCCCTGCACTCTGCCCAACGGTTGGCCAACCGTTAAAATTTTATACATCTCTCTCTCTTTGACAGTCTCAATAGGAATATTGCCTGAAAACAATAGCTTGATACAATTAGATATTGTTGCCTTATGCAAAAATTATCTAAGAGTAAAACTACTCTCCCACAGCATTGAAAGAATTAAAGGAAATGATCTGAGAACTGTATTTTTTTAAATCTGTTGACTACCTATTAGGAAATGAAACTGTAAAATACCTAAAAATATTAAGTAAATAATTCACATTTGATTGATAGTGCTGAAAATTATTTTATTGACAAGCCAGCAAAGACTTTCCAGGTTTATTCAGATAATAAATACCAAAGAAAGAAAGCCTACCCATTCATATAGCAGATTCTCTTAATGTAGAACGCATGGGCTTCATACTGTCATTCTTTAGGGGTAACTCTTTGTGGTAAAGAAAATGTATCATGTATGGTTTTTCCATGTGGTCCTTGTGTGGACCTGGTAGATTCTGAAAACTGAATAATTTTGTTCAGCCACAATGTTAATCAGTTTTTAATTACCACACTGAAATGCCAGTGTCAATTTATGAAGAAAAAACATTTCCTGAACTCAGGGTTCCGGAGGCTTCATTATAAGATTGGGTAGTCCCATTGCTGGTGGTCTCTGGTAAAGGTCCGTAATGGCAGTGGTGGGGACTTCATCTTAGAGCAAACTTCACATCATGAACCAAGAAGCAGAAGAAAGACTAAGAATAGGATCCAACAGTCTCTGTCAAGGGCATGCAGCCAGTGGCTCAAAGACCTTTCAGGTGCCTCATCTCCCAGAGATCCACAGCAGCTCTCACCAACAACAACCTGGGAAACAAGACTTTAACATTTGGCTTCACTCGCTCTTGGTGTCCATGTCTTAGTTTGTTCTGTGGATAGTAATATTCACTGCAGTGTAAGGATTAAATAAGATCACAAATAAAAATGTATTATTCCATATATTCTCAGTAAAAGCAATATAGTCTTCGAGCCAATTAAAACTTGGTTCTGTGAAACTGTATATAGGAAAAGCTTTATATTATAAGTGCTTTATATTAAAATGGTGTTACCCTCCAAGGGGCTGTGATATACAATGTAAATCAGATATACAGAATATTTGTGGTATTAAAATATCATGGACAGTGACAAGTGGTTTAAAAAAACAACTCAGTGTCTCTGTAACTCCTGGGACCTGTTTTTTTGTTGGTGGTGGTTTGGTTTGGTTTTGGCGGTCTCCTTGTGGGGCTCCTGTGCCCTCCCAATCCTTATATATCCCTCTTCTTCCATAAGACTCCCTGCACTCTGTCCAAAGTTTCACTGTGAGTCTCTGCATCTGCTTTGATCCCCTGCTGGTTGGAGTCTTTTAGAAGACATCTGTGGCAGGCTCCAGTCCGCTTTCCTCCCTTCTACTGCTTCCGGTGTCTATCCTGTTTGCTTTTCTGAGTGAGAACTAAGCATCCTCACTAAGATCCACCTTGTCGTTTAGTTTCTTTAGGTCTGTAGATTTTAGTATGTTTATCCTATATAATATGGCTAATATCCACTTATACCATGCATGTCTGTCTGCTTCTGGGATACCTCACTCAGGATGGTCTTTTCTAGTTCTAGCTCCATCCATTGCCTGCAAATTTTATGATTTCTTGTTTTTAATAGCTTGCTCAGATGTATCCCATAGACAGCTCAGTCTTCATGTGGGTTCCCTAATGAGAGAAGAGATAGTCTCTGGCATGAACTTGGTTGCCTGTTCCTTAATCACTTCTCCCTGGTGGGGTGATCTAGCCAGCCCACAGATGAAAAGGATCCAGGCAGTCCTGATGGGACCTAGGGTCAAACAGTAAGGGAGGAAGGCTTCCCCTATCAGTGGACTAGAGAAGAGGGACAGGGGAGGAAGAGAGAGGGAGGGTGGGACCTGGAGGAGATGAAGGTGGGGGCTACAATTGGGGTACAAAATTAATTAATTGTAAATAATAATAATAATTAATATTAAAAAAGAAGACAGTATCTCTAAGGTCTCTTATGGAAAAGTCAATGATTTTTTTAAACATAAGATATATTGCTTTAATTCATTAAACAATGTGTTTTACTGTTAGTTTGATTAACTAAGATCCTGAAGACATCTTCTATTTGTGCTGGCTACTTTTATATCAACTTGAAACAAGCTATAGTCATCTGAGAAGAGGGAGCCTCAATTGAGAAAATGCTTCCATAAGATTTAGCTACAGGCAAGTCTGCAAAACATTTTCTTTGATTTTAATTATTATTATTTGTTACAATTTATTCACTTTGTATTCTGGCTGTAGCCCCCCTCTTATCTCCTCCAAATCCTGCCCTCCCTCCTTCTTCTCCCCTTAGGCCCTTCCCCTAGTCCACTGATAGGGGAGGACTTCCTCCCCTTCTATCTGACCCTAGCCAATCAGGTCTCATCATGATTGGCTGCATTGTCTTCCCTTGTGGCTTGGCAAGGCTGCACCTCCAAAATATTTATTTTTTTCCTTTTTTAATTTTTTTAAATTTATTTATTTATTACTAATTACAGTTTATTCACTTTGTATCCCAGATGTAGCCCCCTCCCTCATCCCCTCCCAATTCTACCCTCCCTCTCTCATCTCCTTCCTGCCCCTTTCCAAGTCCACTGATAGGGGAAGTCCTCCTCCCATTTTCTCTAACCCTAACCTATCAGGTTTCATCAGGACTGGCTGCATTGTCTTCCTCTGTGGCCTCTGTCTTCCTCTGCTCCCCCTCAGGGAAGAGTGATCAAAGAGCCAGCCATTGAGTTCATGTCAGAGACAGTTCCTGTTCCCATTGCTAGGGAACCCACTTGGACACTGAGCTGCCATGGGCTACATCTGTGCAGGGGTTCTAGGTCATCTCCATGCATGGTCCTTGGTTGGAGTATCAGTCTCAGAAAAGACCCCTGGGCCCAGAGTTTTTGGTTCTGTTGCTCTCCTTGTGGAGCTCCTGTCCTCTCCAGGTCTTCTTTTATCCTTTCTTTTCTTTTCTCTTTCTTTTCTTTTCTTCACACTTCATTTCCTCTTTCCTTCTTTTTTTTCCTTAGTGATGATTTTTATCTGTATTTCTTTAGATTTGCCTTATGTCCTATAAGTTGTCTAAAATGTCATCTTGCACTTAAATATCTTATCTTCCTAGACTCCTGGCTTTTACAATTTCTTGGCTTTTCTCTGATTTTATTGAGCTTTCTATGTTTGAACAGGGCTAGGCAGGCCTTCTGTTTGTTCAATGGCCTTCTGCTGGAATTCAGCTTACTTTTTTTATGATTGGAGATATAAAGTCTGTATTGCTCAGTTTTGTGACAAGCAGCTGAGGGAAACAATTCAAAAGACAAAGGTATTTTTTCCTAACAGTTTTAGATATTTCAATCCACAGTTTCTTGGCTGTGTTGTTTCTGCCTGTGAGGAGGCAAAGCGCATCGTATTAGAAAGGCACTGCAGAGGAAGCAGCCAGGAAGGTTTGAGGGTAATATTATATAGGGCATCTTCTTAATTAGTGATTGATGGGGATGGGCCCAGCCCATGGATGGACCATCTCTGGGCTGGTGCTCCTGGATTCTATGAGAAGAAAGGAGACTGAGAAAGCTAGGACGCAGCACTCCTCCAAGCCTCGGCCTCAGCTCCTGACTCCGGGTTTCCACCCTGCTTATCCTAACTTTGTTCAGTGGATAACATTGATGTGGAAGCATTAACCCTTCCTCTCCAAGTTGCTTTTGGTCACGGTGTTTTAGGACAGGAACAGTAACTGTAACTAAGACATTGTTTAAATCTAATGTTGTGGGACTGAGGAAATAACCTAGCGTGTACCGCACGGGCTGCAAACCAGTGTGGAACTCTGAGTTTGGCTCCCCCATTCCTAGGTAAATGCCAAGCATGGTGGCATGTATCTGTATATACAATCTGTGTAAAGACAGTTGGGTCTTCGGAGGCTTACTGGCCAGTCACTCTATATGAGAGGGTGAGTTCTGAAGTCAGTAAGAGACTCAGAGTTATATAGCAGTGGTATCAGTCATGTAAACTAAAGGTTTTGGGGATCCTCAAATATAGAACTTTGGATCCATTTGGACTCAAATCTTCATACTTACATTATGAAAACATTTATGTTTCACACACTATCTTGTACAATATATATTAGTGTATGTGTATATATTTTATAATATGAACAACTCAAGTATTATTTAACTATTATAATTAATAAAAATGAATAAAGCTGCCATGAACATAGTTGAGCAAATGTCCTTGTTGTATTGTTGAGCATCTTTCAGATATCGGCCCAGGACTGATATAGCTAGATCTTGAGGTAGCACTATTCATAATTTTCTGAAAAATCATCAGATTGATTTCCAAAGTGGTTGTACAAATTTACATTCCAATCAGTAATGGAGGAGAGTTCCCCTTCCTGCGCAACCTCTCCATCATGTGTTGTCCCTTGAGTTTTTGATGTTAGCCATTCTGATGTGTGTAAGGTGGAATCTCAGGGTTGTTTTGATTTGTATTTTCCAGATGACTACAAACTTTGAGCATTTCTTTTAAGTATTTCTCTGTCATGCGATATTCCTCTGTTGAGAATTCTCTGTTTAGCTATGTACCCCATTTTTAATTGGGTTACTTGGTTTGTTGATGTTTAACTTCGTGAGTTCTTTATATATTCTGGATACTAGCCTTCTGTTGGATATATGGTTGGTGAAGATCTTTTTCCAGTCTGTAGGCTATCATTTTGTTCTGTTGTCAATGTCCTTTGCTTTACAGAAGCTTTTCAGGTCCTAGATGTCCTTCAAATGAAAAATGGCTACAGAAATTGTGGTACATTTACCCAATGGAATATTACTCAGCAATTAAAAACAAGGAAATCGTGAAATTTTCAGGCAAATGGATAGAACTAGAAAAGATCATTCTGAGTGAGGTAACCCAGAAACAGAAAGACACACATGGTATATACTCACTTATAAGTGGATATTAGCCATGTCATATAGGATAAACATACTAATATCTATAGTCCTAAAGAAGCTAAGCAGCAAGGAGGACCCTAGTGAAGAGTCTTAATCCTCATTCAGAAGGACAAGTAGGATGGACATCAGAAGTAGGAGAAAACAGAGAACAAGACAGAGGCCTACCACAGAGGGCCTCTGAAAGACTCTACTTATCAGGGTATCAAAGCAGATGCTGAGACTCTTAGCCAAACTTTGGGCAGAGTGTAGGGAATCTATGGAAGAAGGGAGAGATAGAAAGACCTGGAGGGGCCAGGAGCTGCACAAGGATACCAACAGAGCCAAAATATCTGGGTCCAAGGGACCCTGCAGACACTGATGAATCAACCAATGAACATGCATCAAGAAGACCTGGACCCCACTGCTCATGTAGCCCATGGAGCTCAGTCTCCAGGGGGGTTCCCTAGTAAGGGGAGCAGGGGCAGTCACTGGCATGAACTCAGTTGTGTGCTGTTTGATCACCTCCCCCTGGTGATCTGGCCTTTCCAGGCCACAGAGAAAAAGGATCTAGACAGTCCTGGTGAGACCTGATAGGCTAGGGGTAGATAGTAGGGGAGGAGGACCTCCCCTTTCAGTGGACTAGGGGAGGGACATATGGGAGAAAGAAGGAGGAAGGGAGGGGGCTACAGCTGGGATGCAAAGTGAATAAATTATAATTAATAATGATGAGTTGATGTAATGATGTAATTAATAATTATGAAAAAAATTAAAAATGAAAATTTCTTTAATGTTTTGGAGTTCATAGTGGCTCTTTATTATGTATTTCTCCCTCAAAGGATTAAAAGTAATCTACGTATTGTAATTTGAGATCATGGATATTGGATATTTTTCTATTCAAAGGAATCCATATAATGTTAGTAAGTACAGTTCTAAGTGAGAGTTATTCTTTTAGGTTGGCCATTCAAGCAGTATTTATCCATAGGTCAGTTAATAGTTTACCAATTGCAGATATGAGTACCTCTGAGAAAAATGCTTTCTAAACTTGAAACAGGAAGGTCCAGACATGGTTTCCCATTGTCCATTGCTTGCAGTCTACACCTATGCACATAGAGCAGGACTAATCAGACTCATGTGTTTTAAAAGGAAAAAGAGGAAGAGGACATGAAGTTGGAAGGGATTGGATATGAGCAAAATACACTGTATTTATGTATGTAATTACCAAAGAACAAATAAACATTAAAACAATAACAAAACGTTATCAGCAGACACTAGAATTTCAAGTTATGTTCTATAAATAAAATTCAATTTGAAAAAATTATTTCGGTACCCAAACCATGTTTAACTTTGTGTAAAAGAACAAGCAAAAGTAAATAAGCAAGTAGTACATTGTAGTGAACCCAACAGTCATACTACTGTTCTCTGATTTGTGCTGTTATTTCATGTGGAAATTTCCATTTGGAAATTTTACATTCCAAATAACTGACTTTAAAATTGACCTTTCAAGTAGCAAGGGATAACACTTCTCAGCTTCCTGCACATAGCAGGCATCATATGTCAAATAAGTAGATTCTTGAGCTTTGAAAGATGTTGACTGAGCTGTTTCTCCTTCTGTTTGCTTTACTGGTTATTGTAGATAAATATGGTTTATAAGCAGAGTACCTCAGAAAAAGTTCCTAAAATAGATCTTACAAATACAGAAAGCCCAGGTTTCCTACTTCTTAGCATGTATTGAATGTCTTCTGTTAGTGAGGTGGATCCTGGGCTTCATGTATTTCTTAGCATTTCTTATAAATTACAGTCTAGATGATTCTCTACTAGAATGCTGGTCCTTGAACACAGCTCTGGTTATATCTACTATCTGCATACTCTTTGTCACCTTCCTGTAGAATATGCCTTATTCCTTATATAATATGCCTTAAATAATAGGCTTATATACATTTGCCAAATTCCAAATAAAGTAATTCACTTCCATTACACGTCATTGCAACACTGTGCCTCTAGAGTGTCATTTTATTTCCTGAAAGGAAAGTTGTAACATCATTATTTGACCTTGAAAAGCAGAGATACTTGCGTGTTATGACTAATAATATATTTCAAAATGAAAAGAAACCACATTTCAAACTTGCTGTGTGAGCAGCACATTTAGAAATTCATAATTGAATTTCCTGTAAGTGAACCTTAAGACAATTCTCTGCATGATTGCACAGTAAGCCATTTCTCATAAAATATCATCAACTAATAAAATAGTCATTATGGTGCAAAGTGAGCATGAAACATGCAGCATAAAGGAAAGTAGCCTAGAGGAAATTAAAGCAAGGACAGAAGTCATTTCAAGAAATCTGCACTTCAGCGGTACATATTGGTTCACGCCTGTAATTGCAACACTGTGGAGGCTAGCAAAGGAGTCAGGGTTTGAGGCCAGCCCAGGCTGTCGCAGTCTGTAAAACAGTGTGAAAGAGAGGGGAAGGAAGGAAGCGAGGGACTGAGGGGGAGAGACGGGGAGAGGGAGGGCAAAAGGTGGGGAAAAGGAAGGAAAATTGAATGATTGGATTTTAAATTCTCATTCTTGCCTTTAAGATCTCTAGTTCCTCATGTGAAGAAGTATTTTTTTTCTCTGTTTCATTATCCTGGATCACTTAGTATAATTGTGTGATTTTTTTTTCTTTTGAGACAGCATCCCATGTGAGTTTTCTTCAAACTCACAATGTAGCAAAGGCTGCCCTTGAATGCCTGATCATCTTGTCTCCACTGTTCAAGAGCTAGGAATATAGGCATGGGCCACCACACCCATCCAGTTTTCTTGAGGTAACTTTTAAAATAATTAAAATATACAATTACTGCTTATTCTATTAGAGTAGTGCTATATTCCTGCCTAGAAAAGGTACTAATGGGAATATACAGATTAAAATAATTTTTCTTTTATTTTCAAGCACTTTATAATTTATAAAATACTTATTTCACATATCTCATGTATAAGATAGGATCTTTTGCTAACATAAAATAGACATACCTTACAGTAATTCATGTCTAGCCCAAAGTCATACAGTCAGTAAGAGGATGTATCTCATCTCTTCTAGCTTAGCATCATAAATTGGCTCTTCCTAACTCCTCTGTCATTCTTCACACACACACACACACACACACACACACACACACACACACGGAATAACTGGTGGTGCTGAAACGGATGCATGGGGGAGTTCAGGATTATACTGACTTAGGAAAGTGACAATATGATTTTTTTCTCTAAGTTCCACAACCTCAATAGTCATAGGTAATCAGCTAGGTTTACACTGACAGGCATGAATATCCTCCTACCCAAGAGACTAAGTTCAATTAGACAGCTTTAGGTTATCCCAAAATATAAATGTTACTATATTCTGCATTGTTGTTGATATCTTGCCATGCTAATAATGTTTGTGGTTTGTAGGTCTTACAGCAAGGTAGAACTGTTGATTTCATTTTTCCTTTGCTAACTTTCATAGCAATTTCTGATAGTGTAAGAGCTAGTGCTTGGAGACTTCCGGGTCATGACAGCTGGATTCCTCTAGATCCGGTGTCTAAAGTATGGGTCCTAACTTTCAAATTCTGGAAACAGCAAAAAGAAAATGGCGATAGTCTTTTTTTTTAACCCCCCTTTGGAAATCCCTTAAACTCTTCTGACTGACAACTTGACCATGCCTTGGCACGGGGGGGGGGGGGGGGTTATGTTAGAGAAATGGCGTACAGTTCTTGAGGGTGTCATTTACAGCACAAATGGAATAAATAAATAAACAAGCAAATCTATTTATTCAATATTTATTTATATATGTGATTATATATAGTTATTTATATATAAACTATATGTGTATATTAAAATATAGTTTGCCTATGTATTGTATGTAACATTCAGTATATGTAGCTTAAATGGATATATGTCTATAAATGCATAGTTATATACATATATATGCATATATTTTTGGAAGTTAAAATAATGTTTCCCTATAGCTTTATTCAAACATCCTTATTGTTGCGTATTCCTGCTTTCTCCCTCTTCCTCTGTATTGCCTTCCACCTTCTCCAGTTAAATCCCTGCCCAGTTTATCCTATTTCCCACCTCATAGCACTTTAGTCTTACTACCCAACTCTCTAATTCTCTTTTCCCAAACATCATAGTTCCTTTTTACTTTCCTGGTTTCTTTGGCTACTCTAAATTATATATTCACATTTTTTTCTAGTTCCATCTCTTTACTTGCAAATTGCATTATTTCATTTGTCTTTACAGCTAAATTCTATTGTGATATGTACGTCAATTTCATTTTTCATTCATTAGCTGAAAAACATTATGTGGTTTTCATTTTCTAGCTATTGTAAATAAGGTGGCAACAAACAAGGCTGAATAAGTTTCTGTGGAGTAGAATGTTGAGATCTTTGGGTGTGTACCAAGAAATGGTATACCTGGGTCATATAGTATAATTATTTATATTTATGTTTGAGAATTCTCCACACTGATTTCCATAGTGGCTTCAGAAATGAGAAAAAGGAGACATAGTGCTAATGCATCACATTGTTTATCTCTGTGTTTATTTACAACATCTATTTCTCCAGCTCTCGTGTAAGCTTAAGTAACACAAAAGCATAGCCATCCTGAATTTGTATCGATGACTTTAAATGATCCTAATTATGACATAATAGTTTGTATAAAACTTTTAGAACTTTGTACCACAGTGATGCAATTTATAATTTGAATGTCATGTTTTCATAAACCAAGTTTTAAAAGTTCATTCAGTTTTATTTTTATTATAAACTAAGACTATCTTAGAAACTATAGATAATCCTGACTTTTCATATAATGACAAAGAAGAATGAGTCTTTTTATATTTTTTGTCATCACCCTCCTCTTTAAAAGAGGATGTGGCTTCTGACTTTTACTTCTGAAACGTTTTATGACCTGCGTTTTTACTTCCCAGTGCTGAATCTAAGGATTTTCTTACCTTGGTAGAATCTGTGTGTGTGTGTGTGTGTGTGTGTGTGTGTGTGTGTGTGTGTGTGTGTCTCAGGATTAAACTGAGGGCCTTGTCCATGCTATGTTGTTCCTACACATCTGAGCTCCTTTTCCAGTTTCTGGCACATACTTTCTATTTGATTTTTCAAAACCTCTTTAGTTCCAATGGGGTTCTTGCATAGTTTATACTGACCTTGAAATGTGTTACCTTCTGTATTTAGGATGGGGGATGCCAGTTATTTCAAATATCAGCTTGCACTTTTGCTTATTTGCTCTGATTTTTTTAACATAATGGTTTTAACTTACATTTGCTTAGTTTTTGCAAGTACAAAGTATTTTAATTTGTATCTAATAGTATCCTTTATACATATGTGAATGTTTGTTGTTAACAAAAAAATAGTTTGAGTTAACAAAGTTTACCTGAGGAAGAAACATAAAAGGGTCTAAAATTGGGTTTTGTTCTGACTGAAGATGATCCAGAATGTAAAATTATAGTGTAGCGACCTACATTTATAACCAGAAACACAGGAAATGGCAAACAAAGATTACTGGCCTAGTACAGTTTGCCATCTTCCTTGTTTGGTGATAGTTTGGCAGCTGTCCGCCTAGGATAAACTGAAAGGTCAGCCATTGGAATTCTGGAGGCTCTGTTGCTTAGCTACAACAGTGTATTCTTAGGGTATGTCACATAGCTCTGGGAAATACTTTTAATAATTCTGAATTTGTGTTTCTTGTCAAATGTTATTGAATTTGAAGGTGAATTGCAAACTTGAGAAGACAGTGACTGTGCGTGACAGACTGTGCAAAGGGAGACATAGACTGACTTTACCCATCAGTAGTCTCCCCAATAATTTAAATTGGTTTGAAACTTGTATGAGCTTACAAGGTCACTTTACATTTGGATAGACTCTCTAACTTACACACAGACTTATCAGTGTGGACTCAGTTATCAAAAACAATGTGTTGCTGTAGTAATTTGGCAGATGACTAAGGAATAAATAGTTGAAATAAATACTCACTTCAGTGTGCTTTGTTGGAGCTTGACATTTTTATTTGTTCGTTTGCTTTAGAGCCAAGAATAGAATCTGTGGCTGTGCACATGATAGGTAACTCCACTGAGTACACTCTGATGTAAACATTTTGGTTTTTCATGTTTTCTGAATTATTTTGGTTACTGATGCAGCTGTTTGAATTGTGAATCATTTATCCAATAGAGGGCTCCAGAAGATGCTTCCTTACTTTTTTGACAACAAGAAAAAAGATGTGTGCAGGAGATACACCACGTGTAGCTTTGTGTGCCATGTGTTCAAATTTGTTTCTTATTTTCAATCTAATGATAATAAACTTTAAAACTTGGGTTCAATTCTTTTTCCCGTTCAAATAAGCACACATTGGATCAACATAGAACATGATGTTTTAACAATTACTTTTATATAAATTAATTTGTATAGTGATTTTAGGATATAGGTAATATTGGCATGTACAGTTATCAGAAATTTAAACCATGGGGCTGGGAGACAGCTTGGTTGGTAAAGTGCTTTGTGGACCCTTTGGAAAAGCTGAGTTCCATCCCTGTTTTACAAGCTTGCTAGTCAGCCCTTCTAGTCATATCAGCAAGCTGCAGGTTCCTTGAGAGACTCTGTCTCTAAAGAAATAAGGTGGAAACCTATAGAGGAAGATAATCAGCATTAACCTTTCACCTCTACATGCACATGCATGGTCATGTGCCCCTCCACATGTGAAAACATACATACTCATGCAACATATACACAGAAACACACTGAAACTTTGACTTCTTTTAATAGGTTCCTAATTTCTTTTTATTTTTGAGATAACTGCATAATTTCCCCTTCTCTTTCTTCCATCTAAGCTCTGCCATATACCACTCTTTTTGTCTTTTAAATCATGACTTATTTTTCTCATTAGTTGTTGTTACATGCATACATGTATATGTATAATCATACATATTCCTAAATATAGCTGGATTACTCTGTATTTACTTGTATGTATGTATGTTTTAAACGCAGACCATTTAGTATTGGATAATCAGTTGGTGTGTCTTTCTGGGAAAGACCATTTTTCTTACTCTTGTTTTCTGTCCACTTTGGAATGTCTATTGTTGTTATCTATGTTCAGCCATGTTTGGCCAGTCATGCTGGCGAGATTTTATAGGTGTAGATTCTGGAGACTAATAGGAGAAACAGTCTCACAGCAAACTCTCTGATCCTCTGGCTCTTACAGTCTTTCCATTCTTATCTTCCACGATGTTCCCAGAGCATTGGGTATAGGAGTTGTTTGTGGATGTATCCATTAGAACTAGACTCCACAACTTTCTATTTGGTTGACTGTGGTTTTCTGTAATGGTCTTCACCTGTTGCAAAGAGAATTTTCTTTTATCTGTGGGCATAAGAACAAATATTTTTTATGTATGATTTTTTTTAAATAATCTATTTAATTTCTATTTTATGTACATTAGTGTGAAGGTGTCAGATCCCTTGGAATTGGTGTTACAGGCAGTTGTGAGCTGCCATGTGGGTGCTGGGAATTGAACCCGGGTCCTTTGGAAGAGCAGACAGCGCTCTTAACCACTGAGCCATCTCTGCAGCCCCCAAGAACAAATATTAAAGAGTACAGGTAGATGGTGAGGACAGGAGTTCCACAAGGACCAAATATATCTGGGCACAGGGGCTTGTCTGAGACTGATTCTCCAACAAAGGCCCATGCATGTATATAACCTAGAACCCTGCTCAGACGTAACCCATAGCAGCTCAGTACCCAAGTGGCTTCCCTAATAAGGGGAACAGGGACTGTCTCTGACATGAACTCAGTGGCTAGCTCTTTGACCCCCCCCCTCTGGGGGGAGGAGCTGCCTATCTAGGCCACAGAAGAGAACATTGCAGCCAGTCCTGATGAGACCTGATAAACTAGGGTCAGATAGAAGGGGAGGAAGACCTCCCCTATCAATGGACTTAGAGAGGGGCAGGGAGGAGGTGAGGGAGAGAGGGTAGGATTGGGAGGGAATGAGGGAGGAGACTACAGCTGGGATACAAAGTAAATAAACTGTAATATAAAAAATAAAAATTTAATTTTAAAATTGCATACATGTAAAAAAAGAGTATAGGTAGAAATTATGCTAGTCTGGTAAAATGGTGGTTGCAAGTTCTCCTCTAAGATCCATGACTTCCCTTTGCCTAGGTAGTTGGCTAGGTTTCCCATACCAACCGACTTCCCTCTTGTTGAGTTACCTTAAGTTCAGTTGGAGAGTTCTCAGTCACTGCCACAGTGTGCATGCCACTAGTGTATACAGGGAAGGTCATGTGCCATGCTGATTGTTGTGGCTCATGGGGGTCAGAGCTTGGCATAACTGTTGCTGGCTTCTCTACTTTGGAAACTTGCATGGCACTTCCCAGTCCTCAAAGACAATGTATTACTATCAGTCCCAGCTCTTATGCCTGTGAGCTTTGTGTCTGCAGTTCATAGTGTCTTTAGTAGTAGAGACTTACTTTCTACCCTGAAAGGACAAGTAAGGGCAATAGTAATACTCTCTAATGTTTAAAACCCTCAGTAACAACTCAAAAAGGAGCTTCTCATGCTTGGTATTGGGGTTCTTTTGTTGGTCTTTGGCTCTTGAAGGGAACATCATCAGCCCAGAAGAAAATTTCATTTAAATTATGTAGATTTATACACAGACTTACGTTTATTGTAGGTTTGATTTTTAGGTAGGTAGTTAATAGAATGATTCTTTATGATTTTTTTCAGACATCCTTAGTATTATTCTACTCTATTACTTCTTTCTTTATCTCCCCTTCCATAATTGGAGCCTCCATTTCCCCCACCCCCTTTTTCTCAGGTCTGTTCATTTTACCCTGCTCTTTTTTCTGTCACTGCCCCACTAGTTATAATTACAATAGTCCCTTTTTACTTTATGGGTTTTTGCATTTACTATAAGATATGTACTCACATCTGAAGATTTATAGCTAGGAACTTCAATGATAAAGAACATGTGATGTTTATCTTCTCAGGTCTTGGTTACCTCATTCAATATGATTTTTTCTATTTCCATCCATTTAAGGGCAAAGTTCATGATTTCACATTTCTTTATAGCTGAATAGTATTACATTGTATATATGTACCATATTTTCATTATTCATTTGTCAGATATTTAAATTGTTTCCCTTTCCTAGCTATTGTGAATAGAGTATGAACATGGCTGAGCAAGAATCCGTGAAATAGGAAGTTGAATCCTTTGGGCAAATGCAAAGAGTGGTATAGCTGGGTCAAATGGTAGATGTATTTTTAGCTTTCTAAAGTTTTCCACACTAACTTCCATAGTGGCCACACCAATTTGCAATCCCACCAACAGTAAACAAGGATTCCTTTTTATCCCCACACTACTTTCAACATTCATTGTCATATTTTCTGTTGACTTTTGCCATTCTAACTAGGGTAAGATGGGCTATCAAATTTGTTTTAATTCACATGTCCATAATTGCTAGAGACAATGAACAGCTTTTGAGATATTTCCTGGTAAGTTTTTTCTTCATTTGAGAGCTCCTTGTTCAGTTCCCAGATCCCCTTCTTAAATCATCTCATACATTACATCAAGACCACAGCTTCCCCTCCTTCCACTCCTCCCAACACCTTCCCTACCTCCCTTTGCCCCTCCTTTGTTTCCCTTCAAAAACAAAGGCATCCCAGAGATATCAACCAGACAGCATAACAAGTTACAAGACTAGGCACAAACCCTCATAGCAAGGCTGGACAAGGCAACCCAGTAGGAGGAAAAGGGTCCCAAGAACAGGCAAAAGAGTCAGAGAAACAGTCCATACTTTTATCTATTAATTTATTTATTTATTCACATTATATCCTTATTGATGCTTTCTTTCCCTCTTCTCCTCCCAGCCCTCCTCTCTCTCCTCCCCTTTCCCCATCTACCTTTCCTCCCTTTCTTCTCAGAAAAGAGGAGGCCTCCCACAGACACCAGCCTGCCTTGGCATGTCAAGTTGCAGTAAGGCTGGGCACACCTTCTTCTGCTGAGGTCAGAAGAGGCAGCCCAGCTAAGGAAAAGGCATCCAAAGGCAGGCAACAGAGTCAGAGACAGACCCCTCCTCCTGCTGTCAGGAGCCTCATGTTAAGAATAAGCTGCACAACTGTTGCATATGTTTAGGTGGCCTAGGTCCATCCCATACATGCTGTCTTGGTGGTTCAGTCTCTGTGGGCTCTATGGAGCCAGGTTAATTGATTCTGTAAGTTTTCTTGTGTCATTCTTGACCACTCTGGCCCCTTTGCTTCTTCTTCCCCCTCTTCCACAGGATTTGCCAAGCTCCCGCTAATGTTTGGCTGTGAGTCTTTGCATCTGTTTCCATTAGTTGCTGGGTGAAGTCTCTCTGATGTCAGTTATGCTAGGCTCTTGTCTGTAAGTATAGCAGAATATCATCAATAGTATAATCACTGGGCTCTCTCTCACGGCATGGGTCTTAAGTTGGACCAGTCATTGGTTGGCCATTCTCTCAAATTCTGCTCCATTTTTACCCCTGCATATCTTGTAAACAGGAAAAGTTTTATGCCAAAGGTTTTGTTGCTAGGTTGGTGTCCCAGTCCCTCCATTGAAAGTCCTGCCTGGTTTCAGGAGGTGGCCATTTCAGGTTCCATACCCCCCTTTCTAGGGTCATCCTCATAGATTCCTTGGAATTTCCATTGTCCTAGGTTTTGAGCTCATCCTAGAGTTTGCCTGCCCCTCCCCCCACTGCAGATGTCTCTTCTAGTACTCTCTCTCTCTCTCTCAGTCCTCCCCCTACTTGATCCTTTTTGTTCCCATCTCCACTCCCTCCCACATCCAGTCCCCTCCCACTATCCACCCCTCATGTCTACTCTATTTCTCCTTCGTAGTGAGATTTAAGTGTGCCCCATTGTACCCTCCTAGTTATTTAGCTTCCTTGGGGCTATGGTTAGTAGCATAGGCATCCTGTACATTATGACTAATATCTGCTTATAAGTGAGTACATAACGTGTTTGCCTTTCCAGTTCTGGGGTAACTCACTCAGGATGACCTTTTGTAGTTCCATCCATTTTCCTGCAAATTTTATGGTGTCATTGTCTTTAACAGCTGAGAAATATTCTGTTATGTCAATATACCAAATTTGCTTCATCCATGTTTCTGTTGAGGGGCATCTAAATTGTTTCCAGTATCTAAGTAGTATGAATAAAGGTGCTATGAACATAACTAAGCAACTGTCCTTGTGGTATGGTAAAGCATCTTTTGGGTATATGCCAAGAGGGTTATAGCTGGATCTTGAGGTAGAACTATTCCCAATTTTTTGAGAAACTGCCAAATTGATTTCCAAAGTATTAAACAATTTTGAAGTCCCACCAGCAATGGGAAAGTGTTCCTCTTCCTCCACATTCTCACCAGCATGTGCTGTCACCTGAGTTTTCTATTTTAGTAATTTTGATGGGTATAAGCTGGACTCTTAGAGTCATCTTGATTTATATTTACCTAATGACTAAGGATGTTGAATATTTCTTTAAGTGCTTCTTGGCCATTAGAAATTCCTCTATTGAAAATTCTATGCTATATTCTTACCCCATTTTTAATTGGATTATTTGTTTTGTTCATGTCTAGTTTTTTTGAGTTCGCTATATACTTTGGATATTAGCCCTCTGTCAGATGTAGGATTGGTGAAGCTCTTTTCCCATTCTGTATGCTACCATTTTGTTCTATCAACAGTGACCTTTGCCTTACAGAAGTTATTAGGGTTTCAAGAGGTCCCATTTATTAATTTTTTATCTTAGTGTCTGAGCTGTTGGTGTTCATTTCAGGAACTTGACTCCTGTACCAATGAGTTCAAGCCTTTTCCTTACTTTCTCTTCTATCAGGTTTAGTGAATCTGGATTTTTTTTCTGTATCAATATACTACTTTTTTTTGCATTTTCTATTTCATTTAAATTTCCTATTTGAATGATCCACTTGAATATTTAAAGAGGTCACTCAATGTACATTTTGACTTTAAAAATTGAAAGCTGAAAGAGATAATTTAAAACTGAAAAATTTAGAACTTAGTTGTGAGACATTGTTTAGTTATATATATATTTTAACATTAGTTACCGTTTATTAACTTTGTACACCAGCTGTATCCCACTCCCTCATTCCCTCCCAATCCTACCCTCCCTCATCTACTCCCTGCCCCTTTCCAAGTCCACCGATAGGGGAGGGTCTCCTCCCCTTTCATGTGACCCTGGTTTATAGGTATGTTCAGGACTGGCTGGAAAGTCCTCCTCCGTGGCATAGCAGGGCTGCTCCTCCCTTGGGTGGGGAGGGGGTAGAGGCAGGTCACAGACCAGCCATTGAGTTCATGTCAGAAATAGCCCCTGTTCCCCTTACTAGGGTACCCACTTGGATACTGAGCTACCATGGGCTACATCCGAGCAGAGGCTCTAGGTTATATCCATACATAGTCCTTGGTTGGAGAAACAGTCTCATAAAAGACCCCTGTGCCCAGATATATTTGTTCCTTGTGGAGCTCCTGTCCTCTCCAGGTCTTACTAACTCCCCCTTCTTTCATATGATTCCCTGCACTCTGCCGAAGGTTTGGTTATGAGTCTCAGCGTCTCCTTTGATACACTGCTAGTTAGAGTTTTTCCGAGGCCCTCTGTGGTAGTCTCCTGTCCTGTTACTTGTTTTCTCCTACATCCAATGCCCATCCATTTGTCTTTCTAAGTGAGGATTGATCATTTTACCGCAGGTCCTCTTTCTTGTTTATCTTCTTTAGGTATATAGATTTCAGTATGTTTATCCTATCTTATAGGTCTATATAAGTGAGTATATACCATGTGTGCCTTTCTGCTTCTGGGATAGCTCACTCAGGATGATTGTTTCTAGATCCCACCATTTGCCTGCAAATTTCATGATTTCCTCATTTTTAATTGCTGAGTAGTATTCCATTGTGTAAAAGTACCACAATTTCTGTATCCATTCCTCAACTGAGGGACATCTGGGTTGTTTCCAGGTTCTGGCTATTACGAATAAAGCTGCTACAAACATGGTTGAGCAAATGTCCTTGTGTACTTGAGCATATTTTAGATATATGCCTAAGAGTGGTATAGCTGGATCTTTAGGAAGCACTATTCCTAATTGTCTGAGAAAGCACCAGATTGACTTCCAAAGTAGTTGTACAAGTTTGCATTCCCACCAGCAATGGAGGAGGGTTCTCCTTTCTCCACAACCTCTCCAGCATGTGTTGTCACTTGAGTTTTTGATGTTAGCCATGCTGATGGGTGTCAGGTGAAATCTCAGGGTCGTTTTGATTTGCATCTCTCTGATGGCTAAGGACGTTGAGCATTTCTTTAAGTTTTTCTCTGCCATTCTGTATTCATCTACTGAGGATTCTCCGTTTAGCTTTGTACCCCATTTTTAATCGGATTGCTTGATTTGTTGGTTTTTAACTTCTTTAGTTCTTTACATATTCTGGATGTCAGCCCTCTGTCAGATATAGGGTTGGTAAAGATCCTTTCAGTCTGTAGGCTGTCATTTTGTTCTGACAATAGTATCTTTTGCTTTACAGAAGCTTTTCAGTTTCATGAGGTCCCATTTATTGACTGTTGATGTATCTGGTTTTATGTTGAGGTCTTTGATCCACTTGGACTTGAGTTTTCTGCATGGTGATAAATATGGATCTATTTGCATTCTTCTACATGCAGAAATCCAGTTAGACCAGCACCATTTGTTGTAGATGCTTTCTTTTTTCCATTGTATAATTTTGACTTCTTTGTCAAAAATCAAGAGTGCATATGTTTGTGAGTTTACTTCTGGGTTTTTTATTCAATTCCATTGATCAACCTTTCTGTCATAAAAATCTTGCATAAAGCCAAGAGTCAACAAATAAAGAGGATTTCAGACCAAATTTTCTTATGAACATTGACACAGAAGTACTCAATAAAATACTTGCAAACCAAATCCAAGAACACATCAAAAATATCATCCACCATGATCAAGTAGGCTTTATCCCTGGGATGCAGCAATGATTCACCATACAAAAATCCATTAGTGTAGCTTACCATATAAACAAACTGAAAGAAAAAAACATATAATCATCTCATTAGATGCTGAAAATACCTTTGACAAAATCCAACATCCCTTCATGTTAATAGTCATGGACAGATCAGCAATACAAGGCCCATACCTAAACATAGTAACAGCAATAATGTCACATAGACAGAGGAGACTATACTCCCTTGTCCAAGTCTGGAGTGTGAAGCTAGATCTAGCTGGGTAGAGAGGGTTGGTTTTGAGTAGAAGGTGCCTGTGTGTTTGGAATAAGTATGGAGGGTTCTAGCAAAAGCCTAGAGGTTGGTGCTGACACAGGCAGGGGCAGAAAGACTTGGCCTTGGCACTGGATAGCACCCAGGGTAGATGTGGTGGGTTTGGGAGAGTGCATGGGTGGGGAGGGTCAGTGAAACTTACAGTGATAAACCCTGAAGAACTGTGCAAGAAGTGTAGTTATATGGTGAAGTTGGATACAACACAGAGGGACCTGTAGACCTATTTCTCTATCTTTTTTAATGTGAAAAGCTCATATCGACTTTTGACCCAGCTTATTTTCTTTTTAAGTTATATATAGATATGTCAGTAAATTTATAATATTGTTATATTCCCCAAAAGTATTATTCATGACAATGAACAAAGTGTGACTCTAAAAAGAATCTTAAAGTTATCTTACTTCATAGGAAACAGAAATCCTATACCATATCAAGGTCCAAGGCCTCTAATTCTACATCTGTTCAAGGGAAAATACCGAGAATAGCGAATTCCTATTGGTTCAGAAATACAAGTACTGGTAATAAAAAGCTCTCATTTCTTTACTGAGAATTCCCAAGACAATCAGTAGAAGCTTGTGGTCCAAGGACTCCAGCTGTCTTGGCCTAGAAATTATTCAGTTCCCAACCTTACTTTAGTCTATTTCTTTTTCAGCTCACAGGTGAGGAAACAGTGACCAGAGTGAGCATGAGACTTTCCTGTGCGCCAGCCGGGACACACTGTCCAGCTGCTCTCACCCACATCAAAAATGCATACCAGGTGTAACTGAAAAGTAGTGTGACTCACTTCCATACAACCAAGATAAGCAGACCATGGATTTATGCATCCAGTTGAAAATTGTTCCTCAAAATGTTGACCATGGAAAACATTAAAATTCTGCCATTGCTCATAAAGGTATTACTAGACATGGAATGTATCCTTGAGAATGAGAGATTATCATTCTGCCATAGACATTTGCTTATTTTCTCTATACCTACATGCCAATCTTTTCATTATTATTTGCTTTATGGATTTGGTGCTCAGAACACAAGTAAATGGAGATAAATGCCACTGAAGATGGTCTTATTGCTACCAACCAAAGTGATGAGGAAAGACTTTAGAAATCACTCGCCAGACCTGCAGCACCACAGCCTTGACCTGAGTGGAAGAGAGGAGAAAGATCAGCTGCCCTCACTCCCACTCTTACTTTGTCAAGTTGTTTTCCCTCCTGGTCCTTCTTCACCTATGCTTAGTGAGAAGTCAGAATTGTTGCCTAAAATTTCGCATTCCCTTGTTCTTATCAATCCTTCAACACATTTCCTAACCCAGTTTCCATAGGAGATACCTCCATATCACTTGTGAAACATTTGGTAATGCCTTCAAGCCTAGAAATTAATGTCCTCATGGCATTTAACAGCTGTCTTGCCTACATATAATTGAAATAAGTATTTTTAAAAAATATTTAACTTTATTATTTTTAATTATTTCTGTGTATGTGTGTCTTTATGTGGGTGTGTGCACATGGGTGCAGTTGTGCACAGAAGCCAGAGAAGGCATCAGATTTTCTGGTGCTGATTACAGACTGTTGTGAGTCCTTTGGTGTGGATGTTAGGAACAGAGCTCAGGTCCTCCACAGCAGCAGTATGTGTTATTAGCATCTGAGCCATAAATAGTATTGATTTGTTATAGCTGGATAACAAAGAAGCTTGCTTCATTCAGAAGGCTAAGGTTAAAATGAAATTATTCTCAATTTAGTGGTATTACTTTGCGGGAGTGTTACAGCTCTGAGTAAAGCTTCCCCAATGTGGAAGTGTTACAGGTCTGAGGGGAAAGGTATCCTGGCAGCTGGGAGCTGAGGAATACCACAGAGTCATGACTTACAACAAGCCTCACACAAAAGATTTATTGGGAGTGAAAAACCCAGGAGGGTGGCTGCCTCCGGCTGCGAAGCAGTAGAACACAGAGTTTACGTAGTGTTTCTTGGGAACAGAGTTTTCCAAGGTGGAGATTGGTGGGCTTTTCAAGTCTATAACTTGGCCATTTGCATCTGGAGAGGAGTCATCCTTTAGAGTGTTATGTGGGCAGAGCCTGGTGGTTGGAGGTCCTCAGCGGTGGAGCCTGGCCACTCACATGCCTTGAGAGGCTTATACTCTGAGTTTTAGATTATTAATCAGTAGAATGAAACTAATAATACCTACTTTCAAATAGTGGTTGTAAAGTTTAAGTATTTGGCATTCATGTAATATAAAAACAATGGCAAGAACATGATGTGAGTTCACTATGTGATAACTTTCTTTAAAATAAGTGCTTCAGAGAGGTTGAGTGACTCAAGTCTTATGGCCGATTGATAACCTTCATGAACATAGATTTAAGTTGTGGAGCCTGTTAGCAGTACTAATCCCTGGTGTTGATGTGTTTATTTCATTACTATTTCTTTATCTTGTCTCTGAAACTTTCCTTTGTATAAGGAAAATAGTAATAAAAGTTCAGATTCTCCTGTCTGTTGTCTGATTCTATGGAACTTGTACTTACTGGTACCATTTGCAAGTGATAACTAACTCCAAAAAAGTCATCCTCTGATCTCCACACATGTGCCATGAAATGCATGTATCCAAACACACATGCACACACACATACACACATACTAAATGAATAAATAATTGCATATTGTGAAAACCAATAATTTTATAGCCCAGAGATTGACCATTTCTTTTTCACCTAGCTGTTATTTCTGAAAAAATTAGCCTTGCCTGTGACATTTTTTGTAACATTAAAAAATTGTAATAAAAACTTCTATGATGTTCATTTACAAAAGTAAACAGTGAACCTTGAGATGTGCATATTGGTGAAATTTCTGGTAGTAAACATGGACACCAGGACCTCCAAACTTTTTGGACTTGCAGCAACAAAGGTTGGCTACCAACAGAGTAGTTGGTAATGACCAACAGTGGTCATTTTAGATGAAGGTATGGTAGATTCATTCTGAAGAATCTCTCTAGCCTTTTAAACTTACCAGCATTAGTATAAGAGTATAAAAAATATCAACTGTGGAAGAAACGTCAGAAGTCATCTCTAGTCTACTTTTTTGGTTCGCAGATGAGGAAACAGACCCAGAGTGATTATGTGACTTACCTAAAGCCATAGGGCTGAGAAGCAGAAGTAGGTTAGTTAATGTTTTATGTGGATGAGCTTCCAGTCATTGGCAATTCCTTTTCAGAGAATTGAGGAATTTTTGTCTTCTAGTGAAACTACTGTCCTAAGAATAAAAGAGAATATGTCTTCAGCCAGAATTAGAATTGAAGTAATAGCTACATTTTCTAAAACTGGATGATATATATGTATCTAAAATTAAGTCCAAAGAATCAGTATTTTGTTTGCTTTTTCTCACTAGGCAATAAGCTCATCACAGGGAAGCTTTGAAACCCAAACATTCCAGGCCCCTTGTCTCAAACCTGGGCAAAGAGTAACACACAAATATAGCTATTTATACAGAAAGAAAGATTTATTGCTTGTAAGTTTGTTGTAGAATGCTAGTTTGTCATGGTAAGTGATGTTGTGTCTACTTCCAGCAGTGAGTACTCTCATGAGAATAGCTGTTAGCAGGAAGTAGGTTAGGGAATTTGAAGACATTTTCATTTCTTTTTCTGTTTTTCTTTATGCTTTAACTGAATTTAATTGTTGAAATTTTTATGTAGTTCCTAAACCTATTTTCAAAAATTGTTAAAATAGCAAAGCCAAATACAAGGCACTTTTTGAATTAGTTATATCATGGTATCACTTCAGTTTTGTAGCAATTGGTAATCTTTTGTGTTTTACATTGGAATCTCCTTTTTGGCATCAACCATTTTCCATATCCCCAAACTGAATTTGAATATATGGCATGTGATATTGACATGACAATAAAATGGTGATTTATACTGTATTTATATTGTAAATATTATATTCACCAAAAACAGTTCATCTAAATGGACACTGGGATTTGTTAGAGTATCCTTGGAGAGGCAAAGACATGCCTTGCCAAACTTGGAGGCTTCTCTATTGCTGTCACTCCGTAGAAGACACAGATATAAAGGTTGGATCTTTTTCTTTAAGCTACACTGCTTCTGTGTATGACCTTCCTTTGCTCCAACATATGCAATTTGATATTTCTTGAGAATTAGTTATGATATGTACAAATAAAGTTAAATTAAATTAAAGATATTTAATTTCTGTCATTAGTCATGAATTTACAGTCTACTGGAGGAAAATAATGTATTTTTGTCATATATATATAGAAAATTTCATGTTAGCTTCATATATTGGGGGGGAGGGGTGTCCAAGATGGCGGTGCTGGGAGGACGCTGTGTATGATTAGCAAGACAACAGTGACTGCACAGTGACCAACAGACTGAACTCTGGGTGCTAAAACACCAGCAATTGTGTTTCCAAGGTGAGAGGAAACCCCACCGTGAGGGAAGCAATTGGGTTCAGGTCACTCAGCTAAACCCCAGAAGAGTTCCCGGGTCCCTGCAGATGAATGGTTGCCAGCCCAGAGCCACACACCTACATGTTCTGATCACCATCCCAGACTGAACTGTGATCACCACAACACCAGAGACTGGGATTTCCAGTCAAGAGAAAACCCCACGGTGAAGGAAGTAATCGGGACCAACCTCAGGTCCTCCAGACAATCCCTGGAAAAAGTCCTGGGGTCCGGTGGGTGCTCAGCCACCAGCCCAGAGCAGGGCGCTTAGCTGCCAGTCCAGAGACCTCCCTGTCAGGAGGAAACCCCACAGTGAGGGAAATATCAGGTCTGACCCCAGGGCACTCAGCTGACACCCCCCATCCCCTGCAAAGGTTCTCAGGAAAAGTTCCCAAGTTCCTACAGGCACCCAATCACCAGCCCAGAGCCACTTTCCTGTGCCTGCATGCTCGACTCACCATCCCAGATGGAACTGTGGACCCAAAATACCACAGACTGGCTCGTCCTGTCATGAGGAAACCCCAAGGTACCAGAAACATTAGGTCCGACCTCAGGACACCCAGCTCTGGAAAAGTTTGTGGGTTCCTGCAGGCTCCAGGCTCTGACCTCCAGCTGCAGGCGTAAGTGCTGCGCTCACCTGCCACTGATTACCACCTGCGTACTGGGGCATAGAGCTCCAACCTCAGATCTACAGAAGCTTGAGAACTAATGGATCAACCCCCAGATACTGCTCCAAGGTGCAACCAGTTATCCCTAGCTAAACTGACCAGACTGCGGGGTTCTTTAAGATGGCTGTGCCCATCAAATGAAGTGTAAGACAAGCAGCAGAAGTTCAGAGCAAGAAACCCAGAATCAGGGAAGCTGTCTCCAGGATTTCTCCTGGTGAGAGGACAGACCTCCTGACTACCAATGGCCACAGTTACCAGATAGGTCCATAAGCCTTAGGTGACATGTGGCAATTCCTGAAAAGCACCACCATTTGGTTGACCATATCCAAAAAGCTGAGGAGGCCTCCTTCAGAATCCTGCCAAGGGGATTCTCCCCACCCCAGGATTCCAGCAGGCACCAGAAACTAACAGCCAACACCTGAGACAGCCAGATGGGTAGAGGCCAGCGTAAAAACACAACCAACAAAAAGCAAACGAGTATGGCATCTCCACAACCCAGTTATCCAGGGGCCAGTAGCCCTGGACACCCTAAAATAAGTGAAACTCAAGAAGATGACCTTACATCTATGTTTATGGAGAGGATAATGGAGGAAAAAATACATTAAAAATTAGAGGAAGATAAAGTCAAATAGATTATGGCCATCCATAAAGAAATATAGGAAGATGCAGCCAAACATTTTGTGGCCTTCAGAGAGGAAATGATTAAATCACTGAAAGAAATAAAAATAACAGAGGAATGTTCAAACAAACAGGTGAAGGAATTGAAGGAAAAACAGAAAAATGCAGTCAGATAGGTAAGGAAATCAACAAAATGGTTCAAGATCTAAAGATAAAACTGGAAAAATTAAAGAAAGCACAAACAGAGGAAATCGTGGAGAGGAAGAACTTAGGGAAGAAAACTGTAACTACAGAGGTAAGCATAACCAACAGACTACAAGAGATGGAAGAAAAAATCTCAGGTGTGGAAGATACAATGGAACAAATCAATGTATCCGTCAAAGAAAATGATAAATCTAAAAATTTCCTGGCACAAACCATCCAAGAAATCCAAGACAACATAAAAAGACAAAACCTAAGAATAATAGGAATAGTAAAAAAAGAAGATTCCAGTCTCCAAGTCCCAGAAAATATTTTTTAAAAATATAGAAGAAAAATATCCCAATTTAAGGAGAGGGTTATAACCATACAGAACACCTAATCAATTAGACCAGAAAAGAAAATCCTCCCGCTACATAATAATCAAAACAGTCAGTATACAAAACAAAGAAAAAAATACTAAAAGCTGCAAGAGAAAAAGACAAAATAACATAATGGCAAACCCATGAGAATCACACCTGACTTCTCAACAGAGACTATGAAAGCCAGAAGGGCCTGGACAGATATCATGCAGACCCTAAGAGAACACAGATGTCAGCCCAGGCTACTATACCCAGCAAAACACTCAGTCACAATGGATAGAGAAAACAAGATATTCAACAACAAAAACAAATTTAAACAATACCTGCTCACAAATCCAGCATTACAGAAGACACTAGGAACTAAAATACAACCCAAGAAAATTAACTACTTTTGGGAAAACACAGGAAATAAACAACATACAGCAAAACTAAAAGTAGCCAACCACACAATTACACTACCACAACCAACATCAAAATTAAAGGATCTAACAACTACTGGTCATTAATCTCTCTCAACATCAATGGACTCAATTCTCCGATAAAAATACACAGACTAACAGAATGGATGCATAAGCAAGACCCAACAAACTGTTGCATACAAGAAACATCTAAGTCACAAAGATAGATGTTACCTGAGTATAAAGGGCTGGAAGATGGTTTTCCAAGCAAATGGACCCAAAAAGCAAGGAGGAATAGCCATTCTAGTATCTAATAAAATAGACTTTCAACCAAAATTACTCAAAAGAAATGGAGAAGGATACTTCATACTCATCAAAGGAAAATTCCATCAAGAAGACATCACAAACCTGAGCGTCTATGACCCAAATATAAGGGCACCCACATTTGTAAAAGAAATATTAACAAAACTTAAACACGCATAGATCCCCAAACATTAATAGTGGGAGACTTCAACACCCCACTCTCAACAAAGGACAGGTCAACAGGAGAGAAGTTAAACAAAGAAACAATGACTGACAGAGGTCATGAATTAGACATCTACAGAACCTTTCACCCAAACAAAGAATTTACCTTCTTCTTAGCACCTCATGGAACCTTCTCCAAAATAGACCATAAAGTTGGTCACAAAGCAGGCTTCAAAAGATACAAGAAGATTGAAATAATGCCTTGTGTGAGTCTGATTGGTCTACCTTCATATGTTACTTGACCCTTTTCCCTTGCTGCCTTTAATATTTTTTCTTTGTTTTGTAGGTTTAGTGTTTTGACTATGATGTGACAAGAGGTATTTCTTCTCTGGTCTAGTCTATTTG
>CM053762.1:53809389-53846962 GCA_028658305.1 Pachyuromys duprasi | reverse complement strand
CACTGACTGAGTTTTTGCTGGCAGAAGAGTTTGGCCCGCGCCCCTGCAGTGTGTGGACTGGTCAAAATGGTCCCCCAATCCACTCAGCCTGTGGTGTTTCCCACGATCTGTTCGCGCCCGCTGCACACCTGTGGGTTGATGCAGAACTCGGGATCCTCCCAGTTCCGCCGGCGGACTCACACCCTGACTGAGATTTTGCTGGCGGGGCGTTCGGCTTGCGCCCCGGCAATGTGCGAACTGGTCAAAATGGTCCCCCAATCCACTCAGTCTGGTGTGGTTCCGATGATCGGACCGAACCCGCAGCACACCCGTGGGTCGAAGCAGAACCCGGGTGCAGTGTGTGCTCGTAGGGTGCAGTTCAGTGAAAACGGCACCAAGCTCCTCCTGAGACTGCCCGGGAGACCCGCCAGCGGACTCACACACTGACTGAGTTTTTGCTGGCAGAAGCGTTTGGCTCGCGCCCCCGCAGTGTGGGGACTGGTCAAAACAGTCCCCCAATCCACTCAATCTGTGGTGGTTCCGGAGATCAGTTCATGCCCGCCGCACACCCGTGGGTTCAGGCAGAACTCGGGTTCTTCCCAGACCCGCCGGTGGACTCACACACTGAGTTTTTGCTGGCGGAAGAGTTTGCAGTGTGCGGACTGGTCAAAACGGTCCCCCAATCCACTCAGTCTGTGGTGGTTCTGATGATAGGATTGTAACCGCCGCGCACCCGCGGGTTGAAGCAGAACCTGGGTGCAGTGTGCGCTCGTAGGGTGCAGTTCAGTGAAAATGGCACCGGCTCCTCCCGAGACTGCCCGCGACACTGTGTGATCCAGTCTACAATGGTGGGTGCGGGCGCCCAGCGCGGCTGCTCGTCCAGATCAAGCGCTGCTGGTCATTGGGAAATTTTTCCAGGTAATAACTGGGTGTCTCTAGGGTTTTCCCACTTGATTTTCTCACCATAGGAGTTCTGCTCACCTGGCACTCACAATGCTGGCGTTTTAGGTCCCAGAGTTCAGTCTCCTGGTCGCTGCGTTGTTTCTGCTCTCCTACTCCTCAGCCACAGTGTTCTCTCGTGGCAGCCATCTTGGATCCTCCGAAATAATGCCTTGTATCCTATCTAACCACAATGGACTAAAGCTGGACCTCAACAACAACAGAAATAGCAAAAAGCCTAGACACACATGTAAACTGAGCAACTCACTATTCAATGACAGCTGGGTCAGAGAAGAGATAAAGAAATTAAAGTCTTCCTAGAATTCAATGAAAAGGAAGGCACAACGTACCCTCACTTATGGGACATAATGAAAGCAGTGCTAAGAGGAAAGTTAATAGCACTAAGTGCCTTCAAGAAGAAATTTGAAACATCTCATTTAAGCAACTTAGTGGCTCACCTGAAAGCCCTAGGGGAAAAAAAAGAAACAGACAAACCCAGGAGGAGTAGATAATTGGAAATAATCAAACTCAGGGCTGAAATCAATCAATTAGAAACAAATAAAACAATTCAAAGAATCAATGAAACCAAGAGCTGATTCTTTTGAGAAAATCGACAAGATGGACAAATCCTTAGCCAAACTAGCTAAAAGGCAGAAAAATACTATCCAAATCAACAAAATCAGAAATGAAAAGGGGGACATAATAACAGACACTGAGGAAATCCAAACAGTCATTAGGTCTTACTTCAAAAGCCTATATGCCACAAAATTTGAAAATCTAAAAGAAATGGACAATTTTCTTGATCGATTCAACTTACCAAAGCTGAATCAAGACCAGGTAAATAAATTAAATAGACCTATATTCCCTAAGAAAATATAAGCTGTCATCAAAAGTGTCCCATTCAAAAAAAGCCTAGGGCCAGATGGTTTCAGTGCACAATTCTACCAGACCTTCAAAGAATAGCTAACACCGATACTCTTCAAATTATTCCACAAAATAGAAACAGAAGGAACATTACCAAAGTCATTCTATGAAGCCACAATCACCTTGGTGCCTAAACCTCACAAAGACGCAACAAAGAAAGAGAATTTCAGGCCAATCTTCCTTATGAACATCGATGCAAAAATAGTCAACAAAATACTCACAAACCAAATACAACAACAAATCAAAGATATCATCCACTATGTCCAAGTAGGCTTCATCCTAGGCATGCAGGGGTGGTTCAATATATGGAAATCCATCAATGTGATCCACCACATAAACAAAGTGAAGGAGAAAAACTACATGATCATCCCCTTAGATACTGAAAAAGCATTTGACAAAATCCAACATCCGTTCATGTTTAAAGTCTTGGAGAGATGAGGGATACAAGCCACATAGCTGAACATAGTAAAGGCAATATACAGCAAGCCTATAGTCAATATCAAACTCAATGGAGAGAAACTTAAATCAATCCCACTGAAGTCAAGGACAATGCAAGGCTGCCCACTCTCTCCATATCTCTTCAACATAGTTCTTGAAGTCCTTGCTAGAGCAGTAAGACAACTAAAGGAGATCAAGGGGATACAAATTGGAAAGGAAGAAGTCAAAGTATCACTATTTGCAGATGATATGATAGTATACCTGAGTGACCCCAAAAATTCTACAAGGGAACTCCTACAGCTGATAAACACCTTCAGCAAAGTGGCTGGATACAAAATTAACTCAAAAAAATCAGTAGCCCTTCTGTATACAAAAGACCAAAGAACTGAGAAAGAAATTAGTGAAAAAACACCCTTCACAATAGCCACAAAGGTACTAAAGTACCTTGGTGTGAACCTAACCAAGCAAGTCAAAGACTTGTATGAAAAAAATTTCCAGTCTCTGAAGAAAGAATTAGAAGAAAATATCAGAAGATGGAAAGATCTCCCATGCTCATGGCTAGGCAGGATTAACATAGTAAAAATGACCATCTTACCAAAAGCAATCTATAGATTCAATGCAATTTCCATCAAATTACCGACACAATTCTTTACCAACCTTGAAAGAAAAATTCTCAACTTCATATGGAATAACAAGAAACCCAGAATCGCTAAAAACAATCCACTACAATAAAAGATCTTCTGGAGGTATCTCCATCCCTGATGTTGAACTGTACTATAGAGCAACAGTAGTAAAAACTGCATGGTACTGGCATAGAAACAGACTGGTGGATCAATGGAACTGAATAGAAGACCCAGAAATAAACCCACACACTTATGGATAGCTGATTTTTGACAAAGATGCCAAAACCATACAATAGATAAAAACATCTTCAACAAATGGTGCTGGTCTAACTGGATATCTGCATGTAGAAAAATGCAAATAGATCCATACTTATCACCCTGCACAAAACTAAAGTCCAAGTGGATCAAAGACTTCAATATAAAACCAGACACACTATACCTGTTAGAAGGAAAAATAGGGAAGAGCCTTGAATTCATTGGCACAGGAGACAACTTCCTGAACAGAATACCAACTGTGCAGACTCTAAGATCAACAATCAATAAATGGGACCTCATGAAACTGAAAAGTTTCTATAAAGCAAAGTACACTGTTCTCAGAACAAAATGACTGCCTACAGATTGGAAAAGGATCTTCAACAACCCTATATGTGACAGAGGGCTAATATCCAGTATATATAAAGAAGTCAAGATGTTAAACATCAACAAAGCAAATAATCCAGTTAATGAATGGGGTACAGTGCTAAACAGAATTCTCAACAGAGGAATATTGAATGGTAGAGAAATACTTAAAGAAATGCTTTGTCTTCTTAGTCATCGGGGAAATGCAAATCAAAATAGCCCTGAAATTTTAACTTACACCCATCAGAATGTCTGAAATTAGTAGGACCTGGAGAGGACAGGAGCTCCACAAGGAACAAATATATCTGGGCACAGGGGTCTTTTATGAGACTGTTTCACCAACCAAGGACCATGTATGGATATAACCTAGAACCTCTGCTCGGACGTAGCCCATGGTAGCTCAGTATCCAAGTGGGTAGCCTAATAAGGGGAACAGGGACTATCTCTGACATGAACTCAATAGCGGGCTCTTTGATCTCCTCTCTCCCCCAGGGAGGAGCAGCCCTGCTAGGCCACAGAGGAGGACTTTGCAGCCAGTCCTGAAGAAACTTGATAAATCAGGGTCAGATGAAAGGGGAGGAGGTCCTCCCCTATCAGTGGACCTGGAAAGGGGCAGGGAAGAGTTAAGGGAGGGAATGAGGGAGCGGGATACAGCTGGGATATAAAGTTAATGAACTGTAACAAATATTTTTTTTAATTCTAAAAAAATAAAAATAAATAAATAAAAAGAGAAAGAAAATAACAAAAAAACCCTCAAGTTATAACACATGCTGGAGAGGATATGGAGAAAGGGGAACCCTCCTCCATTGCTGGTGGGAATGTGAACTTGTTCAACTGCTTTGGAAATCAATCTGGGACTTTCTCAGAAAATTAAAAATAGTCCTACATCAAGATCCAGCTATACCACTCCTAGGCATATATCCAAAATATGCTCAACTATACAACAAGGACATTTGCAGCTTTATTTGTAAAAGCCAGAAGCTAGAAACAACCCAGATGTCCCTCAACAGAGGAGTGGATACAGAAATTGTGGTACATTTACACAATGGAATACTACTCAGCAATTAAAAACATGAAAATCATGAAATTTGCAGGCAAATGGATGGAACTAGAGAATATCATCCTGAGTGAGGTACTCCAGAAGCAAAAAGACACACATGACATATACTCACTTATAAGTATAGGATATATATATATATATATATATATATCCACATATAATATAATATAATATAATATAATATAATATAATATAATATAATATAATATAATATAATATAATATAATATAGGATAAACATACTACAATCTATACTCCTAAAGAAACTAAACAATAAGGAGGACCGTAGGGAAGAGGCTTAATCCTCATTCAGAAGAACAAACAGGATGGACATCAGAAGTGGGAGAAGACACGGAACAGGACAGGAGCCTTCCACAGAGGGCCTTTGAAAGTCTCTACCCAGCAGGGTATTGAAGCAGATGCTGAGACTGATAGCCAAACTTTGGTTAGAGTGCAGGGAATCTTATGGAAGAAGGGTGAGATCGAAAGACCTTTTGTCTCTTTTCAAATTTGATCAGTTTTCAATTCATCTGGGTTCTATCTCTGCCTACTGTGCCAACTGGTATTCCCTCTGGTATCAGCCTAGTTTGGAAACTTAATTCCTTCCGAATAAAATTGATAGGGCACCCAGTTGCTACCTGTCACCTTTCCTATCCATTGTCCACTGTGCTGCTAGATTTAGTCTCCCTCAAAGCTCTTTCTCATTCTTAAACCTTTTTTCTCCATGGATAAAGTACAAACTCAATAGCTTTTTTGCAAGGAATTTGCCGTCTATTCCTTCGAACTTAGATTGTAGTGTCTGTTTTTTATTCACAAGCCAAGCTGAAATATTTTCAGCTTTTAACTTGTGAAGTAAAAAAAAAGTCTCTACTTTTACTTGTAAAGATCTCACAAATTCCTGCCTTATTTAGATAATTAAAAGATTTTTTTTATTGAAAGAACAATTTATTTCTGAAAATGAATTGTTGGATGTGAATAAGATACAGTGATATCACCAGCTATAAAGTTTTGGACAATTAACTGAAATTTCCTAAGCCTTATTTTTTAAAACCCCAGCTAAGAGATTATCATAATTTTAAAATATGAATGCATATTAAAAATACCTCAAAGTACTGTTACATGTTCAACCCATTTCTATTTTTTTTTAAATTATCTTACATGCTCCTCTTGGTAATTTTCATTTGCCACCATCACCTCTTCTACCTTTTAAATCCCCAAAGTCCTTTCATTATGCTTTACTCTGTGTGGAACACAGATAGGCCCAGAGGAGAGTTCTTCCACATGGATGGGCACTCAGGGGACCAGTGGCGGGGACACATGGGGAAATTTGTAACGTCCTGTGTTCTTTATAATCATTTAGTAAAATGCTGTACCACTCTTGATGTAAGAAATGAATTAGGCCCGATCATTTAACTTTATACTTCTTATAAATATTTATGTGTGTCTTCTGTTTTCTTGTAAGGATTTGAAAAACTATGTTCCATATCACTTCATCTTTAAAATCTCCCTTCTTAACTTAGTTGGCATCTTGAACCTGGTGGGTGTAAATGAATGAAGAAAACAAGTTTGTGATTAAAAGTATGATTCACCTCTTTTATATTCCATTTTTTGTCTGATCCCCTTATTTCAAGAATAGCGTCTGGTAAGATTGAGGAAAGGATTTGGATCTTGCAAGAGTCTAGAGCCATGTAATAAATATCAGGTGTAATAGTAGTACTATGTGAATTGGGTTGCCAGTCATAAATACTATGAGAAAATTATCTCTCTTAACTTTTGCGTTTAAACTTGCAGTCTCAATGTTGCATGGCTGTGGGTTTGAGTTTTAATTTATAAAGTTTCTATATTTTAATTATGTCTAGATGAGTAAGTGAATGTTCTTTATATGGATCATTACCTAAATTAGTAAAGACATACTGTAGTAAAACATGGATCACATATTATCACTGGCCTATTTCTAGAACTGACCTATTATAGTTTTATATTAACTTCCTAGATGGTTTATGAATTTTAAATATAGAGTACAACATAAATTTCTAACCTCTCTTGTTCCCATGTAGCCTATGTGATGTCCTCAAAAGGGCTCTGCTAATGGAGGTCAATTAAGTGTTCAGAAGGCCAGCAGCATAAGAAGATGAGGAAATGGACATCTCCCCATACTCTCTTACAATTATTTAAATGTCGAGCACTGTGCTAGGCGCTCTGAAGAACAACAAATGTATCTTGCCTAGATTCTTACCCTAAAAAGAAAACGAAACAGAAAATGATAACTGTGTTACAGGGTAGAAATAATTCAACATGCATTCACTACTTGTATGCTGTGCTCTGTGTATGATGATATATCTTAATATAGTTGATCACTGTAGTAAGAGGGTATGAAGCAGACTACTGTCAATAGATTTAAAAAATGAGGCTCTACTCAAAGCTGAAGTAATTTGTCTGTGGTTACAAAACCAGAAAGCTATGAAATTGTGATTTAAATCTAGTTGTCTAGCTTGAAAATAAATTACAGACGCTCTGAGCCATAAGTGAGAACTACAAACTACAATTTGAATATTAGAGAAAGAAATTGTTCTCATCAGTTTGGGGCAAAAATTCAAGCATTTTATAGGAATTTTAAATATCTTAGAAACTGTAATCATTTAAATTTTTATTATAGAAGAAGAGCAATTATAGAGAACAATTTATGGCTATTCCTGCATGTATTATTCAAGTATGTTATATATTAATAAACTTGCTTCAATTTTGAAAACAATTCACAACTATACTAAAGGTTTGTGTTCTTATGGGGGGGGGGTTCAAGACAGGTTTGTTTGTTTGTTTGTGTGTTTGTTTTTTCTGTGTAGCCTTGGCTGTTCTGGACTCACTTTGTAGACCAGGCTGGCCTCAAATTCACGGTGAACTGCCTGCTTCTGCCTCCCAGAGGGCTGGGATTACAATTGTGTGCCACCGCGACCCCTAAGTTTTGTATTCTTAAATACAGCCTTTTCTCTCCCTGGAGACAATCATTTTCTTGCACAAGTTTTTCAGAGTTTAATGTTTTTTCATTCCTATACATGGAAAACAAAAGACAGTTGCAATGCCCTAGAATGGTAGTGAATGTTAATTTTAGCATTTTATCTAGTTCTGATACCCATCCCATTCCTTGGAACAGGTCATTTTTCTGCCTTTTGTACATTGTATAGCAGATATTGTTCAATCCACTTTGAATGAGTTAACTGTTTTCAAGCTTCTCCAACACAAAATAGCCTCATCCCCATGCATTAAAGTTAGTGTATATATTTTTCATGCTCTTATTTCAGGCCGTTAGTATTAAGGATTATGCTGTCTTATACTTGGTGTTGTTTTTTAATATGTTGGTTCCACAAAGCGAAGTTTCAACCTCTTTATTTGTATACTAATCTAGATATCAGTGTGAAATTATTTATAGATATGATTAAATTTATTAATTTTGGCATAATATGGGTGGGTCAGTTGACAACCTTGGTTTGGGTTAAAAGTGTTAGCCTGTGCCTGTTTCTCTGTGTTCCAACTAGGTCCAGTTTCCTCTCTCCCCTGAGGTAGTAGCCACTGTTCTGCGATGGTCCACCCTATAGACTGGCATCCATACTTGTATAAATCTTGCGATACATCTCCTAATGTTTGTCTCTCACTAGCTCGGATCTTCTGGCAACTCTGACACATACAGTGTGTTAGAACTCTTGGTAGTGTCTTCTCCTTCCCTTCTTGTCTCATTTCTTTCTCTATCCCTCTCTTCCTTCTGATTTTAATATTAGATGTCCTTTTTATTCAGTTATTTAAATGTTATTTTGAGTTGTTTATCTCCCATGTCACTTTCTGGTGGTTTGAATAAGACTAACCCCAGAGACACAAGCGTGTGTGTGTGTGTGTGTGTGTGTGTGTGCGCGCACGTGCCCGCGTGCACACACACGCGGGCACGCACACACATGCTTGGTCCCCAGCTTGTGTAACTGTTTGGGAAGGATTAGGAGATGTGGCTGCTTTATAGGTGGGCCTTCTTGGAGGAGGTGTGTCACTGGAGGTAGGCTTTGAAATTTCAAAGACCCACGCCAGGAGCAGTCAGTCCATCTGTCTCTATCTGTCTCCCCCATCCCCTGCACCTATTGCCTGCAGATCAGATGTAAAACTCTGAGCTACTATGCCAATGACATGCCTGTCTGCTTTCCAACATGGGCTAACACTGTAAGCAAGGCCCCAATGAAATGTTTTCTTCTATAACAGTTGCCTTTGTCATGGTGTCTTTTCACAGCCATAGAATAGTAACTGTTATACACTTTAAAACTGTGTTTAGTCATCTAGCATTTTAACAATATATTATAGATTCCACACAATTGCTGAATTGATAGCCAATAGACAACAGCCTTCATTACTCATTAATTTATTCTAAGTAATAGAACCTTATAAACCAAATCAAATAGGCTTGTTAGAAAAGAGCATGAAAAAAAAAGAGCATGAATTGATGGGCTATTAGTAGGAGTTGTGGAGGAGTGGAAAGCACATGAGCTTCTATGTATTTTGCTTGGAATTCCAGAATTTCTTTTTTATTAGAAACCACATTAAAGCTTCTGTGATGCTGGGATACTCAAGGAGAAGACCTTTTAAAATTAGACTCACTATGTTTCTTCAGAACCTGCATTGCACCTATCTACTGCAGAAAGGCAGATATGTAGCTAAATACATAGAGTTCCAGATCCTATGATGGCTTTGATTGGTGAACTTCAATGATACGAAGGAAAAAAAAAAATCCCTTTACAGAGCAAGTCACATGACCAACCATAAAACACTGTAATTTTTGAAGTGGTTTCAGATTCACCCAATGAAAATTCAGGGATATGAATATGGATCAACTGATAGAGTGTCTATCAGGCACAAGCCCATAATAATCTCATAATCTGGGTGTGATGATACATGCCTGTAATCCCAGCATTCAAGAGGGAGGTGGAGGCAGGGGAATCAGAAGTTCAGAGTCATCCTTGGCTACCCTGTCACAAAAAGAAATGAACAACATTTCAACAGACTTAATTTTAAAGAACTCATTGGCTTGTATTAGTAATTAATGAGCTTAACAATGCCCCATCTGTGAACAGAAAAGGCTGCTCCATGAAACTGAGCAGAAGATTGGGCAGTGTGGGTAAAAAAAAAAAAAAAAAAAAAAAAAGTAATCAAAAGGCAAAAGAGGATTAATTGTTTTAAAATGCCTAACCGTTTCTGGGTTTAAATGAGAGGGAACCTCTTTGTCATGCCAGCTTGGGTTGACTGGATCCTTTTTATTGGTTGCTATGAATCGTCTATTTCTTGTTTGTTTTAAAAACTACATTTATTTATTCTTTGAAGATTTTATTCACATATATAATGTATCTTGGTCATGTTCATCCCTGCTGTCACCTCAGCTGTACACCCCAACACATCTGTTTTCCACTCAACTTAATGTCTATTTTGGTGTCCTTTTTAATAACCTCCTGAGTCCATTAATGCTGCCCATATGTGCCTGGGTTTGAGGCCGTCTGTGGTGGCATGGGCAACCTACCAGTGACCATACTTTGCCAGAAAAGTGTTTGTCTCCTAAACCCCAAAGGCTGATACCTGCCTATAGCTACTCAATTATGGTTGAGCTCTTAGTACCCTCTTCCATTTGTGCTGGAATTTGACCTGGCTTGACTTTTTCTGGTCATGTACAAATAACCACAGATGCTGTGAGTTCATGTGTGCAACATCGTGTACAGAAGACAGCACTCCCTTCCATCCCATGGCTCTTAGATTATTTCTGACCCCTGTTATATGAGATATGTAAGGAGGAGTTTTAACATCGATGTCCTGTCTACAGCTAAACCCTCACAGTCACTTATTCTCAGTACTTTGGCCATTTGAGTCTTTGCGTTAACCACTTGTTAATGTAAAAGAATCTTTTTGCCCAAGTCCGAGAACAGTACAACTGTACGAACATAAATATTTAGAAGGCAGTTTGACAATATGACTGTTTAGAAAAACAACAGTGGATTCCTCATGAAGGCGTTTAACCTCCTCAAACATGTTTTGTTTTGTTTCCATTTTTTAAAACCAGGTTTTCAGAGCCAGGCGTGAATTAGAATTTCTGTTGAGCAGGACTGAAATCCAATCAGAAAGCTTTTGGTTACCCCGTAACAGTCACGTCACTATTGTGTCAGTGGGCGCAAATGCCTGGCAGGTTGGTATTACAGGACACAAGGCACAGCCCTGGGAAGGGCCATTTATGTCCTTGACCTCTAGCAGCTTGCCCAGCTCCTTCCGGCGCTTTGAAAGCTATGCAACAAGAAGGATGTGGCTGGTCAGTTCAAGATTGGTTTCTCTGTCTTGCAACTTTGTTTCTTTGTTTGTTTAAACATGGCTCATTTTTAAGTTGAGTTTAATTATGAGGCACCTACCATGAGTGACAACTTTGGTTTGATATGATCTTGTTGGGCCTAGTGCAGGAATCCAGTCTAAAACAATGGCCTCATGAATTTTATTTTCTAGGTTATTGGTTATAATACATTTAGAAATGTGTATTTCCCTCATTTACTGATTATTTATTGGTACAGTTGGCATAGAGAAGATGACATAAATGATTAGTTCTTTTTCCTTAAGATACTGAATTGACTTTCTATTTGTCTTTCAGAGGTGACCAATTTGTTTTTAAAGTATCAATATGAATTAGTAGAATTAAATACTTTTCATGAGTTCCAGCCAATTGCAGTTCTTTCCCTTTTGAAAGCTTTTCTTGTCCCACCTTTAATTTGTTGGGGCTTCTTGAAATTCCTCTCTGATTCCTGATAGTGGGAAAGCTAAGCCCTACCATTTCATGATTCAGCATTTCTGAAATAAAGGTGAAATTTATTGACTAGTTTTATAATTACTCTGATGTTACTATTTATTTGGAGCATTTTCCTTCCTAGTGGTATGTAAGATAGTTGTATATATTCAATCTGTAGCATCTTAGATTTATCAAGTACTATACATAAGTAAGATTTTGTTTGTTTTGGCCAGGCAGTGGAGGCACAATCCTTTAATCCTAGCACTTTCTAGGCAGAGACAAAGGCAGGGGGAATCTCTGAGTTCAAGGACAGCCTGTTCTACAGAGTGAATTCTAGGATAGCCAGAGCTACGCAGAGAAACCCTGTCTCCAAAAATGAAAACCAAGGGCAACGGGAAATTTTTCGTTTCTTGTTTAGAGTCTGATTGAGGCATGTTCGGCAACATCCTTCATCTTATTATATCATCCTTTATGATGGTCTCCTAGCTTACTATTGTCAGGGCTGTTAAAAAAGAATGTTAGGATTATCCCTAAATTTTTAAAGTCTAGACTCAAAAGGTTTTTGTAACTTCTACCTACAAGCTCCAATTAATAAATTTAATCACATGATTGCAACAATTGTAGAGATGTTGGAACATGTAGTTGTTCTATTAACTTTGGGGAAAGTGGTAAAATAAATACTCTGATGCTTTAACACCTATGACTCAGTTTCTTCATCTATAAAATGGGAATAATGATAGGACTAACATAGGGTTGTATGAAGGAGTCATTAAATGTTGCATATAGTACCTGACATGACTGTGTTTTCAGTTTAATTATGTGACACCTACCACAAATTACTTAATATTATCTGTTAAACTTTGCTGGATAAATGCTAGTTATATAATAATAAAAACTATGTCTCAAATACATTTTAATATGTTCCAGAAGGCTGAGACATGGTTATTCTGTAAAGGTATCCCTCAGACATGTGTGGATTCAAGAGGCACAAAACACTATGGAAGATGCACATACCTGAGTGGTAAGCCAGCCCCTTACCAAGACTATTTAAAAAGTTAATCTTCCTCTGCCAGGGCCAAGAATAAAGATATTCAAGAAGAACATTCAGCTGTAGTTCAGGACTGAGATTTTGCTTCCACATCATGGAATTTAGTTCCATGTCTGTCTCTAAGAGCATCATACATTACTAGGTACTCAGAGAATGGGCTGCCTCTTGAATATTTCAGGACACTTTAAAAAGTTTCCAGAAACCAGTGTTTGTTGGTAAATCAGAATAACCAAAAAAAAAAAAAAAGATTTTTAGTGAAACTGTAAAAGTAAGAACAAGATTTTCTGCAGTAATGCCAGCTGTCATCCCACTTAGGGACACACATCATAGATTTCAGTGCTTTTCAGACATCTGCCCCCTCAGCCATATAAAACAGTCATTCTGTCAGCAAAAGCACTGGCAAAAGAGCCCCATTATTTCAAAAATCACATTCTCAGGCCTGGTGCCTGCACCCTTCTGCACAGTTGTGTATATGGAGAAGTCACATAATTTTCTCCGGCAGGGTTAGCTCATAACCTAGTACTTGAATACAAATTTTCTTACTCTGTGGCTGGAATTCAAGCTTCTTTCCACATTAGCTAACCGCGCAGCACAGGGTCCATGCTATCTGGGCACCAGAACCCTGGTCTAAGAAGAGAAGCCATTATCTAAATATTTTCCCAGGAGGATTGTGACTACAAATTGTCTCTAATCAACTGATGTGGAGCCTTAGCTACCTCACCTAGACTTTTAGAATCCTCAAAACTGAATTCATTCCTTATAAAAATTATCTAAACCCTTAACATTTCAAGATTGAACCCAGATCTTGCAGCTTATTTCAAGCTGTTTGTCAGCTTTCACTTGAACCTAGAAACCATTGTTGTCATTTGAACTCTTTACCATCTGACGATTGAAACCAGACTTGAGGCTGGTCTTCCAAGCTTTTTTTTTTTTTTTAATGACAAGAGATTGAACCCAGACTTCATTCCTGACATCCAAAACTTTACCATTTGAGGATTAAGCTCATTCCCAAATATCATCCAACCTCTATGCCATTTGGGGACCCAACTTTAGGTCTTGGGACTTTTATCTGAGTTCCTTAGAGTTTCTAGATTTAACCCATGCCTCCCATGTTATCAAAGCATTGTATCAATTGGAGATTGACTGCACACCATAGGCAGACAGCCAAGCTGTTTAGTAGTTAGATATTGAACCCAGGCTTCACTGAGGATTGCCTTCCAATTTTTGTGCCAGCTGGATTTCCAGCCCAGTCTATGGCTGCCTTCCAATCCTCTTATTGATGGGGGAGAAACAGAGGTCCCCAAATGATATTAAGCATTCTGCCCCAAGGGATCAAACCTATCCGTGGTCATTATCTAACTTAGTTACCAGCTGTGGATTGGACTCGGCTGTCAAAAACCAAGTGGAAAGATTGGTTGAAAGCTTATTTATATTTTTCAGCTGCTAAAGGTCTTGAATGCTGATAATATTAGTAGCTCTGAGGAGCAGCGCTTCTCAAAATGTGGTTCTCTACCACTTCAGAATCACCTGGGGCTGCTCCCTAAAAGCAGATTTCTGGGTTTTATCCCAGATCTTCTGGCTCAGAATTGTTAGGCCTATGGCCATGGAATCAGCATTTTTAGCAATCACTTTAGATGATTCCCATGCACACTAAAATGTGAGAACCACTGCCCTTGAGCAAGGTCTCCCATATCTGTTGGAGAACAATCCCAGATCTCTCAGCTGCCATCCAGCTGCTCACCAGCTGGGTTTGAAATGCAGGTTCTTATTAATACACTCTATCAGTGCATTACTTTATTGGCTTGGATGTATAAGCCAAGTTTTCCCTAACAGTTATTCAGCTGTGCTAGTTTATAGCATGAGGCTCATTCCCTTGGTTCAAAAATATGGGTGGAAAGGAGTTTGTTGATTTTGGTACAGCATACCAACTTCACCATGGGCATTTCATTTTCCACTCACAGAGGACCTCCAGTACTGTGCCTTGTACTGGAGGAAGCACAGCAGAAGGCCCAAATGCATGTCATTCAGGAACACACCCTTCTTTGGGCATAAGAAGGTTAGGATTCTGTTAAGACGTAAACTAGGTGTTTTGTAACTTCTCTTCCAGAGAAAAGTTGGTTATGGCCAGGGCAATTGCCTGCTGTGCAGGAACCACTAAATTCCACCTACCAGTACTAAAAATAAAGGCAAGTTGGTCAAGTTAACATGGAAGACTGCGTTCTAACGTTCTTGCCCACTCTCCCTCCCACTGTTCTCGTGCTCTGTCCTTCCCAAATGTAAAACAAAATCTGAACATTTACAAATTACTATTTTATAAGGAGACACAGACGGGGAGAGAATGAAAACAAACAATCTAGATGTTAACATCTGGAGCAGACCAAATTAAGACATACGATTTCATTACTGTAGCAATTACTTCCTAAGTCTGGGAAACTTAAACTTAAATTTGGATTGAAATTTTTCAAGCATGCCTTAATATAAAAATAACTTGGGAAAAATCAGCATGAACTATTGTGGATCAAATTGAATTTAAGTCCACCATTGAAAGTACATGGCCCAGCTTTGTTGCCATTGATTCTGAGGTAGAGAATCATCTAGGGCCAAATTATGTGCCTTTGATTTTGGCTAAGTAGGGTTATCTGTTACTTCAGGGCAGGCCTCACATTCAGGAATAGTTGACCAACATATGATGGACTTCAAAGTTGTGCGCGAGTGTGTGTGTGTGTGTGTGTGTGTGCGTGTGTGTGTGCCTGTGTTCATTTATTTGGTTACATTTGATGGTTTGTTTGTTTTCTTTTTTTATTTCTATGTAGGCTATTTTTTTTCTTGGTTTGGGGTTTGGGTTTTTTTTTTTTTTATGTATTGGGGTTTTGTCTGTTTTTTAAGAAAGAAAACTTAAAGTTGGGTGGGAAGGGGATAAAGATTCTGGAAGGACATGGGAGACAGGAAGAATATGATCAAAATATATTTAAAATTAAAAATTGTTTTAAATAACAAAAATACAATTTAAAATATTTTATATAATTGTTCTTTTCTTACATACAATATGGCTTTCTTGTCGTATTTTAGAAAAATCGCTGAAAATAAAATCCAATTCTTATATCAAATGTTTGATCAGTGTGTGTGTGTGTGTGTGTGTGTATGTGTGTTTTAATTCTTTTGTGTTAAAAACACAGTTCTAATTGTGTTAAAGTATGTAGGGGGCTGGGAAAATGACTCCAGATAAATGCACATATTGCTTCTATAGACAGTCCAAATTTGCTTCCCAACATTCATGCCAGGTGGTTCACAGCCACCTGTAACTTCATCTCAAGGGGAATATGACACTTATGGCCTCTATGGACATCCTAACATTCACGCACACTTGCGCACATGCAAACACACAGAGGAAGGGAGAGAAGGAGGAAGGGGGAGAGAGATGGGATGAGGGAGGGAAAGAGAGGCACACATTATTTAAAATAATAAAAATAAATCTTTAAAAATATTTTTCTTAATATAAACTTTACCATTTCCATCATTTTTAACTAAACAGGTCAATGAAATTAATATATTTACTGTGTAAACTGTTACCACTGTCTAACTCCATAGCTCTTAACATCTTATAAAACTGAACCCATTAAATAACAGCTCTCCATTCCTTTCTTTCCACAGTTCTTAGCAACCACGTTGCTTCTACCTTTTAGTTATTGTATAGGTAGATATATGTTATCTACAACTTTCAATTCTTTAGAATAGAATTTATAATTTTATATAGAAATTCTATTTTTTTTATTTGTTTGAAGATGCACCATACTACTTAACATTACCAGAAGTGCGCAAGGAATTAAATTCCTTCTCTATATTCCTGCCATTCACTTGTTTTCTCTGTCTTCTTTCTTCTCCTCCTCCTACTTTATTTCATCATAATTGATAGGAAGTAGTATTTGATAGTGGTTTTGATTTTCATTACCCCAAAGGCTAATGATGTTAGGAATTTTTTGATGTGCTTACTAGACATTTGTATATATTTGGTAAAGGGTCTATTTAAGACCTTTGCCCAATTTTTTTAGGTTGAATTCTTCACTTATTTTGGTGCTAAGCTTAAGAAACACATGAAATTTGCTTTGTGAGAATGCATCAGTTAATACAGAAGGCAGATGATGTACAAACGTGTTGCAGCAGTCAGGTTGATGCGTTCTGACAATGCTGTAAGGCTTACTTGGCTCTGGGACTTTGGTGGGAGTGGGTCGGGTGTCAGGATGGAGGCGGATCCCGGTTCTTTCCAACCCTCAGCATCCTTTAAGTTGCTTCTCTGTTTGTATTTCAGGGTCGTGACTGTCTAGTAATGGAATTTCAGTAGACATCGTATTAGGTTTTTGCTGCTGTGGACAAAATAATTGACAAACCCACGTAATGAAGGAAAGTTTTCTTTTGACTCAGTTTCAGAGGGTTTCAGTTCCTCATGGAAGGGAAGCCATAGCAGGGCAACTCAGTTCATAATGGCAGAAGCTGTTTCCAGTGTAGTAGACCAGGAAACAGAATGAGGCAGGACCCAGGGTCATGTGTGACTTCTCATTCCAGTGACCTACATCTTCTATCCGGGCCCTACTTCCTAAAGGTCTCACGGTCTTTCAAAGTTTCACCATCAGCAGCTAGGACCAAGCATTCAAAACATGAGCCTATGGGATATACTTTAGATGCAAGTCACAACATTTTGTTTTTTGTATGTAAAGGTCCATGGACATTTCATGATGTAAAATGCATTTACTTTGACTTCAAGAGTTCCATAGTCTTAGCAGTTCTAACATTCATCAGTAGTCTGGTATCTCTACTAATCCTCAAAGCAATCTGTGGTGTGTTTGAATGAGAATGGCCTCCATAGGCTCATCTGCTTGAATACTTGATCTCCAATTGGTAGAACTGTTTGGGGAGGATTAGGAAGTGTGACCTTGTTGGAGGAGGTATGTTACTGGGCATGGGCATTGAGATTTCAAAAAGACTGCCATTTCTAATATTTCTTTCTATTTCCATCTTTCTGATCAGTATGTAAGCTCTCGACTGTTCCTGCCACCATGCCTTTGCTGAACCATCATGAACTTTAAACCCTCTGGAACTGAAAATCCTCAAATTAAATGCTTTCTTTTATAAGTTACCTTGGTCATGATATTTTACCTCAGTGATAGAAAAGTGATAAAGGTACAATTTCTTAGCTATGAGCTTCTAAACAACAAAAAAAAGGAATTTATGTTCCCATTGTAGAATGGCACAGAGTAAACATTTCCATTCCAAAAAGGAAGAACAGGAAGATGGCAAGGAAAAATATGCAAAAGCAAGAAAAAATTTAACAGGGTAAACATTGAAAGGGAGCACAAGTTCCCACATCTGGAACATGCAGTAGCATGATAGAAACTCAGATGCTCTTTGGTAGCTCTGCTTCTATGGCCTTACCATGCAGCACTCCACTGGACTGGATCCCGCTGGTGCTTTTAACCGTCCTCAGCAGACATCTGCATTCCTAGCATCACTAGTTATGTAGTCTCCTTTGAAATTTTAGGCCCCTCCCTGTAACTTCACACATAACCTTTTATGACTGTCTTTCAGGTAATCCAAGCTAACTAGACACTGCTTGGCCTCACATGCTTTTCGCAGGAATCTTGATGGAAGCATCTAGACCCCTTAATTCTTAGATTGTGCATTCTTGAAAAACCAGTCCACGTAGATGATACTTAGGTCTGCTTCATCGCAAGTAGCCGAACCTCCTTGAACCATGATTGAAGCAACCACTTGGGTGACAGAGCAGGGCAGCTCAGGGCCACATTTATTTTAAAGGACAGTGTTTCAAATGAGTTGGTTATTTCCCTGACGCCTTGGATGGGTAGGATCCAACTAGTTTTTACCTGAAAAAGTGCTATACTAGAAAGAAGTTACCAAAAGGTTTTAAGAACAAAGCTAGCTATACTTTATTCCACCTGAGAGGTTGGAATAACAAAGCAGATTTTAGGAGTCATTTGGATATTCTAAGTAACTCGTATCATCTAACTCTGACCTCAGAAAGTATATGTGAATAGTTCATAGGAATTAAATTATTTTAGTATGAAAAGCAGAGTGTGACTAAACCTTTATGCAATTTTTGGAATCATACGAAACAAATTAGGTAGATTTCAATATCACCTAAAGTTTAACTCCTTTATTTCAAAACAAAAATATGTAGCAGTTTTTAGGCAGCCAGAGAGTGACCACAGAGATGATGATAAGAAATGTAGTACAGTCATATATCACAGGAAATAAACATGGAGAAAATGTTCAGAAGTATTTATCATTTTTATGAATTATAACACACGTGGAAAAGTTGAATGCACTGTGATCAGCCATCTAAGATCAGAAAACAGTTCATTACTATTGTAAGAAAGACCCTCCTACTCACTAATAGTGATATTTCGTGCTATCTTGAAAACCCACAAACAAGTTTTGCCTCATTTTGAACTTTCTATGTATGAAATATGGAGTATATGCTCTTTGCATTTCTTTCCTAAATCTATTTCCCAATACTATTTCAAATTTATTATTTCTGTTATTGATGAACACAGTTATTATACCCACCTGGTTTTTGATAAGGAGGAAAAAAAACATACACTGGAAAAAAGACAGAAAAAAGACAACATCTTCAACAACTAATACTAGGGAAACTCAATACCCACATTCACAGTTATGAAATAGATCCGTATTATCATCCTGTGCAAAAATTAGGTCTAAATGTATTAAGGCTCTCAACTTGAAATCCCGTACACTGCAATTTCTAGAAGTAAACATAGACAGTACCCAACAAGATATAGGTACAGGAAAGGACTTTCCAAACAGGACTTTATTTGCCCAAGAAATAAGGCCAATTATTGACAAGTGGGACCTCATAAAGCTTTAAAAAAATCTTTATAGCTAAGGAAACAATCAAGAGAGTAAACTATTTTCATATGTATATGTAAATATTTTATAATCTACAAAAGTAGGTTTCCATGTGGCATTTTTTTCCATTGTGTAAACATACCACATTTTTATTATCCATTCAACATTTGATAGATGTCTAGGCTGCTTCCTTTTACTGGCTGTTGCGAATAGAGCAGTTATGAACATGGATGAACAACATATTGTTGTAGTAGGAATATGCCTGAGTATTACAGCTTGATCATATGGTAGCTCTGTTTTGAACATTTTGAAGAAGCTCCACACTGATTTCCAAAGTGACTGCAGCAGTGTGTACTGTCATCGGCAGTGACAATTGTTCCCCTTCCTACACAGTCATGCTTCCTATACATTCATGTTATTATTTTTTATTTTTAGCTTAGCCATTCTGACTTCGATGACCTGAATTATTGAAATAATTTGCATTTTCTTCATTGCTAAGGAAAGTGACCATTAAAAAAAATATTTCTCAGGCATTTCAGTATATTTCTCCTTTTGAGAACTCTCTGTTAGTTCCATGCCACAATTTTATCAGATTATTTGTTTTCTTGATGCTTTGTCTTTTGAATTTTGTGTACATTTTAGATACTAGCCCGCTACCATATGTAAAGCTTGTAAATAATTTTTCCTATTCTGGAGGCTGTCTCTTCACTAGAATGACAGTATCTTTGCCGTACAAAATATTTTTAGTTTCATGAGGTCTCATTTGTCAATTGTTGGTCTTACTCCTGTGCTACATGGGTCCTGTTCAGAAAGTCCTTTCCTATGTTTATGAGTCTAAGCATGTTTCCGGGTCTTATATTGAAATGATACCTCCAGCAATTTTTTTTACTGTTTAGAATTACCACAGCTATCTTCAGTCTTTTGTATTTACATAAGAAATTTAATGTTTTTTTTCATTTTTGTGAAGAATTACAATGGAATTTTGATGGATATTAAAGCAAATAGTATTTCATGTATTATGTGTATCATAATATGTATGTGCAGCTCTACATATAGGTCTTGATCAAATGACATTTATCCTGGGAATGTAAGCTGGTTCCTCGATGCCATATTCTCAGAATAAAATCATTGCTTTCAGACTGAAAAATACATCTCAATACATGCAAAATAAGCAGTTGGCAAAAGCCATCACCTACTAATGATAAAAACTCTCAGCAAACTAGAAGAATAAGGGAATTTTCTCAGTCTAAGAAGGATCATTTTTGAAAACCATCATTGTACTTGAAGATGAAAACTGGATGCTTTAATCAATAATAATGAAGCAAGGGTGGAATGTTGGCTGCTGAATACTAAAACATTCATACTGGAAGAAAAATAGTAAAATTTTCTCTATTATGGATGGTGTTGTCTAGGAAATATAAAAGAAAAATGCCACTGGAATTGATGAGTGAATTTAATATGATTGCAGGGTATAAGCATAATATAAAAATATGTTTTGTGTCCTAAGTGATAATTAGGAATCAATTTTTTTGAAATAGCATTTAAAATTTACCCTAAATGGTGAAATAATCAAATTTCACTCTCAAAATATGTGTAAGATCTTATGGGTTGGATGGAAGGGGAGGAGGTCCTCCCCTGTTGGTGGACTTGGAGGGGGCGGGGAGGAGATGAGGGAGGGAGGGTAAGGGTGGGAGGGAATGAGGGAGGGGGCTATGCTTGGGATGCAAAGTACCTAACCTGTGATTAATACAAAAATAAATTAATTAATTTTAAAAAAAGATGCCAGTCTAGGTTCGGGATACAGCTCAGTTGGTAGAATGCATACCTAGCAAGCCAGAACCCCTGGGTTTGAGCTGCAGCACTGTATATGTCATGTGTGGAAGTACATGCTGATTATCCCAGCAATTGGGAAGTAGAAGCAGGAGATTTAAAAGTTCAGGGCCATCTTTGTTTACATAGTGCTTCCTAATGTAGTCTGAGTTACATGAGACCTTGTCTCAATGAAGAAGAGAAAGACCAGGAGGAAGAAGAAAGAAAAATAGTATGTCAATGGTCTATAATTTCAACCAAATGTAATTTCAACCAAAATGGAACGTAATTTCAACCAAAATTCATTGGACTGTTTATTTGCTTTATTTTATTTTTGTTTAACTTTATTCTATCATTTACTTGCTTATAGAGCTATTTTGAAGTTCAAATAAAATAACTGTATGTGGAAATTTTACTGCAAAGCCTAGCATTTAATTAGCAATAAATATCAACTATTATTATGGAATTTTATTCTTTTCTTTGACTAGTTGATATATTTGTTTTTATTATCACATTTCACACTCTCTACAATACATGGCAAGATGTTCCTTGTTTTAGTAGTAATCATCATTCATTTCTTCTATTGTTCTATATATATTTATTGTCTACTCTGTATATCTCTAATTTCATGAAATTTTTATTCCAAAAGCAAAACATACATTCAAATACTCTGCAAAGAGCTCTGTGATAAAAAAAAATGTGAAAGAAATAGGGATGAGATGAGATGAGATGAGATGAGATGAGATGGCTGGAAGTCTTAACTTAGCTGGAAATATTTCTTGACAAAGACATTTAAATTAAACTGAAGGGTGGAGTTTGAATGGAAAGATCTAGACAGAAGGAACTACCTGTGGACAAGCCTGAGGCAGTAAGAGAAGGCCAGTGTAGTTAAAGCATAGAAATGGAGAGGAGAAGAAATCAAGAAGCATTTAGAGGAAGGCAAGCAGATCAGACAGCTTTTGTCACTGTGATGTAAACAACCTAAAGGAGGAAAGTTTTCCTTTTCCTATGGCTTCTAAGGTGTCCTATGGCTTCATGGTTGGTTTTATAGCTGTGGCCCTGAAGTGGGGCTTAACATCAAGGTGGAGAGCATTGGTTGATGGGCAGCAGAGAGCATGTGTCTATAGTAAAGGACTTTGTCACCTCCCCACACCTTTTACTCTGTCTATGCTCAGCCTATGATGTTGCCGCCACGCTCAGGGGCAGGTCTTTTCCATAAGTTAACCCTCTATGGAAAGTCCATCACGGACACAGCAGAGATCTGCTTTATTGAGTTCTTCAGTCCAGTCAGGTTGACAGTTGCAATTAACTACCACAGCGAGGATTGCATTATGCAGTTACCTTTTAAAAAGCAGCTTTGAGGGGATGGGGGATTCCTGACTTCCTGTTTCACAGCCACGTTTGAGGTCTTACATGTATAAGGCAATGTGTTCAGTGCTAGAAAAAGAGAAGTGAAATAGTCAAACAGATTTATGGTGAGTTAGTGAAGCTTAGACTTAGGATCTCTCTTTCACTGGGGCTCTTGTTATGACTATGGTACCAGGAGAGGAAAGAAATAGTCAACCTGTGATCATAGTGCATTTCTCTGCAAATATTTCTGGAAAATTGCCTAATGACATCATGAAAACTACATGATCATAATCTCCAAATCTGTATTAATCTGATTTCTGTTCTCATTTAAAATAAATACACATGCTTATATATAATTTGGTATTTGAAATTTTATTTTCTTAGCAAAATTTCTCTGAGTTGTATTAGTTTCAAGACCCAAAAAATCTAAATCCATCCCTGTGTGCAGCCTTCTTAAAGTTTTATAGAAGTGTGTGAGTGATAGTTCACTACAGCAGGCCAAGTACTTTGATAAAGAAAGATACTTGATCAGCATTCAAGTGGTAAGTAGTAAAAAGCAAGGAAACCTGGACTTGAAGATGGTAAGAATCAGCAGTATAGAAGCAAGAACTCTTAGTAGAGGGGGCAATAGGAATGTCTTTAGGCCAAACACAAAGTTAGAACATATTGGTTGCTATAGAAACACAAATCAACTTCAATCATGATTTCACAGAAAATTATGAATTTGGGCTAAACTAAAAGGAAAGAAATATTTTATGGTTTTCCTCCATCTGTTCTGCCTAGAACAGGAAAGATCAAAGAACTAAATAAATCCTTGTTGGGAAGTAACAGAAGGCAGCTCCAGATAAGGATAGTAAGAAAAGCACTTAATTACAGTCAGTGGCTTGAGAGACTAGGTCAGATAAATGGATTTTACTTCTGTATATAGCATGCTTTGAATTGTAGACATAGATCCTTAGAATTTCTTAGCATTATGCTTTTAAGAATATAATTTCCAAATTAATCTAAAATTATGGTTAATACTATTTATTTTTTAAGATTATTTTTACAGACAGAATAAGCATGACCAACTGCTTTTATCCTTCCTAATTGCCAGGATTAAATGCTAGTTTGGTGGGTTTCTGTCTAGACTTGTATCAGTGGATATCCAAATGTGTGTGTACATTAAGGAATATACACACAAGGAAGTTAAAACTCCCAAGTAGAGCTGTATGCAACTTATTATTATCTTGCTTTATCACCTGCCTATTTACTATTGCCTTATTTTTATGACAACATGTTGATCAATACTAGTTGTTTCCATCAGCTATATTATATTAATAGTACCTTTATTATAAGGAACTCCCTATGGAACCATTTAAAGATTCACAAGAAAAACACAAGGAATGTGCATATTAAATCAGTCATTCGGTTTAAATAACTATCAACTCACAACAAATTTATTTCCTCTTTAGTGTCATCCTTTCTTCTACCTGCTTATAAACAGATGCTAAAGCTACAACTAATTCTTTCTAAGCCAATGCAACTAGTGTGAATGTATTTATAAAGGTGTCTTTATTCTACTGAGTGCCCAAATCTGAACATTAGAGTACTGAAACTGAAACAAATAAGTATTAGTTGCAGTATTCTCTGAAGAAAACTAGAAAGGTAGATGCCTGGCTTATATTAGATTACATGAGAAAAAACTAAGCAGAAAGCTAAAATCTGGAATGTGGATGTTTTGTGCAGCTAAGGGCTTGATTTTAATAGAAGCCAGTCACTAAAGATAAGTGTTCTCAGTTAAGATGAACTCTAGCTTATAAGTTATGCTAGTAAACTAGCTTCAGAGCTGGGCAGCCATGACACTAATTGAAGGCTGTTAAGACTGAAACTTTATATAGTACCTTTGAAGGATGCTCTCGATATAATTATGAGAATGTAAGTTTTTATATAGATGTTGTAAAAATTAGTGAAATGTGAGCTGAATTTGAGAGAGCCCAGCCTGCACTCATATTTTGTTGGTGTGATATTTCTGAAGATTATCAGATGTTTGCATTATTCTGACCTAGCTATAAAATAGCATGCTTAACCAATAAAGGAAGCTTTGTTTTGACTTTTTTTTCTGGCCCACAAAGAAAGCTGTACGTCTTTTTAAACTTTTTTTTTTTTTTTGGATTAGTACGCTCTTTTACTGAGATCGGTTTGCTCAGTACCGCCGGTTTGTTGTCTGAAGCTTGTGGCCTCAGGACCCTGCTTCCTGCTCGACAAGCATCAGCTCTGCGCGACCACCTCCCCCTGCTCTTGAGGCAGGTGCTGGACCTGTTCTCTTCTGTGGGAAGTCCCTGTGGCAGCTCTCAGGGGCTGGATCCCTATCAAGTGTTTAAGCACCTTCAGCTTTGCGTTCACTGCGGGGGGTGTTCGTGGGAATCTGAGGGCTGTGTGTCTTTTGTAGTACGGGCATCTTGATGGTGTCTCTCTCCCAGTATGGACGCCTTTTCGAACTTTTTATTCTCGTAACTATGTACAGTTTATGAGGGTTCTGGGGGTCCCCTCCATATTTTTCATGATCTTCAGGTCTAGGCTGAAACACTTTATCTGGGATTCTTGATCTGGTAAATTTGTGACGAATCCAGTCTGTACTAATGAGAGAATCCATGCCTTTTTTCACAGTCTGTCTGGAGGCCTCTGAACTACCGAGCACAAAACCCCAGCCCTAAGTGTAGTAGTTCTTCTCTTTAGAGGCAGCGACCGCTGAGCAGTCTGAAGGTCCCTGCAGAACGAAGGAGTGGCCTTTTTAAACTCTTTTAAGTGTTTTGTTAGAAGTAATTGTCAGATGACACTTTACTCTCAATTCCTAAAAGACCCCAGAATTAATTACCAGCCAGTTGCAGGCCAGCCTAGTGAGATAGACTCTTCTCAGAAACAAAGCACTGGTCTTTCTCTCTCTTGCAGGGTTACCAGCAGGTTCCAAATTCTGTTGTGACAACAGAAAACACACTATAATGATGCAGTTGGCCTTCAGACTGGGCCTTTGTGGCCAGTGGCTGTGTAAGCTCACTTGTTGGGGGGTGATGGGGCCCTGCAGGAGTTCCTGTCCGAGTTGCTGGTCTTTGTTTATACCATGTCCTTCGGGTTCAATTCCGTGCTGGCCTGTCCACCTGCATTTCTTTTAAGGCCGGTGCCACAGAACCAACTCTCCTTGGAGGCTGTTGTTCTCTATAAAGCTGTTAGCTTGTTGCCAACGCGCCTCTGTACAGCAGGAGAGCATGTGCGTTCTCTTGAGACCACACTCTGCTGGGGCTAGATAAGGGCCACAGCTCTGGGGCCGGTGCACCACGCTGACCTGCTGTTTAGAGGAGCCATGTAAGATGCGCCTCAGGTGGGGATGTTTTCAGTGTGTGCTATCAAGGGAGGAATGGTTTCCTTGTCCATGGAGACCTTGCTCCCCAAGTTGTCCAGCAGAGTCCGAGGCCGCAGCCCAGTGGCCTGTACTAAAGAAGGTCTCAGCCACACGGCTGAGCTGGCACTGCTTTCCCGCTCCCCCTTTGTGCTTGTTTTAAAAGATGATGTTTTTTTCTTAATGGAAAAAAAAGGAACAGAGACAGGGTTTTCTTCTCCCATTTCTCCCTTCAATGAAAGCTTCATTTTACATTTTTTTCAAATAATAGAGGAGATTCCTCTATGCACACTGTCTAGTGTTGACTCTGCCTCTATAAAGCATCAATTAAGAAAGGCCAAAGAATAAGGTGTTTTCTTTTAAAATAATTTAAAATATATTCACTTCCCAAGGCAGATTTTGTGTGAGGAGTCTTCAGTAGGTAGCCTGCTGCCACTGGTGAGGAGCGGTGCTTGGAAGGGACTGTCATGATTTTATTTGCTTACTCGAGGAAACAACCACAGTAACGTGGGGAACTCATTTGGACTACTGAAGCTTATGTTATTATGTAATCAAATACTGTCCCTGCAATATGAAGACTCTTGAGTGATCTTCCTCAAAGAGACATAAAATATTGGAAACTTAATTGATGTTCTGTGTACATGAGGCACAATAAAACAATGTCAATAAAAATATTCCAAATAGGCTTGAGAACCATTTTACTGGAAAAATGGAATTCGGTTTTACTATAAGCACAGCTTCTTGGCACCACACCAAAATACTGAGACAAGAAAAATGAAATTTAGCAAGGTCCTATTATATGACATTATAGAATATTCATAACAGAGTTATGCTATGAAACTACTTTTATTAATAGAAAATGGAGGCTTAGAGCAAAACTGTGGCCTCCACTTTGGGAGATTTAGAGTATAGAATCTGGGGACAAGGGGAAAGTGGAGTGGAGGAAATGCGCCATGAATTGATTAAAACACAAAGTAAATTTCTTTTAAAAACTGTTTAAGAGCCTCAGAACGAAAACTGGAGAGTGGTAGATGTACAGGCGGAGTGAGAGCAGACGATCAGTGTGAAGCATGCTGAATACCACTGATGTTTGTGCTTAGAATTATTAAAATGGTAAATTTATAAACATTTCAATGGTAAATGTATCCGTATTTTACCACTTGTACAAAAAAGTAATGGTAGAATTTTAAAATACTGAGGCTGATTTGCTTATGCAAATTCATTATATTCTATTTACTTTCACTATTGTAATGTTCTACAGTCATGGCTAAAAATTGTTTCTTAAAAAACTTAAATATATACAAAACATTTCTCTGAAGCATACATATTATGAACATATCTACTATACAATATCTGCTAACAGTCTAGTATTTGGAAACACCATTTTCTTGTTGTAAATAGTGAATATAGTCAACATCATAATGATAGGCTCTGATCTTTACATTGTGTTGTATGTGTGTATGGGGGTCCATGGTGCTACAGCGTGGGTTTGGGGGTCAGAGTATCATGTTCAACATCTCCTGGTAGTCCTATCATGCTGTGTATTCCAGGCTAGAGAGCCCGCAGCTTCAAGGTGATTCTGCTGTCTCTGCTGTTTCTTTTAGCTGGGTTCTGGGGATCAAGCTAGGTCTTCAGGCTCATAGGACAAGTACTTTCACCTTCTGAGCCATCTTTCCGCCCTTATATTGTACTCTAAATAGTTTCAATATTTAAGGTCTTGTATAAGGCATTTTATACTGTGAACTATAAATGTAACATTTTTATGGTCTGAGTTTTATCATTTCTCTTTTATAGAGAGAAGCAGTGACTTGCCCATGTCCTCACAGAAGGAGCTGAGGTTCAAACACAAGCTCTTGACTTTAAGTCTAATGCTCTGATCCCAAGTTCGGTGTTGTTGGCTTGCTGGTGAAATCTTTTTTTTTTTTTTTCACAAATAACCTTTTTTTTTTTTTACTTATAACTAAAAGTATGGCTGTCCATAGTTAACAATAATATTATTATAGAAAAGAAAATCAAAGCCATAAAAAGTTAAATAAATGCACTAACCACAAAGAAGAATGCAACACAAATGTCATACGCAGTGTAATAAGTCATTTGCTTTCTTCTCAGCTCTTTCTGCACTTGACTCACTCACTCTGCAGCACTGTGATACCTTGTATATGGAGCGTTTCTCAGAAACAGAGCCTTTTAGAGTTGACTCAGGAGTGTGATTCTAGGCAGCAAGAGTGGAGACATTGGGACCGAAGCAAGAAACAGGGAACACACGTGGAGTTGGGTTTCCTTGACAGCTGCTGCTTGAGGAGGGCTACATTCTTAGGAAGCTTGTGGATCACACACAGAACTATGGAGCTACTTTCCCATCCCCCACACTGGTCAAGGGCCACACATGTCAGTCATGTCCCTTCATTCCTGGTTTAGCAATGCTCATGTGCTGGATAGGTTTCTTGGATGTCAGTGTAATTCCCGAGGGGAAAAAAAGCCAGTGAAGCTGGGTGTGGTGGTGCACAGGAGACAGGGCTAGCCTGATCCACAAAGCGAGTCCAGGACAGCCAATGCTACACAGGGAAATCCTGTCTCAAAAAACAAAAAGAAAGAAAGGAAGGAAAAAAATAAAATGGTAAAGGGTTCTAGACCAAGGTGGTATAATGTCTCTTACCAGTGTCCTGAGGCTGTTAGCCCAAATTGCTTGCTTATGAGTATGTTGTTAGAAAGTTAACATTCATGAACTGTGTTCTCCTCCGTTTTAAAACTGAGGTACCTGGACTAGATAAAAGTTATTATTATTATATTTTTATTAATTACAGTTTATTCCCTTTGTATCCCACCTGTAGCTCCCTCCCTCGTCCCCTCCTAATCCTACCCTCTTTCCCTCTTCTCCACCCATGCCCCTCCCCCAGTCCACGATAGGTGGAGGTCCTCCCCCCCCTTCCATCTGATCCTAGACTAGCAGGTCTCATCAGGAGTGGCTGCACTGTCTTCCTCTGTGGCCTGATAAGGCTGCTCCCCCTGACGGGGAGGTGATCAAAGAGCCAGCCACTGAGTTCATGTCAGAGACAGTCCCTGTTCCCCTTACTAGAATACCCACTTGGACACTGAACTGCCATGGGCTACATCTGTGCAGGGGTTCTAGGTTATCTCCATGCATGGTCCTTGGTTGGAGTATCAGTCTCAGAAAACACCCCCGTATCCAGATTTTTTGGTTCCATTGCTCTCCTTGTGGAGCTCCTGTCCCCTCCAGGTCTTTCTATCCCCCCCTTCTTTCATAAGCTTCCCTGCACTCTGCCCAAAGTTTGGCTATGAGTCTCTGCGTCTGCTTTGATACCCTGCAGGGTAGAGTCTTTCAGAGGCCCTCTGTGGAAGGCTCCTGTCCTGTTCCCTGTTTTCCCCCTCTTCTGATGTCCATCCTCTTTGCCTTTCTGAATGAGGATTGAGCATCTTACCTGGAGTTCTCCTACTTGATTAGCTTCTTTAGGTAAAGGTTTTAGCATGTTTATCTTACATTATATGTCTAATATCCACTTATGAGTGAGTATATACCCTGTGTGTCTTTCTGCTTCTAGGATACCTCACTCAGTATAATCTTTTCTAGGTCCCACCATTTGCCTGCAAATTTTATGATTTCCTTTTTTTAATTGCTGAGAAGTATTCCATTCCACAATTTCTGTATCCATTCCTCAACTGAGGGGCATCTGGGTTGTTTCCATCTTCTAGCTATTACAAATGAAGCTGCTACAAACATGTTTAAACAAATGTCCTTGTTGTGTACTTGCATCTTTTGGATATATGCCTAGGAGTGGTATAGCTGGGTCTTGAGGAATCACTGTTCCTAATTGTCTGAGAAAGCACCAGATTGATTTCCAAAGTTGTTGTACAAGTTTGGATAAAAGTTCTGAATCTTCACCTACACATTCCTACAGATTGGATGTGATAATAATATCTCAGTACAGAGGGACAGTGCTAGGTGGAAGATACTTGCTTTTCTTCGTAGATATCATACTTTAAGGAAGACACTAAACGAGGAAACTGCTAAGAGAGCAAACATGGTCCGTGTCCCTTGTGACTTGTGTCATAAACGAATTTTCACAATGGTGTCTTAAAACTTCTCAATCGATTCTTCTGCCTTTCTTTCCTTATATTCTTTATACAGACTTCTGGTTTTGCATATATGTTGTTGGTGTTTATGGGGATGTGTTTTTGTATGTTCGTGGGCATGTATATGTATGTTAGGTGTGCATACATGTTGGAGGCCCTAAGTTGACACTGGGTGTCCTTCCTTAATCACTCCGCACTTTATTTCCTGAAGCAGGGTTTCTTGGTGAACTTTTGGCACTCCGGGTCTGACTAGCCTGCCTGGGGAACTCCCGTCTCTGCCTCCTGGGCACTGGGATTAGAGGCAGCAGCTGCACCTGCTCCTCCACCTTGTTTTCTAGGGTGCTGAGATTGAACTGGTTTTCACTGTGCAGAGCAAGCACTTCATCCACCCAGCCATTCCCCAATCCTGACTTCCTGGTTTCTGAACTTTTTCTTCTCTAATTTTCCTGTTGACAAAATTTCCAACCACACTTTGTTTGTAGTCAGTATCTATGATAAAAGAAGCTATACTAAAACTGAAGGAAAATATTTTTAAGACCCTTTACAGTTATCACTGGGCATCCAAAGTTTCATAAATGCTCAATGATTTTTTAAATTTTCCCTAAGTTAAAAAAAACTTACTCATTTACCTAAATATGTAGTATGTTTTACTTATCATTGTGGATTTATGTTTAAAATCAGATGTTTTGTTTAAAGCTTTTAACATTTGCTCTTATCGTGGATAATTCAGATTCTTTTTTTCTGTCACTGTCTTTTTCACTTGCCCTAGCGGCTTGAGTTGGTTTTTCCCTGAGACTTTATTCACGTTATTGAACAAGTAAGGAGAGCCTTCCTGTAAGCCATTTTAACTGACCTTACTTTTCTACATTTCAAGTTAACATAATCTTTCCATCTTCTAAGGCATTGATCTCTCCCTGTGAAGTATGCGAAATTTCATCCTCTCAAGGACACTCATCATGAAACAAACTGATATGACTAATCTTAATGTGCTGCATTTAAAAGAATTATATTTTTAAAACTTGAATAAACAGATGTAATCTTGAGAAAACACCAGGCAAATCTAATATAAAGGAAATATTAAATAGAAAGCTTAGATATCAATGACATAAAAGACAAAGAGGTGAAAAACTATTCTAGATTAAAGGAGACCAAATTAGAGTTGAGTTGAGAAAATTAAATGCAGTATATAATCTTGGATTTGGTTAGTAAAATTTCTTTAAAAGACATTTCGAGGACTTAAAATTTAGAAAAATCTGGGCATGGTGGAATGTGCCTTTAATCCCCGAACTTGGAACTGCAAAGGCAGAGAGATCTTTGTGAGTCTGAGGCCAGCCTAGTCTCCATATTGAACTCTTGGCCAGCTAGTGGTATATAGTGAGAACCTGTATCAAAAAATTTACAACATATCTATAAAATATATAAAATATTTTAATTTTATTATCTATTTTTGATGTCAATTCTATAGTTTTATTAGTGAAATTTCTTAATTTTAGTAGTTATACAATATATGAAACTCTAGTAAAGGAAGAAAGAAAAGTCCATTAAAATGACTAGGAGTTTTAAAAGTTTAGCAACCTGAAAAACATTACATCATTAAGATCTACCCTCTGTGCCTTCTTCACCATCTTGCAGCCTCGGTCTGTCCTGGGATTCTGAGAACTCATGTCCTGCTTCACATTCCCTTTTATTAGGATTCAACAGTGCTGGCTTACTTTCTGTTTCTTAAACTTTCCAAGCTTGTCTTGCCTCAAAGCTAGTGTACTTACTATTTTTCTCTTACAACATTCTCTTCCCAGATCTGTTCTTGGCTGACTTTTTGTCATCATTGGGCCTGACTCAAATATGACACTTCAACACCTCACTCCAGGACAGCAATTCAACTAACCAAACAAAAGGAGTTCTCAGTTGCACTGACCTGTTTTCTCGTCTTCATGGGATTTATCATTATCTGAATTTATCTTGCTTATTTATTGCCCAGTGCTTTTTGACTCCTCAGTGTTCCAATCCTACCTACATGGAATGTAGATTCACAGAAGAGTGAGCTATTACCCACTGTCTGTAAGAATACTTGGCATATAGCAGGTTCTCAGTGACAGTCAAAAATTAAAAATAGATGAATTCATTTACATATAAAAAGACCAGTAATCAGTAATAACAGAAAATAAAGCATTTGAAGAAAGTGATATCATAGACAACTTTTTTAAAGTTTATTTTTCTGTCACACTATTGATGTTGTAATAGAAAGTGGCTAAGATACCAAGAGAGCTAATATCTCAAGTGCTGTCTGTATAATCAAAACAGTGACCTGTTCCTTCTTACTTTGAACAAAGAGCTCAAACAGGGGGATGGAGAGAAAGTTTCCAAGCTTAACTACTTGACAGTTAAAGAAGAACATCTGAAATCCACTGATCCTGGACCATTCATGGAGCAGTAGATAGTCACGAGAGAGGAGGAGTCTTCAGGCTGCTAGAAATGGGGATTCCCATACTTTGAAACAACTCATGGCCTGAGGGCTCATGCTAATGAAAACTTTCACATTCCGACTTATTTTTTGTCTGTGAAGTAGGCATGTCATTATTACTTTACCACATTTTTGAGACGTGCTGGAGAAGAGCTAAGGCAAGCATTTGTTTAATAAAGGCACTAAGTAACAACATTCCTCATTTCATCTTCTTCCGACCTTTCAAAGCTCTCCTTCAAAGCTGTTCTCTTTGAGGTTGTATTTACTCCATATTAAATGTCTCTCAGAGTAAATTCTTTGGGTAAAGGCCAGTCTTCATGGTGTTCTTACTAATGCAAGACTTTGGAGCTATCTATACATGACAGGTCTCCTTTGTACAATTGGTTGGAGCAATAACCACTACTCTGACCCCTGGGTGGCAGTAACCCTTTTCCATTTTTCAATTTTTGTAAGAATTTGTATGGAGCTGGGCTTCATTAGACTCTTTTAAATGTATAAAAATGCCAACCACACTTTGCAGACATGATGTTTTCAGCCACTTGTGAGTTCAAACATATCCTTTATTCTTTCCAACTCAGTAAGAAGGCTGTTCCCCATGGAGGCCTAGCCACAAAACAAGCTTGAAGTTCTCTTTTGTTTGGTTTAGATGGAGTGACTGGTGAAGTGTCTATAGAAGCTCTTCACCCTCTTTCGTGTGCATTGGGGTTGGGAGATCTATGGGAGGAACAAAGCTAAAGATCTCTTCATTTCCCTCTTATTTTTATCGAAAAGGGATAAACAAAAGATTGTCCATACAGATGGAAATATTATTTTTACCTTAGTGACTTAAAGAGACACACTAAAATATAAATTTATCAGTTTAAAAGGAAACTATTTTGAATTGTGTAGTGATGCTATATTTTTCAAGAAATACCTAGCCCCCCAGGAAAAAAATTGGGCACAGAATTTTCTTTTTTAAACTTTAACTATTTTGTATTTGAAATTGCATGGCAAATATTCAAAACAAATTTACTCACAGAACCATTGGAATGCTAGAAAAGGGAAAGAGCCAGTGAGATGATTCATCAGGTAAAAGAATTACTGCCAAGCCTGGTAACCTGATATTGATCCCCAAAACCACACTGAGGAGAAAACTGACTTCCACAAGTTGTCCTATGACCTCAACATGGGTGCTGTAGCATGCATCAAATACATACATACATACATACATACATACATACATATAAAACAAATAAAAAGAAAGTTCAACTTATCATCTATGTGGAAAGCTTGAACTGAAAAACAAGTATAAAGAATTTAGTAAAAGGAATATGAAACTAGACATCAGAAAACTTTGACCTATGTGCATTTCTGTCTAGCTTCACATTAATCAAATATCAGTGGATATATTTGCCTGAAACATAGATATGACATTATATGAAAAGAAATAAGTTCTCTAATACTGAGAAACTAAAAAGATTTTTAGTTAAGTAGAAGTATATCTGGAATGCAGCTGTGTTTTTCACTTAAAGATTTATTTTTAGTTTGTATGTATGAGTGTTTTGCCTGCATGTATATATGTGCACTACATGCATTCCCGGTGCCTGTGGAAGCTAGAAGAGGGTATTGGATCCTATGGAACTGGATATTACAGATGGCTGTAAGCCGCCCTGTGGTGCTGAGAACCAAACTGGAGTTGTCTTTGAGAGCTGCCAGTGGTCTTTGTTGGCGAGCCGTCTTTCCAGCCTCATAGTTGCATTTGTTTTATAGAGATAATTTTTCTGTGAAACAGTTACCATTTAACAAATATCTGTTTAAATATTTGAAATGTTAAGTTAAAGAAAGCTTCATTTAAAATGACTGCTCATAGGGAAAAGCCCACCTGTTTTCTTTCTTCCTTTTCTAGCAGGTGTGTGAGGGACCTACATTCACTGCTTTGACTTTCCCAGCGCATGCTCAGTTCTCAAAAGCGGGGCAGACTAGCTTTCCCCTCCCCCAACCCCCAAGTTTTAAAGTCCCTTGGCCATAAACTGGTGGTCACATCCTTTCTCTTTAGGTTTTATGTTGAGAATCTGCAGAAGCATCACATTTGCTCCTTTTGGCAGAACTTCATGCCCACTTCGACCCCCGGTGAATTTAAGCACCATTATAGTTCATGTCCTAAAAGAAAAGCAATGCTATATGCAAACGATGGAACATAAAATAGTTTCTTTGTTCTAGGACAGTAAAGAGGAGCTGTGAGTGCCACCTTGTGGCAAGGCGTGTCCTACCACTGCTGATGTGGTACCCAGCACCCACCTGTTCTAGCTGTGGTAGGCCCCTCTCTGTCCTTCTGCACGGAAGCTACTCTATCTTAAAGCTTTTGTTTTAAACTCATAATGTCAGAGTAACTACAGAATTTTTTTAAAAATCTTTATCTTACTCATTTCTCGAGAACTGATATTGTAGCCCCCTGTTATTGTGACAACTTCAACCCTTAAAAATCATTGTTATTACTTCATCTGGATTCTTGGGTCATTTCTTTCTATATGTTCTTCACAATTCTATGCAGTGGAATTTTTTTTCTGGATTAAACTTGTGCAAATTTTGTGTTTGTTGTTAAAATCACTGTGATTTCCTTGTTTCTGAAAAAATGCCCACTCAATATTATATGCCACCCCTGGTTCTTACAATCTTCGTACCCTATCTTTCTCAAGTCCCTGAGCCCTAGGTGAAAGGGTGTGATATGTGTGGAACTTTTCGGGCTGAGCACTCTGCAGTCTGTTAGACTCTGCACTAGCTGAGGGTCTCTGTGTTAACTGATTGCAGTCTACAAGAAGAAACTTCTCTGATGACAGTTGAGAGATGTTCTCATCTGTAAGTGTAAAACTAAATTATTGAGAGTCATTTTAAATCACATGTCCACTTAAGAGAATAGTAAGGTTGTGTTCAACTCCAGGACCTATGATTCATTCAGTCAGAGGTTCTTGGCCCCTTTAACAGTACCCAGTGTGGGTTCTCTCTCATGGAATGGACCTTGGATCCAATCAGAGAGTGGTTGGGTGCTTCCATAACCTCTTCTAGGGGTGAGGTATCTACACTGATTTCCATGGTGGCTGTGCTCATTTACATTCACCCACACTGTAAATTAAGTTTTCCCTTTCCCCTCACATTTGCCATCATGTGTTGTCCTTTCTTTTCATGAAAATAGTCATTCTGACTGCAGTAAGATGGCATTCCAAGGAATTTTGATTTACATTTCCATGGTGATTTGGGATGTTGATCACTTCTAAAAATATTTATTGGCCATTTGTACTTGTTTCTTAATTTTCTTGGTTTTTTTTTTTTAGTATTTATTTATTTATTTTAAATTTTTTTTTTTAGACCTCTTCAGTTCCAAAGTCTGTTTGCTGATTGGATTATTTGTTTGCTTACTTGTCTGGTTTTGAGTTCTTTGTAAATTCTTGATATTAAGCTTCTGTGAAATGTACAGCTGGCAAAGGTTTTCTCCCACTCTGTAGGCTGCCTCTCCAGTGAACCATAGTTCCCTTTGCTGTGTAGAAGCTGTATTTATCAATTTTCAGCCTTATTTTCTGAGTGATTGGAGTTCTGTTTAGGAAGTCTACATGTAGATACCTAGTTTTACCAGAATCATTGTGTGCTTTTAATATTTTTATAAAAAATCAGATGGCTGTTAATAAGTTTTTCATGCCGCAGTACGTAAGTTCCTACCCATGTTCGGACAAGCAACCTTAATAAATCTCAATGGGTCACACACAGAGGAAGACATATGGAAGTGAAGAGGAGGGCTTGTTGAGAAGAGGAGAGGAGGATCCGAGTGAGTAGCCAGAAATGAAAATAAGCAAAAGTTCATTGCATACATCTATGAAACAGTTAAGTACTTCTTTACTTGTCTTTATTTTTCAGAGTGTAATGCAATTTATTCCTTTCCTCTCCTCCTTCTAAACTTTCTCATATATTCCTATTGTGTTTCAGATTCATTAATTGGTATGCATATATATTCCTAAACATGACTTGTATAATATTAATTGTATGTATGTTTTCGGGGTTGACTCTTTGGTGTTGAATAACTAATTGGTGTGCTCTTCCCAGGGGAAGACAGTTTCCTTGCTCTCAACATTTCTTAGTTGTTGGTAGTTCTTTTTGTAGTTCTCATGGGATTTTCCACATCAACTTTGGCCTTTCCATTGATGTCATCCTTATTCAAGTCCTATCTGGCCAGTAGTGTTGGTGAGCTTTATAGGTGTAGCCATTGACATTACTAGGAGACACAATCTGTCAGGAAACCCCCTGATCTGGGTCTTACAGTCTTTGTACCCCTCTTCCACAATGTTCCCTGAGCCTTAAGAGCAGGAGTGTTTTGTAGATATATCCACTTGTGTTTTGATTGGCTGCGGTTTTCTGTAGTGGTCTCTTTCTTTTGCAAGAGAAATTTTCTTGATGAAGGGTGGAGACAACACTTGTCTGTGAATATAAGGACAAATGTTTAGGTTGTTGTTAGGGATCACAATAGTTTGGTACACTAGTGCTTGTAGATTCTTCTATAATATCTGCGACTTAAGTAACACTTGGTAATTAAATAATCTTGATTTCCAGTACCAGATCCTTCTTGTTGAGTGGGTCTTCAGTTCCATTAGAGAGCTGTTGGTTACCACCAGGGTGTTCATGCCACGACTGCATCCTTGGGTTATCTACCATGTTGGTTGGGACTATTGGTTGACTCTTTCTCTTGGAAATTTGCATGGCACCTTCTGGTATCATGAAAGCTATCATGAATGCCTCAGGGAGGAGGCATTCAGGTCGCTGAAACTTCTTTAAAGATATGATAGGAATTCATCAGTGAAGTTTTCCAGTCCTTGAGTTTTTGTTTGTTGGGAGACTGCCATGGCTTCAGTTGTTTTAGATATATTTGAATCATTTAATTCTTTTTTACTAGGTTTTTGTATGTAATAAGTATCTAGAATTTTAACCACTTCTATATTTTCTAGTTTTTTTAATCATTAAGAAATTCCCCCCTCCCCCATATAAGCCGGGGAGTGACAGACTGGCTAGATCCCAGGGGAGGACTTTGCAGCCAGCCCTGAGGAGACAGGATAAGCTGGGGTTGGATGGAAGGGAAGGAGGTCCTCCCCTGTTGGTGGACTTGGAGGGGGCGGGGAAGAAGGAGATGAGGGAGGGAGTGGGAGGGTAGGAGGGAATGGGGGAGGGGGCT
>CM053762.1:53766704-53808889 GCA_028658305.1 Pachyuromys duprasi | reverse complement strand
CTTCTGGGATACCTCACTCAGGATGATCTTTTCTAATTCTCCCCATTTGTCTGAAAATTTTGTGATTTCCTTGTTTTAAATTGCTGAGTAGTATTCCATTGTGCAAATGTACCACAATTTCTGTATCCATTCCTCAGGTGAGGAACATATGGGTTGTTTCCAGATTCTGGCTATTACGAATAAAGCTGCTATGAACATGAAAAAAAAAAGAAATTCCCTTATTTTTCTATATAGATATCTATTTACTAGGGGAAATTTTCAGTTAGTAGTATGTCTCTCTCTTGCGCCCCCTCTGCTCCTTCCTCCCTTCTTTATTCCCTCTCTGCCTCCTTCATGTCCTCCCTCTCTCATTCCCTACCTCCCTTCTTTCCTTGTTGTCCTTCCTATCCTCCTCCTTCCTCCTCTCCCTCCTTACTTCTTCCCTCACTTCATCCTTCACTTCCTCTCATACTGTCTTTCCCTCCCTTCCTCCTTTTCTTTTTCCTTCCTCCACAGGTTTTTATTCTGACATAATGAAACTTTGAGAAAAGCTAAGAGACTAGATTCCATCAATTTCATACATTTTGCCGTATTTCCTTTTTTTCTGCCTATCTTTCTTTTTGCTAAATGCTAGATATATCTCTTATCTATAAGAATATTCTTTTCAGTAGCTATAATACCACTACTGTACTTAGTACAAAGTGAGAACATGACCACTCCAAAGTATGGTTAAGGGGAAGGCTTTTATTGTAAATACGAGGAAGAGTACAGAAGAAACATCTGGAAGAGTCCAGAGGAGAGAGAAAAAGTAATACACTGAACATGGCCAGAGGAGTAGAGTTAGCCATGCTGTGGAGGAGAGCAAGAAAGGAAGACAAAGAGAGTGTGGGCCAAAGAGACCGAAAGAGGAGGACAAAAGAGAGGATCGAGTGAGCGCATGCCTGAAATGGCAGGGTTATGAAGAATAAGGAGCTGGGAGAAGAGAAGCCTGTGAGCTGGAGATGTTTATGGTAGGGGGCAGGGTAAGAAGAACCAGGATCCCAGAATAGACTCTGTTGTAGGTATTTGCATGCTAAGAGAGCCTGGAGGACAGCATGCACTTTGAACATGCTAATAGGCACCACAGTAAGTCCTGAGTATCTTTTGGACTTGACACTGAACAAATATATACTTTATTGATTTTGTGTCACATAATACACTGCTGATATTTATGCTCTCCTAATTAGTACAGTAATGCTGATGGTGGCTATCCCCTTTCTATCTTGTCAATTCTAGATTACCCAAAAGGGTGCTGCTTACATTTAGTTTTCTTTAAATCTACCAGTTTCCCCCAACATACTTTGTCTTTGGTGACATTCACATCTTTAAATATATGTTTTAAGAATACAGATAAGTTTTCTTGTAGAATATCTCCAAATGTGAATTTGCAGGATTGTTCCCTTATGGTCAGGTTCTATTTAAATGTTTGGCAGGGGAGATCAGGCACATTCAGGGTGGTATGGGGAAGTGTAGGGAATCTTGTGGAAGAATGGGGGAGGACTAAAAGGACTCAGAGGGGACAGGAGCTCCACAAGAAGACCAAAAGAGCCAACTAACCTGTGTCCAAGGGGGCTTTTGGAGAACCAAGGACCATGCATGGACTCTGCTTGGGCCCCTTATACATACATAGATGATGGGTAGCTTGGCCAACATGTGTATTCACTAGAAAGGGGAGAGGGGGCTGTCTCTGATGTGGACTCTGTTTTGTGCTTTTTAATCACTTCCCCTGGTGCGGCTGCCTTGCCAGGCCACAGGATAAGAAGATTCACTAAGTCCTGATACAACTTGATGTGCTGATCTGAGTTGGTAGGAGGGAGGCTCTCCTTCTCTGAGGGGTTATAGGGGGAAGTGAGAGGTAGGATGGGAACAGGAGTAGAGGAGGGAGGGCCTACGATTGGGATGTAAAATAAAAATAAATAGATAGATAGATAAATGTTTGGCAGGGATTCTACATAGGGGATGTATGGACAGACTTCAGTATGGAGAAAGATCTCAAGGATGCTAAGAAGGGCATGCACAGTAATTCTTTTGGTAAAGAATTTAGTGGCTTGAATCTGAGGAGGAGTAGTAGTGACCTGAGTTCCAATCTGGGAAAGATTTTAGAAGATGAACTTTATGAGCAGCTCTGGTTGGGTAGATAATAGACAGGAGACAGGAAGGAACATGTAATTACTCCAAAATTACTAAAAAAAAAAAAGGCTGAAATATTCAAGGAATTAGAAGAGAAACAAACTTATTGTATTGGCTTCTAAGATTATGTTTTACATGCATAGTTTGAAATTCACATGAGACATTTAGAAAAAGCTGTGGTAGGTGTGGGTTCTAGGCAAGCCGTAGGCTCTTTAATTTCACTGTGTGTATAAAATATTAGCTACAGGTAGACGGTAAAGTCTTCGAGACAGATGAGGCTGTGCAGAAACTATGTTCAATGAAAAGTAATGACTGCGAAAGACTCCTAGTTAAGATCCATGCTCTTTCCTTATAGTTACTGGTTAGTTTGTCAGAATTTTAAATTCTAAGGTTGTTCCATTAAGTTGTTCCTCAGGCGTCAGCTAAACCCACTTTTGCTGGGTTTCATTACAGACGGTGCTTGCCACAGCACCAGAGGCACCGACCTCACAGTCACGTTTCCAGTGATCCATCTCTCTGGCAGGTAAATGTGAGGTGGATCCAAGGGTAGGAAGCACACCTCCATTAAGATGAGACCGTCCAACCTACCCACATTGTTATCCGGTTCAGTCCCAGAATGTGTGGAGGCATGTTATGCACATCAACCAAACACAATAAAGATGATCATCAATCAGCTGTGCACATTCATGTGTATGATTCTGCAATGTGGATTGCAAATCTGCGGTGGAACAGCTCCAGACTGACTTAGCAGAAGACAGTGAAGGGAAGAATCTTTTCTCAACTCTGGAATAAATTGACTTTAGCAAATATTGGTGCCATGTTTCTGCTGATAGCCATCAGCACATGGAGAAGAGAATCAGGATTTAGTTGTTCTCCCGACTCCTCAGAAATCTTTTGTACTTCCACAGGTGGAAGCTTAGGACATCATCAGTGCTAGAGAGTGTCATGGAACTTGTGAATTCCTTTATCCCCAACCCTCCAATTTCCAATATGTTTAGAATCATGTTAAATGAACATCTACTAAATGGAAATTCTTATTCAATGAACTCTAAAGAGATAAAGAAGATGAGGCAATGTGAGAAAAGGGGAAAGGCCCAAATACTTCTTGTAGGGAAAGGCAAATCTGAGCCTAGTGGAAAAGGCTGAGTGTTTGGCTGCCAATATCTATTACTTAACAACTGACATTTTCCAGATCTCACTTCAGGGAAGGGAACACCTGATTTCACTTAAAGTTGCAGCATCTGCCCTGATGCTTTTCTCTGGCCAACCTAATGTCTTACCTACCAGCACCATGAGGAGCAAAAGAAAAGAGGATGCAATTAGCTATAAAAGGGGGGTTGGGAATTTAAGAGTCGTCACCAGCGTTCTGATCTGATTTTGCAAATGGCTGCCTTGGGAGTTTCTCCCACACATGCAACACCAGCAAACACAAGTGCAAAAACGAGGCTGGCAGGATCATTTCTACACTGTGGTTGGTTTTGGTGGTAGGGATTGTTCTAATAGCTGGGGCTCCGTAGCCCCAACTTTCCCCAATCACAATCACGCCTGGACATGTGGAGCAGATAAAAACATTTCTCTCAAAAATTAGGCTTGCCAAAGAGAAGCAATAAAAGATGATCAGAGCACTAATGCTGAATTATGTTGTCCCTCATTTAGAGCTCTTGGAGCTCTTTGGAGCTCTGCTCCAAAATGTCCAGTGATCATGCCCACAGAAAGAAACAACACACAACTGAACACTTCAGAATTTCAGTTTTCAAACAATAATTCTCATGTTCAAAGCTACTAATGACATTTTTCTCTCTAGAATTGAATATAGATGATTGATTTTATGGCCATGTTCAATACATGAAGCACTTCTTTTTCATAGCCATTCTTATAGTGAATCATATTGGTCAACAGTGGTAGACATCTAATTTTAATTAAGCATAATTCTGAAGTTCTAGTTGTTACACGCTTCTATATTTGTTCCACTTTAAAATGAAGGTCATGATTATACTTCACTCCTCATGGTGTCACTGTCCATTCAGACCCTCAAAGTGCCTATGTAGTCTCTTTTCCTCAATTTAGTAACCTGAGTAGATGGCCACCAACCCTTCTGGGGAAGGGAGAATTGTGATAATATATAGTCCTACAATTTACTCCTAAAGGCCTGACCATTTCTTCAGTTAAAGGGTTTGCTATCTGAAAATCTGCTCTGCACCAGGAACTAGCAAGTGATTAAAAAACAATCCTCCTAATGCCACTGATTTGTTATTGGTTTTTTTTTGGGGGGGAAGGGAGGAACACCCATATTTCTGTCAGTATATTTGCTTTTAGGGATGTCATGGTTGGCTATTCTCACAAGTCTCTGATTGCCAAGCTCAGCTGGTGTCCCTTTGACCTTGCTCAGCACTTGGCTTTTAGAAAGTAAGCATCGTCATATGGGTCTGTTGCCTTGCCTACCCTCTTCCCAAATCATCTTCATGGTTTTGACAAAACCAAATTTTGCCTATAGATAAAAGTCATCATCAGTGTTCTTAGTGACTTGATATTCCTCTCTCCAGCATAGCCATACCAGCCTTGGTGAGGAGTGGCAAATACAGTTTGAACATAGAATGTTCCCTCCCTGGCTTATACATTCAGTACTTCATCTTCAGCTGGTGGAACTGTTTAGGAAGATTGTGGTAACTTTAGAAGGTGAGAGCTGCCTAGACAGAGTAAGTCTCAAAGAGTGTGACTTGGAAGATTTCTGGTCCCTTCTCTTTTTTCCCATCCTGAGGTAAACATTTCCCTTCCTTCATGTGCTTCTCCCACCATTACACCCTGCCTGACATTAATTAAGTCTGGAACTGTAGATTGACGTCTACAAAATAAAATAAAAAATTTTAAATAATTAAAAAAAATTTAAATCCTCCGTTTAAGATGTTCATATCAAGCATTAAGTTAAAGTTGCACACATGTAACTACTACAGTATCCTTTAGACATCCTGTGTCACATAAGCCTCAGGCAGTCTTCTGGCTTATTATTTCCATCCTAACGTGGCCACTTCTCTAAGCTCCTCATGCCTCCCTCTATAATCTATTAGTGCAACCAGGACACTTCTGTTTCGCTCACTGTGGTCATAACTCTTCCTGGCCTTCTAAACATGACAGTAGCAATAATTTTGCCCCATCTCCAGTGATCCTTGCCAGGACATTAAATCTCATGTCCAAGAAAGTAATCCAAAACTTAGTTCCTTGACCAATTGGCTTTAAAATCCAGGTCCAGGAGAACAGCTTTGGCTCCTCCTGGTAATTCTCACAACTCTTTGGCTGCATACTATTTTTTATTCTTTAAGTGGGTTATGTTGAACTGCAATTCTGTTGTAGTTCCTTGACCATTGGCCAGGACTCTAGTTGAGACAACTGCTAAGGGGTTATTCACTGCCTTGAATGAGGAACATCTTGAGCATTTTCTAACACGGTGTGGGCAGATCCTCTTGGACATTTGGTGTTCAGTGAGGCATTTGTTTCAAATGCCTGAAACATCCAACCAGATGCTCTAACCCATATTTTAGAGTTTTGGGTTGTTCTAACAAACTCTTGGCCTTTTAACAGAGCAGACTTGATTCAACATTCACACCTCTGAAGACCTGTAATTATCAAGATCTCCATGTTTCTGTTTAGCTGTATTTATTCTCTTATCACATGTTCTTAGTTTCTTATTTACTGCACTAAGCTTACTGCTTTTTTTCAGGATCTCACCTCAGTTATATACAACCTAAAACTCTCTTCTCTTTGTAGACATTTCTTTTAATATATTTTAAATCCCTGAATTACTAAAACTATATCCCTCTACCCAGATGGGTGTTTTCTCAAATCACCACCACCAAAATCTTTAGCTAATAAACTGTCACCATTTGTCATAAATTATCAATGTATGTTATATGCTTCCTATCCCATTCAAGACAGACTTCCTTTTCTCTCCAAGCTGGTATGCTAGCCCGTTCAAAACTCTCAGCTTGCTACCTGCTTTCTTGGACCATTTTCACTCTTATTTGCAATAGTTTAGTTTTCCTAAGCAGGAGGCACCAGGATAGAATTAGATATGCCAGAGATTGATTGGTGGCAATGGAGAACTAATGGTGAAGAAAGATATCAGGCCCCCTTAACGTCTGTGTAGAGAGAGAGGGAAAAGGAAAATATCAGGAGAGGAGACTAGAGTTATTTCCAAGAAAGGTACTGCCAGACCCATGTGGAGTCTTTAAGCCAAAATTTTCTATAGAAGTAGACTTTCAACTTATTGGAATGAAATTGCCTTAGTATCCTTAGTGTCAAGGCTTAGTTATTGAGTAAAGATCAGTTCATGGAATGTGTGACTTCAGTATTAACAGAATAATAAGGGAAGAAGAACAGCATTTGGAACAGTCAGTCAGTCGTGCTGTCTGTAGAAGATTTGAGTGGTACATTTTCAAGGCTACATACTTGTACACGCATATACATAGAATCACAGTTTTAGAAAAAGTATCAGAAAAGGCCACTGGGCCCAGATATATTTGGTCCTTGTGGAGCTCCTGTTCTCTCCAGGTCATACTAACTCCTATGAGTCGCAGCATCTTTCAGGGGCCCTCTGTGGTAGGCTCCTGTCCTGTTACTTGTTTTCTCCTATTTTCAATGTCCATCCCATGTGTCTTTATAAGTGAAAATTGATCATCTTACCCCAGGTCTTCTTTCTTGTTTATCTTCTTTAGGTGTACAGATTTTAGTATGTTTACCCCATCTTATAGGTCTAGTACCCACTTATAAGTGAGTATGTACCATATGTGTCTTTCTGCTTCTGGGATACTTCACTCAGGATGATCTTTTCTCCAACCAAGGACCATGAATGGATATAACCTAGAACCCCTGCTCAGATATAGCCCATCACAACTCAGTATCCAAGTGGGTTCCCTAGTTAGGGGAACAGGGACTATCTCAGACATGAACTCAATGGCTGGCTCTTTGACCTCCTCCCTCCCCCTCCCCCCCAAGGGAGGCGCAGCCTTGCTAGGCCACAGAAGAGGACATTGTAGCCAGCCCTGAAGAGACCTGATAAGCTAGGATCAGATGGAAGGGGAAGAGGACCTCCCCCATCAGTGGACTTAGAGAGGGGCAGGAAGGAGATGAGGGAGGGAGGGTGGAATTGGGAGGGAATGAGGGAAGGGGCTACAGCTAGGATACAAAGTACATAAACTATAACTAATATGAAAAAATAAAGAAAAAACTGGAAAGAGAAAAAAGAAAATAAAAAATAATAAAAAACCTCATTCGTTACTAAAGGCATTGTTTTATATGATATAAAGAAATTAATTTATTCTAAGCATATAGTGAATAATTAGTAATGAATAAACATCAGCTGACATCTGAAATAAAAAAGAATCCCAGTTATAACCAGAGGTCAGATTCCACCATGCTATTACTATTATATTTTTTAAGTTTCAAAATAATAATTAAAATATAATTACATCACTTTCTTCATTCTCTTCATTACTATCTGTCCTTGGTGGCCCCTACTTCCTCCCACATTGATGGTCTATTTTTCTTTGATAATTATTACTGCATATGTATCTTTACATGTGCATAAATATATAAATACAACCTTCGGAGTCCATTTACTGTTGCTTGTGTATATATGATATCAGGGCTAACCACTTGGAACTGGATAACCTCTCCATGGGAGAGGCTAATTCTCTATTTCTCAGCAATTCGTAGTTGCCTACAGTTCTTTGTCTAGGAGCTGGGCCCTGTGAGACTTCCCCCCTCAATTATAGCACGTCTATTTGTGTTGTATTATTCAGGCCCTATGTAGGCAATCATATTATTGACATATCATGGGTTTAGCTACTCTGTCACTTCTAGGAGACACAATTTCAAAACAGTCCTGGTCCTCTGGCTCTTACAGTCTTTCTGCCCCCTTTGCCACGTTGTTCCCTGAACTTTAGGTGTAGAGGTTGTTGTAGATATATCTGTGAACAACATAGTATCTGATACCCATAGTTAATTTTGCTATATCTTATGAATATGGGCTCATATGTGCCATAAAAGCGATCCACTGTGCCCAGGGATAACAGGCTTCGGGACAGTCTAATGGCTCTGGCACCTGTGCACACAGCAGTAGTTGTGTGATACTCATTATATGGCTACTCTGCCTGCAAGAAGTGTGGCACCTGTCAGGTGGTGGATTTTTTCCTTAGATCTTACTAAGGTAAACTGTTGGTAGAAAGAGCCTCTCTCACTAGCAGACCATGTAGACCTCATGAGGCAGAGTCGCTGAGAAAAGGAGAGTGCCCATGGAGTTTACACCCAGTCTCCAAAGCAGTGTTTCTTTCCTTTTAATTTTTTGCAATTTATTAATTTTATATCCTGATTGTAGCCCCCTCCCTCATCTCCTCCCCATCCCACACTCCCTCCCTCATCTCCCCTATCCCTTTCCCCTAGTCCCCTGAGAGGGGGCATTCACCTCCCCTGCCATCTGACCCTACCATGTGAGGTCTCATCAGGACTGCCTGGATCCTCTTTTTCTCTGGCCTGGCAAGGCCACCTTGCCAGAAGTGAACAAAGAGCATGCAACTGAATTCATGACAGAAGCAACCACTGCTCCCCGTACTCGGGACTGACATGAAGATTGAGCTGCCTATGGGCTACATCTGAGCAGGGGGTGTAGGTCCCCTCCGTTTACACAATGGAATACTACTCAGCTATTAAAAACACGGAAATCATGAAATTTGCAGGCAAATGGATGGAACTAGGAAAGATCATCCTGAGTGAGGTAACCTAGAACCAGAAAGACATGCATGGTATATACTCGTGTATAAGCAGATATTAGCCATAAAATATAGAATAACCGTACTAAAATCTACAGACCTAAAGAAGCTAAACAACAAGGAGGATCCTGGGGAGGATGCTTAAATCTCATTCCCAATGCCAAACAGGATAGACACCTGAAGAGGGGGAAGAGAGGTAACAGGATGGGAGCCTGCCATAAAGATCCCCTGAAAGGCTCCACCCAACAGGGGATTGAAGCAATGCTGAGAGTCACAGCTAAACTTTGGGCAGAGAGCAGGGAGTCTTATGGAAGAAGGGGGGAAGGGATAGAAAGACCTGGAGGGCACAGGTGCTCCACAAGGAGAGCAACAAAGTAAAAATCTGAACCCAGGGCGACTGCAGGGACTGATGCACCAAACGCAGCGTTTCTAAACGTGTAGATGGATTTCCAATTGTGTAGGTGGATGTGTAGCAGGAATTGTTGTATAAGCTCTCTATCATGACAGAATATTTCATGACATATAGCATTATTTATTTTGTTAAAATGTTCGCAGCTTTGGTCCTGAAAGAAAGGATTTTTCAAGTTGGCTGCTATGAGCATTTGACATACCTGCATCTTGTTTAATCTCTTCCTTAAATTCTATCACCACGAAATCTCCTAGGTGCATCTTATGTATTCTCTAGCCTTTCTCTGGTACCATTTCTCCAAGAAGCCTAAGCACATTTTGTTAAGAAATGGTAATTAAAAACCAAGATCTTGATGTTAGGAATGTTCATCTGTGCTGGAAATCCATTATTTCCAGAATTATTCTTATTGTATACACATTATAATTTATATATGTATGTATATTAAGAATAATATATGGAGAGATGCCTAGACATATATGTGTATATATGTGTATATATGTGTATAATTTATATACACATATATGTTTGGAATGTTTACATTTTTAATATATAATTCCAAAATATTCTCTAGAATTACTATTCACAAATTTAGAAAATTTTTTGAGGAGAACATTTCTTAAAAATAATATAATAGGAAAAGATAAAGAGCCAAGACAGAACAGCCTCTTTACTAATGTCAGGTCTCTGTGATTTCCTCCTGTCATCATTTAGATGGGTTCTTAATAGGATCCAAAGACTTGCTATACTCATTGGCACTCGATCTAGTTAAAATGATTAATGCAACAATTACTCTCTAGCCCTGAGTCTTCTGATAGTGCTGTAACTTTTTATTCACAGACACTTCCAAAATCTCACTCTCTTCCAACAACCTTAGTTCAGTTGTAGGCATTTATGCTGATTTCTTTATATCCTAGTTAACGTTTCATTACCCTGACTAAACCCGGAGACATTAAGCTCTCAGTTTAGAGTTATCTGCGCTCTTTAAAAAATGGCTATGTTCTCCTCCTAGGCAATTTTCAAACCTCTCTCTCTCTCTTAATTGCTACAATTAAATGCCCCATGTTGGTTGTACTTACCAAGCCAAATGATTTCAAACTTAACTGATGCTCATCTGAATTCCATAGGCAGGGTCTGTTTGGAGTGTGCCTCACTGGGTTTTCTTTTACATTTTTCTCATTTTCTTGTTTTTTTTTTCTTTTTCTTTTTAAAGCTTCTATCAGATGACTACCTAAGGCTTAGCAGTATTATTCACTCTAAATTGAAACTTAAAACAATGAGTCTATTTTTTAAAGCATTTAACAGTGTGCAACAATAGACATGATCCAAAAGAAATGAACAATGAGCCATGATAACTGAGGTTGAATCACTGGCATATAAACAGTAAATGACATTGAATGGTTCAAAATAACACCTGATAAGTCAGGTCTTTATTAAGGTTTTTATATCCCAGATGCTGAATTGATGCTAAAAGGGTAGTCTGCCTTGAAAGAGAAATACAGACCCAAACAATAAGTCTGATTAGCTAATTGCTGTAATAGGAAAAGATAAAGAGCAAGACAGAACAGAGATGCAATGTCTCTACCGAGCAAGTCAGGAATTCCCACACAGAAAACCATTGATCTTGCTCTGAAGAGTGAAGAAATGAGGAGAAAAGATATACCAGACAGAATTAACAAGCCTGTAATACCATGGAGACATGAGAAAATGTAATTTATCAAAGAATGGTGAGGAGTTATAGCATAGCACAGATTTCATCAAACTCCAGCATCTTAAAACTCTTTGGGCCAAGTATAAGCATGAGCATATTCTTCCTACCCCTTACAGACTGACTCACTCACTCTCTCTCTGTCTCTCTCTCTCTGAGTGGTTATGGAACATCATACAATAAAGATGAGAGCCATAAAAATGATTGACAAAACAGGGTGCAGAGCCAGGAAAATCCTCAGCATATGACACAGAAGCAGCAGGTCATCAAACAGTATCATCATGTCTGTGCCCAATGATGTAAACAATCAAACATCCAAACCCTACAGTCTCTTTCAACTCACTTCAGTGATGTGGTTTGGGGTGTGTGCGTATGTGTTTGTGTGTGTATGGGCATGCGCATATGTGTACCTCTGTGTTCCTGTGTAGCTGAGTGTGTGACTGTGTGTGTGGCTGTGTGTCGCCATGTGTCTAGAGGTCCACATAGTGTATCTTAGTAAATTGCTGTCCACCTTATATTTTGAGACACATCGTTCACTGAACTCATCAATTCAGCTAGACTGGCTGGCTAATAAACCAAGGAAATTTCGCATTTCTACCCTCTTAGTGCTGGGATTATAGGTACGCATAGCCTTGTCCCGTGTTTTGGGTGGGTGCTGATGTTTCAAACTCAAGCCCTCAGGCTTGCATGGCAAGCACTTTACTAACTAGGACTTTTCCCCAGCTCAGTACTAGTGTTTTTAAGATACAAGTTGGACTGTGTTTAAGAGTCCAGTGTTTTCTGAGCCATTCAGGATGAAAACCAGAGTTGTCACAATAGTGAGTAAGGCCCTTTGTTACCTGGTCCTGCTACACTGTATGTTCATCTCATTATTCTCTTACTATTCTGGGACAGACATGCCAGCCCCTGCTCCTTCCCACATTTGTCCATCTCCTACTTGTCATGTCATGTTGTTTTCTTTTGCCCTTCCTGAGGCCTTTGCACTGAATTCCTCTTATATTTACCCACTTGACTTAATGCCCTGACCTATACCACATTGCCACTTCTCAGGTGTGCCTGTTTCAAGCAGCATACCAACTTGGGCCTCTTCTAGTTCCTCCCACTCTGTTATTTTTCCCACCAGCTACATTAAATACAATTTCAAAAGAGCAAGGACCTGCTTTTCTCATAGCTAGAGAGAAAATGAGAGGAAGGGGGTTTCCTGTAACACAATGTAGCAGCTGTTCAGCAAACACTTTCAAATGAGTCATGTGTCCTATTTTGTTTTGTTCTTTATTAAATTGTTCCTTGTCAGCTCCACAAGGACCAAATATATCTGGGCACAGGGGTCTGTTATGAAACTGTTTCTCCAACCAAGGACCATGTATGGATATAACCTAGAACCTCTCCTCAGATGTAATCTATGGTAGCTTGGTATCTAAGTGGGTACCGTAGTAAGGGGAACAGGGAGTATTTCTGACATGAACTCAATGGCTGGCTGTTTGACCTCCCCATTCCCCGAGGAAGGAGCAGCCCTTCTAGCCCACAGAGGAGAACTTTGCAGCCAGTCCTGAAGATACCTGATAAAACAGGGTCAGATGAAAGGGGAGGAGGTCCTCCCCTATCAGTGGGCTTGGAAAGGGGCAGGGAGGAGATGAGGGAGGGAGGGTGGGATTAGGAGGGAATGAGGGAGCAGAATACAGCTGGAATACGAAGTTAATAAACTGTAACTAATATTTTAAAAATTTTAAAAATTTAAAAACAGAGACAGTGCACAGTGGTACTGTGACCAAGGTCAGATGTGACAGTACACATGTAATCATGGATTGATCATCTGCTGAGAAAAGCAATGTAATCAGTTCCCTCAGAGGATAAAATATTGAAATAGAAAAAAAGAAAAAGAAATGGAAACAAAGTGCCTAGCAAACTGACTTTCCAACACGCTATGTCTCCAGTCATCATTCCTATTAGGCTTTTGCAGTTTTAGTCCCTTTGAATTTAAAAGGTCATTAATCCAAATGCTAATTTAATCAATACTATATCAAATGAACTATAAAAAGTAAAAAAAAAAAACATTGTTCCTTGTCTTGTTTGTTTAAGTGTGGAATCTCAAGAAACTGTAGAGAAATTGTCCATCATTTGCATCCTTGTTTGCATTCATTGATACGTATCTATCCATTCCCAACATAAAGCTAAGGCTAGACTCATTGGAGAAATGGTGTTTTGACAAAAAGAGGTTTTACATCTTGAATTTAAGAAACCCAGCTTCTGTTGCTTCTCCATTTTATTTTTCTGGTAGTTCTTTTATTACCACAGAACGACAAGTAAGTTGAGTCTCTTCTCTGCTGTCTTTCTACATACCCTTTGAGTTTTCCACGTCGCCCTCAGTCTCCCTCAGGAACTCCGTGATTCTCCCACCCCGCCTTCCTCCTCTGTTTGTTGCTCTTTACTATTAATACTAGCTCTGCACAACACTGCTTCGCAACTCTCTTCTTTGTGGTTTTCAAAGACTGAACGTCCATTTTTTGTGTGTTTGTCTTTGTTGTTGTCTGTTCTGTTTTTGCTCTCTTCCCCCAGCTCTGCCACGCTCTCTTCTTAGGAAACTTATATGTACTGTCTGTAGACAAATTTTTAAAAAGTTGTCTTCAACCACCTTCCAATCTTTTGCCCTTCAGCGGTCTCAGGAACTTCAGAACACTAGCTCTCAGCATTGCATGGAAGATTCCCAAGCCTGTTGAAGCTGACATATTCCTCTAACACTGCCTTTTCACTGTCCTGTAAAATGGTGCTCCTTAGAATTCTATGCTTGTGAAATGCAGGTCACATCCAGGTACTATTACATTCTGGTGGACAGAGGAGAAGGTCAACGTTCAGTATCTACTTATTTGGATGGAACCTGAGGAAAAAAAATATTACAAGGAAGGTCATGTTTGTTATGCATCTACCAGATTCTCTTCACTCTATTTCTTCACATCTATTTCTCTAATTTACACTCTATTCTCTTCACATCTATTTCTCTAATTTACTTTAGAGTGTATTTCTTAAATTATCAATAATTATCATACACTTGTCTCTCTTTGGCCTTTTTAAATTTTTTTACTTTTTTAAAGATTTATTTATTATTTATATAGTATTCTGCCTGCATGGGTGCCTGCAGGCCAGAAGAGGGCACTAGATCACATTATAGTGGGTTATGAGCCACCATGTGGTTGCTGGGAATTGAACTCAGGACCTTTGGAAGAACAGCCAGTGCTCTCAACCTCTGAGCTATCTCTCCAGCCCAGCCTTTTTTATTTTTATACTTTCATTTCATTACATAAATTTTATACAACATAAAATATTTGGGCTGTAAGTACTCTTCACAATGACCTTAAGGCATAAATTAAAGTATGCTAGATGGTTAGCTTATTGAAGGATATAGTGAGATACAATGCTAGACTTGAAGGACTTTATGGAAGAAGCCAGAATTAAAATTGTCCTGTATAACTTTTTTTTTAATTTTTAACATTCTACTTCTTGACTTTTACTTCACTTACAAACTCTAAATTAGTCCTTTACAGTTCTTTATCTTGAATTAATTCTTTTGTAAATTATTGCCTTTTTTTTTTTGCTTTGAATCATCAACTCATGAAGTCACAAACTGAAGTGCTTTTATGTATGATATGTATTTACCTCAGATACATGGAACGCTGTTATGTAGATATACTTAGTTTCAGGAAAAAGGCTGAGTAAAGACAATCAATGTATTTAAAAGACTATCAGTCATTCATATTAAATTTTAATTCATTCTGTTATGATTTTATTTAATGGCAACTTTAGTTTTATGAATAAAACTAAAACATAAATATAAGCATTTGTCATCATGTAGCTGACAAACTGTAAGTGATCATTGTAAGTATACTTTGTTTGGATGAACAAATAGTTTTCTGCCAGCATAAGTAACCTTCTAAGCACATATATTAAAGGGCTTCACAATGGACCACTACTGATCCTTTAATATTCAAGCTACTCAGTATCCAACTGGAGACCCTAGTAAGGGGAACAGGGACTATTTCTGTCATGAACTCAATGGCTGGCTCTTTGACCCTCCCTTATACACGCCCGGGAGTAACAGCCTAGCTAGATCCCAGAAGAGGACATTGCAGCCAGCCCTGAAGAGACAAGATAAACTAGGGTCAGATGGAAGGGGAGGAGGTCCTCCCCCATCAGTGGACTTGGAGGGGGGCAGGGAGGAGATGAGGGAGGGATGGGGAGAGTGGGAGGGAATGAGGGAGGGGGCTACGCCTGGGATACAAAGTACCTAACCTGTGATTAATATAAAAATAAATAAATTACATTAAAAATATTCAAGCTACTAGGGGGACCTGTCATGTGCCAGGGAACCCCAGATAAAATTATTTTATTTAAAGCAAAGCAAAATAGTGGAATTATTCAGTTGTAGGTACAATCTGATAATTATTGCCAAGGGTCTTTTAACTGATGTTGGGTTTCCTTTAAAATTTGCTTAATCTGGATAATTTCTTAGCCAATTCTTTTATAGAGTTTCTCCTCCCTCACAATGGATACTTCAAAAACAAAAACAACAACAACAAAAACCACTCAAGTTAAAACTGAAAAATACCTTTAAAATTTTCCTGTCAGTCTTTCTTATATCTGCTCCAAGAGGGCCTAAAAGTCTTTTTTGAAAATTTATTCACTTTACATTCCAATTGCTCTCTCATCCCCTCCTGGTCCCACTCTCCCTCCCTCTTTTCCCCTAGTCCTCAGAAAGGAGGAGCACCCCTTCCTTACCAACTAACCATAGACTATCAAGTCTCTTCAGAACTATCTGCATCCTCTCCCTCTGTGGCCTGGCGAGGTTGCCCCACCAGGGAAAAGTGATGGAGGAACAGGCAACAGAGTCCATGTCAAAGACAGCCCCTGCTCCCCTTACTTGGGAACCCACAAGGAGACTGAGCTTCTACATCTGAGCTGGGGTCCTAGGTCCTCTCCATGTATGGTCCTTGTTTGGTACATCAGTCTCCACAGGACCCCCTCTGCCCAAATATATTGGCTCTGTTGGTTTTCATGTGGCTCCTGTTGCTTCTGGCTCTTTCTATCCCCCATTTTTCCGTAAGACTCCCTGCACTCTACCCAAAATGGCTGTGAGTCTCATCATCCGCTTAGATCCCCTGCTGGGTGGAATCTTATCATAAGGTTCCTTTAAGAAGGAGCTATTAAGGTGTGATTGTACTAGGGGCAAGGGCAGATTCTTTCCCTGTTCTTTAAAACTAAATCAATTTTTGATGGATATTTTATTTCTTCTTTTGCTTCTTTTTAAAATTTTTGACTCAAATATAATCACATCATTTCCCCCTCCAGTCCTACTGTTGTCTCCAACCCCATGTCACTCTGACACTCTCTTTCAAATTCAAGGCTTCTTTTTAAAAATTCTGCTTGTTACATATATGTGTAGTAAATATATAAATGTATCCCACTGGGTCCATTTAATATTGCTTGTGTGTATATTTTTTAGGGCTCAACATGAAATTGGATATCCATTGACGGGCTCATTTCTGGGGAAGACAGAATTCCCATCTCTCTGCAGTGGTCTCAGGGCTGGTAGTTCTTCTCCTGGGATAGGGCCCCATGAACATTTGCCCATCTGCATTGGCTGCTATGAACATCATTCAGCTTGTTTAAGCAGTCATATTGTTGAGATTTAATGGGTAGATCCCTGTCATATCAAGATGATACAATCTTGCAGTATACTTTCTGGTCTTGAAAGCTGATTAAGGCTTACAGCCGTGAGAGAAACTCATGATAGTAATAAAGGGAAGATGATCGGCAGAGTGGAAAGAATCGAGGAACAAATGGGCATTGTACTAACTAATGGAAATGAGAGCCAAACAAGAGTGGCTACAGCAAAAATGAAGTAATGAGACATATATGAGATATGTGGTATTAAGTCAATGTTTTCTGTGTTTGAGCTGATAATGGACTTATATCCGTCATATGTAGAGTATACATAGAATTTCCCTTCTCAAAAACACTCTAAGTGTGGACCAGAATGAAATGCTTTGGAACTCCGGGCCTACTGAGTTTCTGAAACTGACCAGCTAGACTTCTGTGGCCTCACACTTTGACATGTTTATTCTCAGTCAAGCACAAATATAGACTAAAGAGTATTAGAAATTTGGGGGAGTTTTTTTTTCATTTTTCAGTGTGCTTATGTATTCATATAAACATAGGTTCACCAGAATTTTTCAGAGATCTTCTTGTCTGTGTAGGCACTACACACACATGTACACACCCACAAACAGACACATACATATACTTAAAATATTTTAAATCTTAAAAAAGAGAGAGAGAAAGAAAAATACCACCACAAGAAATGAGTACAAATTACAGGATGTTAAAGTATGGAAAGTTCTCTTCTTTTAAATATCCACAATTCTACCTGTTGGTTAACAAGTAGAATACACTGTGAGCTAGGCTTGGTTTCCAATGTGCAGGCTCTGTCTGAAATTCTGAGTGTTGTTTCCCCCAAATCACCTCAAATGCATTGCAGATCAGAAGGTAATAGTTTCTTTGAGAAGCTTGTCTATGCTGTTCCTAACTAGCAGAAAAGGCTTTCTGTAGACGCTAATAATTTTCCTTTTATTGAGATTTGAAAGTTATAAGCCTTTCTCTGCTTCTTCCCAGCCAGGTCTCTAGACAAACTTTATAACTTTGCTGATTGCTCTGGACTCCACCTGATATTTGCTCTAAATGCGCTGCGTCGTAATCCCAATAACTCCTGGAACAGTTCTAGTGCCCTGAGCCTGTTGAAGTACAGTGCCAGCAAAAAGTACAACATTTCTTGGGAACTGGGTAATGGTAAGTAAGGATGTCATTCCTATGAATTGATAAAATAAAGGAAAAAAATAAGTTGACTTGAAACATAATCTTAATCAGAGTCTCACATTAGGACCCTGGCCCAGAAAACAACTGAGATGCTTGGCCACTGAGTTGACTGTCACCTTAGAAAGCGTTTCTCTTACTGTGATGAAACACCATGACCAAATGCAACTTGGGGAAAGGGGGATTTATTTGCTTTACATATTCCAAGTCATAGTCCACTGAGGGAGGCCAAGGCAGGAATTCAAACCGGGTAGAAACCTAGAGGCAGGAGGCCATGGAGGGTTGTTGCTTACTCTTATTCCTCATGGCTTGCTCAGCTTGCTTTCTTATGGAAACAAGGTGCCACCAGCTTAGTGGTGGCCTTATCCTCAATGTGCTGGGCCTTTCCACATCAATAAGTAATAACATTTCCTACAGATCTGCCTTCAGCATGATCTTTTAGAGGCATTTTCTCAGTTGAGTTTCCCTCCTCTCAGATAATTCTAGCTGTGTCAAGTTGACATAAAACTAACTAACACAGCTGTCAATATGGTATAAGACCAAAGTAGTTAAAAGCAATAGATTCAATTAATTCACACCACATCGTTCTCTCTGGATACCTCCTCCAGATATGGTGGAAATGCCCCTCATACACACACACACACACACACACACACACAAGAGAAGAAAGAAAGAAGGAAAGCAGGAAAGAAAGAGAAAGAAAGGAAAGGAAAGAAAGAAAGAGAGAGAAAGAAAGGAAAGAAAAGAAAGAAAAGAAAGAAAGAAGGAAGGAAAGAAAGAAAGAAACAAAGAAAGAAAGAAAGAAAGAAAGAAAGAAAGAAAGAAAAAGAAATTCTGATCAATGACTAACAAGTTGGTGGTAAACCACATAAAATCTGAGCTTTATTGTACAGTGCATAGTTTAGGAACATTGGCCCTGAAAGATGATCCTTATGAAATAGCTCATTGGATCCTTGCCAGACGAATTCTTGGAGCGCTGCATGCACTGTACAGGTGCACTTGCTCATATTTATTGCACACTGGAATTTGAAGTTTTCTTAACAAGAAGGCAAAGGAAAAGGAACAAATAAGAAGAAACTCTATATTTTTAGCAGCATCCATCAATGAAGCCCAACTTTCATCCTCTGCTTTCCTCTTCTAGTCTCTCTCATGCCTGGAATAGAGGAAATTTTAAAAGAATTTTGGTAAAAAGTAATAGAAACTTTACTAAAGCAGAGGATAAATGGTTTGCCTTTGATCTGGCTTTGCTTTTCTTTTTAATATATTGTGCTACAGAACTAAAATTAAAAAAAAAACTAAACTAGTTACAGATAAGCTAAAAAAAATCAAAACTTACTCAGATGGAAATGCTCTTTCAGACTTTTGAGCTTTTGGAGTATGACGGTTTGTTCAGCTAAAATAAATATTCATTTGGTATGACTGTAGGAGTTTGGTAGCAAGATCAAGTGAGGAGAGAGGACTACACATATTTCTATACAGTTATGGATTAAGAACTGCCTCCCCCATCTGCCCTTTCCCTCAAACTGTCCTACATAGTTCAGAACCTGAGCAATATACATCCAAAGAATGTTAGTACTTGGCCACAGAGCAGGTGATTCTCGCTGTTCTCCTTTTAAATGCCTCTCTGGGGCTTACCAAAAGAACCATTTGTGGGAGGTAAAAAGCACTGTTATGATGTGCAAACAGGGTTGTAGATGGGGCTAGAAAAGCACAGAACCAAATTCATGATTTAAAGTTTTAACAGAGCAGAAAGTACAAGCTGGCTTATGAGCAGTCGGCAGATCAGTTTGACTCTCTACCGCGCAAAGTTTGAGCAGGGCCTTTTCCCTTTCCTTCCTTTTCCTCTTTTATGTGTTTTCTTTTTAATTCTCAGACATTTCAAGTACATTCTCACTTGTAAACAAAACCTTCCAAGCAGGGCATGATAATTTTCAGGTGTCAGTAAAGTTGGGAGAGAGCAAGTTGTACTCGTACACATCATATATGATCTCTTTTTGTTATTCTCTGTAATTTTCACAAACCCCTGTAAAAATGTTTTTATTTTTTGTCGGTTTTACTCCCATTTTCCTGATCTATGAAGCTCAGTTTACCCTTTAATGTTTCTAGAAAATGTAATTTGTTTTGTAGTTACTGGATACATCTTACTGGTCTTATTGTAAAAGATATTAATACATTTTGTTCACAATTCTCTGTGTGATATATCTCTTTTACTTCCTCAAAATTGTCTGCGTGTTCACCATTTTTGCCTAGATTTGTTTCACCAGTTTTCTTTCTATTTTCTTATCTATGACCTTATCTCATTATCTTTTTTAAGATTTTATTTATTTATTTTAGGCGTATTAGTGCTCTAAGAAGGCAGTAGGGGGTGTAGATGGTTGTGAGCCACCATGTGGTTGCTGGGAATTGAACTCAGGACCTCTGGAAGAACAGACAGTGCTCCTAACCGCTGAGCCCTCTCTCCAGCCCTAACCTTATCTTTTGAATAGAATTAATGACAAGGAATCTGGCCAGTCCTCGTCACCTACCCTTTTATTTGCCCATTTCCTCTTAATAAGCACATTATCTCAAGAACAAGTCCAGTGTTTGAAAACCAAAGCAAACATTGTTCAGTTTTTCCTCCTAGAGTGGCTGGATTTCAAGTGACTGAATCTACTTTTTAATTTCTCCTTTGAAATTGAAGAACAATGAGGCCTACACTTCACCGAAGCAAGGCATACCTAATATCAAGGGACAACAATTAAAGTGTTTAGGACTCAAAGGTCTAAGAAACAAGACGTTTCTGACACAAGATTTTAAGATTTTTATTCTGTAGCTATAAAGTGTGATGTTAAATACCCATAAATTGTAAACTTTGTAACTAATTAATAGTGAGTGATAATTATAATATATTATTTTATGTTCATCATTTGTGAACTGAAATTAAAGAATAATAGAGAATTCTGAAGCTGAGATGCAAACTGGGGAAATATATAAGAATTTCAGTTCAACTCTGCACTATAGAAGTAGTGTTCTTCTTTAGAAAACTGTATTTAACAATAAAAATTACCATAAGATAATGCACTACATTTAATTAAATGACCACTATACTACATTTTGAGTTACAGTATTATAGAAATGCTTATTTCCATAAACTAGTAAAATCTAGGAAATTATTAAATCATTGTCATGTTTTTGTACCCACACTGGGACCATATAAGGTTACCCATAGTTTCTTCTGATTTTAACTATATAATTCAGTTCCTTAGAGTCTATTGAGTCACTTGATAAAACAAAAGTTTTGCCTTTTGCAAACTTAGTCTTTTTTTTTGACTGGAAAAAATATATATTTTTTTTAATTTATTTATTTTTATATCAATCACAGGTTAGGTACTTTGCATCCCACGCGTAGCCTCCTCCCTCATTCCCTCCCACCCTCCCACTCCCTCCCTCATCTCCCTCCTCCCCGCCCCCTCCAAGTCCACCAACAGGGGAGGACCTCCTCCCCTTCCATCCAACCCCAGCTCATCCTGTCTCCTCAGGGCTGGCTGCAATGTCCTCCCCTGGGATCTAGCTAGTCTGTCACTCCCTGGCTTGTATGGGGGAGAGCCAAAGAGTCAGCCATCAAGATCATGACTGAAACAGTCCCTGTTTCCCTGAATAGGGTCTTCAGTCCGACAACGAGCTATCATGGGCCCCATCTGAGCGGGGGTTCCAGGCCACATCCACACATGGTCCTTGATTGTAGAAACCGTCTCATACAAGACCCCTGTGCCCTGCTCAAGCAAACTTAGTCTTTTAAAGATGGTTATTATTTCAAACTAGCTATCCAGCTTCACTCATTTAGTTGGTAAACATTGACTTAGCTTTTAGTCAGAAATAACTATAAAGAATAAATAATATACATACATTTTACTATGTATATGTGTATATATCATAGCTTTCCAAAACCCAAACACAAGTTGAACCACGATTTTTAAACATATTACCAGTTATTTATGAATATAAGTCATAGTTTGGATAAGTGTTTCAGAGGATAAAGTTTTGATATTCAAGCAAGAACAGGAGGGTAAACATAAGGAAAAGGAAAATAAAAAGCTATAGTTTCTACATGTGCTCCTTTCCCACTTCCAATCTGTGTTTCAATGCCACCTTCTTGTCGCTTCCTGCCCCTCACATTCCTATACACATCAACATGATACTTACTTTATGTTTGATATATATGTATTGAGCATAGAACTATGCAAAATATTATACAAGTATGAGGTAGAAATGAAAGAATGTCCTTGGACTCCATGGTGGTTAATCTTGATTGGATAGAAAGTGCCTACAAGATTAGTAAAACATGCTTCCAGTTGTGCCTGCATTTCCAGAAATGAAAACTAAGTGAATGGCCTGCCTGCATGTCCGCACTCAGCCTCCAGAATGGGGGCTCTGTGATGGAGTCAAAGGATAGACGGGCATGCATTCTTGTTCCCACACTCTTTTCCTCCCACCTCAGGCCCAGAGGAAGGTAGTCCATCTGCTATGTATTGAAACCCTTAGTCGAAACCAACCAATCTACTCTTAAAACTGTATCTCTTAGATATTTGTCAGTGATAGAGATTCCAATAAACATACACTAATGCACACACGCACATACTTGCACATATTCATGTGCACACACATGCACTCATGCACACATACACACACATAAATATACAGTTATGATTGGCACCAAGAAGGATTGTTAGTAAAACTACTAGCTGAAAATATGTCTCAGAAGCTTTTGTTAACTGGTTTTGAGAGGATTGTAGTTGTGCACTGGAGAAACCATAGAATGATATAATCAGAGTCTGGTGAGTGATTCTGGTGGAAGCATTGAAGACCAGAAAGCCCACAGGACTGTGGATAGTAAAGACTATGCTTCTGATATGTCACATAGGGGCAAGAAATCCATTGTGAACTGTATTGAAAGCTATTCATGTTACACTGTGGCAAAAAATAATAATAATAATTTTTGTCCATTCCCTGATACTTTGTAGGGCCTTAAATTAAAGGTGATGGACTAATTAATCTGGCAATGGAAATTTTATTTTGGCCAGCCCTAAATTCAGGCTATAGGAAGAGGGAGTTACCTTTGTCTGTGAATATTTTTTAAAGAGTGATAACATATAATTGCATAAGGACAATAAAGATACCTTGAGAGTGTCTGGGAAGCTGACCAACCCTACCCACTGCAGAACCAAAGGTAGAAAGTATTTTGCTTTGAGAAGAGAGCTTGGGCTGTGCTGTCAGCGCAGAGCCTTCTGCAGAGTGTTGCCAAACATCCAACCAACCAGCAGCTTAGGCTGCTGAAGCCATGGTCCAGGAGAGCCAAGCAACTGCTTGAGCTAATAGCATATCTTGGTATTGTCCTTCTGTTGCTAGATTTTAAGGCAAACACAACACAAGACTTACAGGTCATGGAGTCTTTCACCCAGATTTCAGCTGAAAATCTGAAAGGCAGGCCAATGTAGAACAGGGATAGGTTCTTTACAGGGGGTCCCTGAAAGAACAAAATGCAGGAAGCTATGAGAGTGAAGCTGAAGGTGTGTTGGAGATTGCAGGGAACTGGAGAGTTTAGAAACATGGAACACTTGCCAAGGAAATCCACAGACAATGAGGAGAATCAGCTTAGGAGAGTCAGGTGGGCTGAAATTCACAAGGCAGCAGGGTTTGAAGTTCATATCACACCACCATGATGATGGGCATGGATCCACAGTATATAAACTTTGCTCTACTAGATTTCAGTCTTAATTTGATTCCATCCCTCCCTATATACCTGTTCTTCCCTTTAGCCACTGTATACTGGAAATGTTTAATTCATTTTTTTATTTTATAGAGGCTCACAGTTAAATGTTTATTTTGACTCTTGGTAAAAACTTTGTATTTGAACTTTTGAAGAGTGTTAGAATTGTTGAGTTTGGTAAAGGTTTCGTGTATTTTCAGAGTGAATATATAAAGAAGTGTGGCCTCCAGTAGTTTATTACCTAAAACTAGAAGAGGATAAACTTAAAGCTAGTGCTCATTGCTACTATAACTGAAGGGCCTTTTTAATTTGGAAAGACTAAACTAAAAATCATGAAAATTGTTAAAACTCTAACGTATGCTGTGGATTGAAATGCACATTAGTTTGCAAAAGTACTGATAAATTAATAGATTTAAAATATTTTAAAACAGTGTAGAACTGATAGTGAATGTTTACAGACAAGTGACTTTAGTGACACAATGACTTCTCTAGCTGTGGTTCACACGCAAACAAGAATACAATACAGCCTTTTTTGCTTATAATATTGACTATGTACCACCAGGTGACAGTTTAGAAGACATGAGGCCAAATTTTGAATCTTCTTTAAAAGACTTTAAGCCATGATTGTGATTATGTCGCATGTAGAAAAAAACGAAACCACACAGAGAGAATAATTGGAGAAGACATTTGCAGAAGTTCTGAGAAGAAATAAAGAGGGGAATGAATATGTGGAATAGGCAGGATGTTTAAGCTGATAAATTAACTCAATATGCTACTGCAACTATGAATGCATAATCTTGTCCATACTCCTGTATAATACAAAGAGTATGCCATAATAAAAATTATACACTTTAGTGCCAAAATAATTTATCAAAATTAGTTTATCAGCTGTAACAGTATCCCAAACCAAGACAAGACCTCTATAATGTGGGAAATTGAGTATGAGTTTGTGTTGTGTACGTGCCTGTGTGTGCTTGTGTATGTGCCTATAGGAAGAGAACATCAACTATTCATGTTCTGTGTACTACAACTCTCTGTAGTATTAAAATTGTTCTAAAATACTAAAAGGAAATACACTAAGGAAAGCAGATTTTGAATGATGATGGAAGCAAACACCTTAGAAAGGTGAGTATAAGTTTTAGTGTTATTTTCACTTCACATTAGACGCAACTAGAAGCAGTTAAAAGAATATTGTTCAACAAGAATTGACATAAACACATCTCAAAAGAATGCATGCCAGTGAGCACATGGAAGCATGTTTATCATCATTAGCCACCATAGAAAAGTAAATCAGTTTTTCCACACTCGGTATGTTAGCAGTAGTTTTTTTCCCATACAATATTTATTAAGCTAAGGAAGTTTTCATTCTGGTCAAAGATTGAGGGGAGGATTTACCATTTGTCAAATGCCTTTTTGTGTTTGCAAATATTGATGTTGTACTCTGGTTGTTTAATCCATCAAAACAATAGTTTATATTCGTTGGATTGATATTAAATCAACCTTGCATTCCTGGCATTAGCCTCACTTGGGCACACTGTTTGGCTTCTTTGTATATGCTGTTGAAATTGGCTTGTATATATTTTGTGGAGAATTTTTGCTTCTATGTTTATGAGGAATATTCATTTGTAGTTTTCCCTTAATGTCTCTGTCTACCAGTGGTAACAGAAATATTTACTCATAAAATGAATTTTGAGGCATGTTCCCTTCCCCTCTTTTCTGGAAGACTGGCAAAGAATTGGTATTTCTTCCAATCCTTAATGAATCTGCTTGAGTCTCCACTTCTTTGAGAAAAGTTGTCTTTTTAATTACCAATTCAATATATTTTTATTTCTTCTATGTTTCTTTAGAGTTTCTACTTTCTTTGAATCTGACACCTTGTTTATTTTGTGAAAGAGTCTCTCTGTGTCTTAGGCTAGCCTCAAGCTTGCTATGTATCTCGTGCTGGCCGTGAACTCATAATTCTTCTTCCTCAGCCTTAGTTATAGGCATGATCTACCAAACAAGACAAAGTCAGTTTTAATAATGTATATCAACCCGTTGTCTAAATCATGTCCACAAAGCTATTCTTAATAGTCCTTTACCAGTTTAGCTGCCGTTTGAGTTCTTTTATGGTCTTACATTATTAATTCTGTTAATCAGTGACTTTTCTATTTTCTTCCTTAGTCAGTCTAACCTAAAGGAGTGTCAGTCAATTTTTCAGTATTGAGGTTTTTTTTTTTCAATTTATTTAGCTCTTTTATTTTTAGAGATTATAGTATAATTACATTATTTCTCCCATTCTCCTTGCTTTCTCCAAGCCCTCTCATATATGTTGCTCTTTCAAATTCAATTCTTCATTAATTATTGTTACATGCATATATGTGTGTGTGTATGTATATTTTTTCTTGTTCTATATAATTTCACTTTATCTAGTTTTGGGGGCTGATCATTTTGTATTATAAAACCAGTTGGTATGCTCTTCCTTGAAGAAGTCTATTTCCCCACTCAACATTCCTGAGTTGCCTGTACTCCTTTTGTTTAGGATTGAAGCCTCATGGATCTCCCTGTCTACTTTGACATGTCTTTGTTCATCTCATGTTTAGAAAGTCATGTTGGTATGATTTCTTTCTGGCGTATGTGAATGAAAAGACTAGAGTATGTTGGGCATCACCCTCTACTTTTGTTCATCTCATCACCTTGGGACAAGTCCTCACTGTGCCAGAAGCTTCACTTTTTTTCCTGCTAGGCTGGGTGGCCATCAGCCACTCAGTTCTACTTGCCTTCATCTGCAATACTGGGCACAGGCATGCACAGCAATGGCTTATATCATAGGTGGTAAAGGTTTAACCTCAAGTCTTCTCAATTGCAAAGTCTTCTTACTCAGGCTTTTTTCTAGTCCCTTTTATTTTTTTTATTTTTTTGAAAATTTATCAGAAAAGTGTATGTAAATATTTTGAGCCTGTTTTTTCCCTCACCTCCTCCCAGATTCTCCCTAACCACTCAGCTTCATGTTTTATCTTCCTCTCTTTCTCCCCAAAACTCCACAAACACAACACATCAAACAAACAAAGATAAAAACTTGCCAAACAAAGAGAAACCAAGAGCTCACAAAATCCAGACTTAACCAAAACAAACCAAAAACATGGAGTTTGTTTTGTGTAGGCCAACTACTTCCCCCTGGGCATGGGGCCTGCCCTGAAGTGTCACTGATAATGCTTGGTGAAACTCAGTTGGAAAAACTGTTTTGTTTTGTTTTGTTTTGTTTCCTTTGCCAGCAGTTTCAATTGCAAACAGCATCTTAGTTATAGAAGGCACCCCACATCTGCTTTCCCTCTCAGTGCTGGGATCCCATCTGGTTTGAACTTGAGTAGGTCCTATGAGTGCTGCCACAGTCTCTGGGAGTTTATATATGCATCACTTCTGTTGCATTTGGAAGACGCTGTGTCCTTGGAGTCATCACTACCTCTGGCTCTTACAATCCTTCTGCCACCTCTTCTCTGTACATCCCTGAGTCTTGCAGGGAGCAGTGTGATGAAGGAGTGCTAAAAGGTCTCTCACCCTTGCACATTGTCTAGTTCTGGGTCTTTGTGTCAAATTTCATCTGCTAGAAGAAGAATCTTCTCTGATGTGGGTTGGGTGAGGCACTGATCTATGGGCATAGCAGTATATCATTAGGAGTCAGTTTATTGTTCTGTTCCTTTGGCAGAATATAGTAATAGGTTTTGGTCTAGGCCCAGGACTTATTCAGTCTCAGGTTTTTCGCCACATTAGCAATTAACCTAATTCCATGAGATGGAACCCCCATATCTTTTTTAATTTTTTAATTTAAATTAATTAATTTATTTATTCACTTTATATCCCACTGATAGTCCCCTTTCTCTTCTCCTCCCGATCCCACCCTTCCTTTCTCTTCCCTATTTCTCCACCCCTGTTCCTCAGAGAAGAGAAGCCACTACCCAGTTCATCAAGTTGCATCAGGACTGAGCTCATCTTCTTCCCCTTAGGCCTGGCAAGGCAGCCCTGCCAGGGAGGGGGTGATAAAAAAGCAGGAAATAGAGTCCATGTCAGAGTCACCCCCAGCTCCCCTTACTAGGAAACCCACATGAACCCTGACTTGCCCATCTGTTACATCTGTGTAGGAGGCATAGGTCCAGTCTCTGGTTGGTTGGTGGTTCAGTCTCCATAAGGCTCACTGGGCCCTGGTTAGTTGGCTCTGTTGGTATTATTGTGGAGCTCCTGGCACCTCCAGGTCCTTCTATCTTTTCTTCTACTTTCCACAAGACTCCCTGTGCTTCCCCCAATGTTTGGTGTGAGTCTCAGCCTCTGTTTCAGTCTGCTGCTGAATGGAGCCTCTCAGAGTAGCTATACTAGGCTTTTGTCTGTGAGCATAACAGAATATATTAATAGTGTTAGGGGTTGGCTCTCTCCCATGGAGTGGGTCTCAAGTTGGGCCAGGCATTGGTTGGACATTCCCTCAATCTCTGCACTATCTTTATCCCTGTATATCTTGTATGCAGGGTAAATTTTAGGTCAAAGTTTTTGTGGGTGAGCTGGTTTTCCTATCCCTCCACTAGGAGTCCTGTCCAGTTAGAGGCTGTCTTCTTCAGTCTTCATGACCCTTGGTACTAGGAGTCTTAGCTAGAGTCACGCCATATCCTCCCAGGAGCTTACCCTGTCTTAGTTCTCCAGCTTGTCACAGAGATGACCCTGCCTGTGGTTTCTCTTCTCTCTGTAGGCCCTCTGTCCTCTCAGCCCTGCTCACCCCAAGTCTGGTCTCTACCTTCATTTCTCTCTGTGTTCCCTCTCCTACTTGGTTACCTCTCTTCAACCACTTCCATTGTCTATTCTGTTTCCCCTTCTGAGTGATATTTAAGCATCCACCTTTTGTCCCCCTTATTACTTCTTTTTGTCTGTGAATTGTAATATGTTTATCCTGTACTATATGACTAAAACCTGCTTAAAAGTGAGTACATACCATGTATGTCTTTCTGGGTCTGGGTTACCTCACTCAGGATGATCTTTTCTAGTTTCATCATTTGCCTGCAAATTTCATGATTTCCTTGTTTTTGATAGCTGAGTAGTTTTCCATTGTGTAAATGAACCACAATTTCTTTATCCATTCTTTAGTTGAAGGACATACCTGAACACAATAAAGGCAATATACAGCAAGCCTATAGCCAATATCAAATTAAAGGGAGAGAAACTTAATCCCACTGAAATCAGGGACAAGACAAGGCTGCCCAGTCTCACCATATCTCTTCAAATAGTACTTGAAGTCCTAGCCATCTTACCAAAGCAATCTACAGAGTCAATTCAGTCCCCATTAAAATACCAACACAGTTATTCACAGACCTTGAGAGAATGATTCTAAACTTTATATTGAAAAGCAAAAAAAAAAAAAAACAAAACAAAAAACCAGAATAACTAAAACAATCCTATACAAAAATAGAACTTCTGGAGGTAGCTCCATACCTCACTTCAAGCTATACTACAGAGCAATAATAATAAAAACTGCATGGCACTGGCATAGAAATAGGCTCATTATGGTTTCTACAATCAAGGACCATGTGTGGATGTCCTGGAACCCCCGCACAGATGGGGCCCATGATAGCTCGGTGTAGGACTGAAGACCCTAGTGAGGGAAACAGGGACTGTTTCAGTCAAGATCTTGATAGCTGACTCTTTGACCCTCCCCCATACAAGCTGGGGAGTGACAGACTGGCTAGGGGAGGACATTGCAGCCAGCCCTGAGGAAATAGGAGGTCCTCCCCTGTTGGTGGACTTGGAGGGGGCGGGGAGGAGGGAGATGAGGGAGGGAGTGGGAGGGTAGGAGGGAATGAGGGAGGGGGCTACGCCTGGGATTCAAAGTACCTAATCTGTGATTGATATAAAAATAAATAAATTTTTAAAAAAGTTATAAAAAAAGAAAAGAAATAGGCTCATTGATCAATAGAATAGAATTGAAGACCCAGAAATAAACCCACACACCCATGCACATCTGAATTTTGACAAAGGAGCCAAAACCATACAATGGAAAAAAGACAACATCTTCAACAAATGGTGTTGGTCTAACTGGATGTTTACATGTAGAAAATGCAAACAGATCCATGTTTATCACCTTGCACAAAACTCAAGTCCAAGTGGATCAAAGACCTCAACATAAAGGCAGATACACTAAATCTGCTAGAGAGAAAGTGTTTAAGAGCCTTGAACTCATTGGCACAGGAGACAGCTTCCTGAATGAATACCAACAGCTCAAGTTCTAAGATCTACAATTAATAAATGGGACTTCTTGAAACAGAAAAGCTTCTGTAAAGCAAAGGACACTATCAATAGAACAAAACGGCAGTCTACAGACTGGGAAAAGGTCTTCACCAACCCTACATCCAACAAAGGTCTAATATCCAGAATATATAAAGAACTCAAGAAATTAAACATCAACAAACCAAATAATCCTGGGACAGGATTTAGGGACAGGAATTCCACAAGGAGATACCTGGTGATACTGAGACTCATAGCAAATTCTGGGCAGATTGCCAGAAACCTTATGGAAGAAAAGGGAGATAGAAAGACCTAGAGGTAACAGGAACTCCACAAGGAGAACAAGAGAGCCAAAACAAAACAAACAAAAACAAAAAACAAAAAACCTGGGCCCAGGGGAGCATGAAGAGACCGATACTCCAACCAAGGACCATGCATGGAGAGGACCTAGACCTCCTGATTAGAGGAAGCCCATAGGCTGCTCAGTTTCCAAGTAGGTTCCCTCGTAAGGGGATAGGAGCTGTCTCTGACATAAACTCAGTGGCTGGCTCTTTGATCACCTCCCTCCGGCAGGTACCTTACCAGGCCACAGAGGAAGATGATGCAGTCAGCCTTGATGAGACCCACTAGGCTAGGTTCAGATAGAAGGGAAAGAGGTCCTCCCCTATCTGGGGCTAGGAAAAGGGCATAGGAGGAAAAGAGGAAGGGTGGGTGGGGCTGGGAGGAGAAGAGGGAGGGGGCTGCAGAGGGGAAACAACGTGAATAAATTTAAATAAATAGGTAAATACGTTTTTTTAAATGAGATACAGAGCTAAACAGAGAATTCTCAACAAAGGAATATCGAATGGCTGAGAAACACTTAAAGAAATGTTCAACGTCCTTAGTCATCAGGGAAATGAAAATCAAAACAACTCAGAGATTCTATCTTACACCCATCAGAATGGCTAAGATCAAAAACTCAAGTGACAACACATGCTGGAGAGGATGTGGAGAAAGTGGAACACTCTGCCATTGCTGGTGAGAGTGCAAATTTGTACAACCACTTTGGAAATCAATCTGGCACTTTCTTAGAAAATTGGGATTAGCCATACCTCAAGACCTAGCTATACCACTCCTGAGCATATACCTGAAAGATGCTCCACCATACAACAAGGACATTTATTTGTAATAGCCAGAAACTGGAAACAACCTAGATGTCCCTCAGCTGAAAAATGGAATAAAGACACTGTAGTACATTTACACAATACCATTACACAATGGAATACTATTCAGCTATTAGAAAGAAGGAAATCATGAAATTTGAAGACAAATGGATGAAACTAGAAAAAGATTATCCTGAGCGAGGTAACACAGATCCAGAAAGACACACACGGTATATACTCACTTATAAGTGGATTTTAGTCATAGAGTACAGGATAGACATACTACAATGCACAGACACCAAGAAGATAAGCCCAGTGGGCATCTCAGGCTTCATGTGGGCCCACTAGTTCAGGCAGTGGGGGATGTCTCTGACATATACTTCGTTGCCGTCTTTCTGATCACTTCCCCCTGATGGGACTTTCCACAAGGGAGGAAGACAAACTCAGTCCTTAAGTGAATAGTTGAGCTGGGTGTCTAGGTAGGGTGGTTCCCCTATTATGAGGAATAGGGGAGAGGGGTTGCAGGAGGAAGAGTGATACTGGGAAAAGAGGAGAGAGGGACCTATGACCAAGATGTAACGAATTAATTAATTTTAAAAAAGGAATGTACAATATCCTTAGTCATCATGGAAATGCAAATCAAAACAACTCTAAGATTCCAACTTACATATATTAGAATAGCTAAGATCAAATACTAAAGTGATAACACACACTGGCAAGGATGTGGAGCAAGGGGAACACCCCTCCATTGCTTGTGGGAATGCAAAGTTGTACAACTACTTTGGAAATCAATCTGGCATTTTCTTAGAAAACTGGGATTAACCATACCTCAAGACCTAGCTATACCACTCCTGAGCATATACCCAAAAGATGCCTCACCACATAGCAAGGAGAGAATGAATGCATGCATTTCTACTATTCTTCTCACTTTCTCCACTCGTAGATAGACCAGGACACAAACCCTAGAAGGAGTGCCATCAATAGTGGTTTAGATCTTCTCACATCAAGTAACATTATCAAGACAATCCCTGACAAACAAGCCCTCAGGACACCCTAGGTGATTCTAGACAGTGTCAAGTTGACAATTAAAACCAACCATCACAAAAATCAAATGTGTTGATCCAGGGTGTTTCTGGTAGCACTCACTTGTTTTGGAATCACATGACTTGGTTCTGAACACATACCGCACATGCTTTGTACTCTACTTGCCTTTGTGCTAAGCAACTTGAATGCTTAGCCTGCCTATCATACCTCAGCTCAGATGAAAATAGTCTGTCCTATAAATTTCCTCTGAAATACAAAGATTTCTGTTCTTACAGAAAAACATTGATACGGTAATTATGGTAGACAAAGACTTCTAATCTTTTTGTGACATCTCTCCTCAGGATGTAAATATTAAATGAGTATAATCCCCAGATTGTATTGTATTAGAAATTTGATTTCAAAGCATGATAATTTAGTTGCTGACTTGAGTTTCAGTTTTAAAATTATTAAGTTCAGTCCTGGAGAGATGGCTCAGCAGTTAAGAACACTTTCTGCTCTTCCCGAGATCCTGAGTTCAATTCCCAGCAACCACATGGTAGCCTACAACCATCTATAAATGATATCTGGTGTCCTGTTCTAGCGTGCAGTACAGAACACTGAATACATAATAAATAAATAAATCTTTTTTAAAAAATTGTTAAGTTAATTTTGCTTGGGATGAGGAAGAATTTTCAGTAACTTTCTGATATGGCCACAAACATACTTCTAACATTTTGTACTTTTATTTATACAAAGAAGTATTCTAAATGTTGATGATTATACAATTAAAGTATCAATTGACTCTAAAAACATTGAAGATGCATATGTTCTCCAAGATCAAATATCCAAGATTTAATACTTTTTATTTGTTTGTTTATGTGAATGGGTGCTATACCAGCTTTATCACCGTGTGCATGCAACACCCATGGAGGACAGAAGGCGGAGTCAGGTCCACCTGGGGCTGGAGTGAACACAGGTGTTCAAAACCATGTCATGGTGGGGTTGAACCCTGGTCCTCTTAAAGAGTAACCAGTGCTATTAACCTCCGAACTTCCAGCACCTAAGGTTTAATTCTTTATGTAAAATAAACATGCCATATATCTCTTTAGTATGTAATTTACTTTCATTTTTCACAACTGGTAAAACTTTTGTGTACCAGAGAATAAAAATTATATGCTTTTTTAAAAAGATGTATTTATTATTTTTATTCTATGTGTATGAGTATTTACTGGCATATATGTGCATGGAGGCCAGAGAGGGCATGAGATACCCTACAACTGATGTTAAACATAGATGTCAACTGCCATGTGGGTGTTGGGGACCAATTTAGATCCTCTCCCAGAGCAGACAGCCAATGCTTGTAATCACAGAGCCCCTAAATTAATTTCTTCATTAGTATCAGTAACTGATTATACAGATATACATGAGGTCACTTAAAATTTGTGATGAGTTAACTCCTCACCATCTGATTGAAGCAGTATTAATAGAGAAACTTTGCTCCAGGGTAGTGTTTCATAGAATTTTGACTATATTATCCCTCAATTTTTTACCTCTACTGTTGCTGATAAAAACTCAAAGTGCAAGGAATCCTATGAAAGAAGGGGGAGTAAGACCTGGAGAGGAGAGGAGCTCCACAAGGAGCACAGGAGTCTTTTCTAGGACTGATATTCCAACCAAGGACCATTCATGGAGATAACCTAGAACCCCTGCTCAGATGTAGCCTGTGGCAGCTCAATGTCCAAGTGGGTTCCCTAGTAATGGGAACAGGGACTGTCTCTGACATGAACTCAGTGGCCTGCTCTTTGATCACCTCCCCCTGAAGGGGGAGCAGCCTTATGAGGCCACAAAGGAAGACAATGAAGCTGTTCCTGAAGAGACCTGACAGGCTATGTTCAGATAGAAGGGGAGGAGGACCTCCCCTATCTGTGGACTTGGAGAGGGGCATGGGAGGAGATGATGGAGGGAAGGTGGGATTGGGAGGGAATAAGGGAGGGGGCTGCAGCTGGGATACAAAGTGAATAAACTGTAATTAATATAAAAAAGTAAAAATTTAATTATAAAAGCTCAACTATTAATCTCATTTTTCTCTATATGATAGTCATTTTAGTTCAAGAGTTTCCATTTGATTTTTTATAGTTGCTTTATATCCTTGTTTTTTCCATTTTAATATTTTCCGTTAATTCTTTTATTCTCTTTAGCTCTTTGAACATATTTATAATTTTGACATTCTTATGTGACAAATAATTTAATGTTAAAGTCTTCAAAGAAACAGTTAATATTGATTGCTCTTTTCTCCTTCCTTGTACATTTTTCCTTTTCATGCTTATAATCTTGATGTTGAAAGTCATGCATTTTAGGTAATATGTTAGAGGAATGCAGAATTATTAGTTGTCCATCCTGGAGGTTGAGCTTATTACCTTTAGTTCGGCTTCTTAGTTACCAGAAGTCATGGTCTAGTCCCCCACTCTTGCATCAGGTAATTACTGGCATCTCCATCTAAAACCCTCCACCCCTTGGGGACTGGAGAGGCGGCTCCGTAGTTAAAGAGTGCTGTCTGTTCTTCTAGAGCATCCAGGTTTAGCTCTGGCACCCACAGAGTGGCCGAGAACCACTTTTAGCTCCAGTTGCAGGGGTGTCTGACACCCTCTTCTGACCTCTGAGGACACTGTGCACATGGTACACAGACATACATGCGACAAAGCACCCACACAAATTAAATGTTAAGGTCAACTACCTGCAAGTTATCTTTGCATTGATATAACTTAATGATGAGCTAGTAATTGAGTAAAGTTTGTGCTTGCTTAACTTGAGCCAGTAAGGCAAGGCCAAATTGATGGGCTGATAAAAGGGGAACACAGTAAATACTTGGGTAGTAACACGTCTTCTTGTGTCCAGGGCTCATATCCATGTGGGGGTATAGAGATAGCTAAAGCTCTCTATAGCTCCTTCTAAAAATAGCAGCCTTTAGGATTAAAGGATGTAAGAAAGGTTATTAATTTTTCACTGTGGTGGCTGTCTTATTTCTCCAGATTTCTTTTAAAATTTCATATGAGCCTGATAATCTATATCCTGTCCTTCCAGAATCGCAGCTTCAAACTATGAGATAGTGGCATTGGGGCCTGTCTAGTCAGCTACCTCTAACCCTAAGGACCTGCTGCTTGGACTTTTCATATCTTTCCAGTGCTAAACCGAGGGAATGTGGTTTTGCTCAAAATTATTTCACTCGACTACTTTGTTACCAGGGAACATCCAATTCCTAATTTTTTGCACAATAATCATATTTAAGAATGTAACCATTCTTACCACATCTATTAGTTTTATAGGCTTTACAATAACAAATTACTGTGACTTAAAACAAAAGAAAAAATTCCCCTTACTGTTTGTGAGCCAACATAATCAAAACATCAGCATGGTTGGTTTCTTCTGGAAGTTCTGAAGGAGAATCTACTCCATCCCTCTCCCCTAGCTTCTGGAGGCTGTCAGAATTCCTTAGCATACTAGCATCTCTCCCAGCTTTGTGCTTGTCATCACATAGCATTTTCCCCTGTGTCTGAAAGCCCTTTTTCTTTGTGTTACAAACACAGACGTTATTAGATGTAGGGCCCACTCTAATGCTGACTACATATTAACATCACATCCTCAATGACTCTAATTCCAAATAAGGTCATTCCGAAGATCTGGTACACAAGTTTGGGGAAACAGTATTCTATAAAGTGTACCATCATTCCATAATATTATTTGAAAATAAGTACAGTCCCTATTGTGAATCAAATGATATTTTATAAATATAAGTTTGGAAATGAATGGAACCGCAAGCTGGCCTTACTAACGTTACTGTTTCTGAGTTCCTTAAGATAACTTATATCCTCTTTTGTTATTTTATTCATGCTAGTAAGAAAGGGCTGGCACAACCTTGCTAGTCTCCATTCTAATTTATATGTCTGTTTTTAATCTAGAGCCAAATAACTATCGGAGCATGCATGGTCGGGCAGTAAATGGTAGCCAGTTGGGAAAGGATTACATCCAGCTGAAGAGCCTGCTGCAACCCATCCGGATTTACTCCAGGGCCAGCCTGTATGGCCCCAATATCGGACGGCCCAGAAAGAACGTCATTGCTCTCCTGGATGGGTAGGTCAGATTATTGAGCTCTCTTACAGCATTGTTCATTAAATATAATGGAATGAAGTGTTTGTGTCTATTTTGGTCATTTACAGCTTTAGTAAGAAAGCAGAGGTTTTCTCATAGTGGTTTACTCCTAAACTCAACAAACAGTAGAACTCATCTTGAGGGCTTCTAGAGTCAAGAGTAGGGGGAGGCATATCTTAGGCTCTAGGTGGCTTGAACAAAATGCAATATTTGCAAAATTATCTTTTAACATAAGATTTCATTGCATCATTTCCTATTTTTAAAAGGTTGGAAAACATTACAAATATTTACAAATTAAAGTAAAAGTGAATTAATGCTTCAGTAGCAGACACTCTGAAGAATTGTTATCACTTGCTTAATTTTGACTGATCTGACAAACATCTTTTGTTCATTGGTGCAAAGTATGTTAAATGTTCTCTAACTCAGTTCTGGCAGTGGGCCAACCCCAAATCGAATAACAGACATGTGCATGCAGATTTGGTCTAGTTGCACAGGGTTAGAAGAATGACCACGAATTTGTTGCCAGTAAATAGGGAGCATTAGAATTAAAGGGAGACACAGTACAGCAGGAGAGGCTTAATATAGATATATGCTGAATCAAGGCCCAAAGACAAATTTTAACTAGAGCAAAAATAAGAAGAATGACTTGGGAGATTCATGTGTTATTTGTGGCATTTAGATAGTTAGCCCTACAGTGTAATTTGAATGCAATAGTTTGTGATGTATTGTGCAGACTCAGACCAACCAGTCAGATACATGCTGTGCAAGCATAGACAGAGAAAAGAAAGAAAAATGGTCTCTCCTGAACGGCTGTGTGTCTCAATAGCTCACAGGACTCGTATCTTCTCTGGTTACTTAGTTTTGATTTGAGCTTATAGACATTGCAGGCTTTACTGGATGTTTGGGGAAGGCACGGGGATTTATATTATAACAACATCAGCAAAGCAAAGTTTATTATTAGTCATTTTTCTCTATATATGTCATTGAATTTTTATTTAAACTACTTTTCTTTTTTACTTTATTTCATTTATTATTATTATTATTTACAATTTATTCACTTTGTATTCTGGTTGTAGCCCCTCCCTTATCTCTTCCTGGTCCCTCCCTCCCTCTTCCACTCCTATCTCTCTCCCCTAGTTCACTGATAGGGGAAGTCCTACTGTCTGACATAGCCTATGGTCCCATCAGGACTGCCTGGATCCTCTTCTGTGCACTGGCTAGGTTGCCCCACTAGGGAGAAGTGATCAAGGAGCAGGCAACCGAGTTCGTGTCAGAGACTGTCTCTTCTCCCCTTACTAGGGAACCCACATGGAGACTGAGCTATCTGTGGGCTCTATCTGAGCAGGGGGTCCAGGTTCTCTCTATGCATGGTCTTTGGTTGATGCATCAGTCTCATCAGTCCCCCCTCAGCCCAGATATTTTTGGCTTTGTAGAAAAGATCATCCTGAGTGAGGCAAAAAGAAGCAGAAGATACACATGGTATATACTCACTTATAAGTGGATATTAGCCATATGTTATAGGATAAACATACTAAAATCTACAGACCTAAAGAAGCTAAACAACAAGGAGGACCCTAGGGAAGATGCTTAATTCTCATTCAGAAGGGAAAACAGGATAGACACTAGAAGAGAGGGAACAGGATGGGAAACTACCACAGATGTTCTCAGAAAGACTCCGCCCCGTAGGGGAGCGAAACTTTTCTTAATCTACTCTTCTTTCCCTTTCTCCTTTTCTTGCTCAGGAGCAATTTACTTCCTTTTTGTTGAAAATTTTATAGCCCTAGTCCTGCTCACCAGCGTGGGGCTTCCTTCTTCACACTCTCACTGAACTCTTTGCATCTGTGTAGAGAGAAGTAGGACAGAGGTGAAGAGGTTGCTTTCATTTTTTCCCTCTTATACTTAGATATAATAATTTAAAATAATGTAGTTGTTCATATTTTGCAGATAATTGAGAAAATCTAATCACCCTATCCTTTAAGTATATATGGTTATTATTTTAAAACATTCTTTTTCTTTAATGATTTGATTAATGTGTTCCCATTCGACCTACAGTGTCTTTATTAATAGTATGGGGGTGTATCAATCATTTATTCATTCTAATGATATTTCTTGCATAACAGCTATACTCTAAGTAATATGCTAGGAACTGAGAATAATAATAAACAAAACATATACATTCTTTGCCCTTATGGGGTATTCACTAAGTTAGGAGAGACCTACATTAATCAGAAGCATAACACCAGGACAGTATGAAGAAACAGTACATGGTTACATTAATGAGTATGAGCGCTGTGGGTTAATCGAATTGGGGAAGTCATGGAAACATTCCCTTAAAACTATAATGTAAAGAATTATTTGAATGCACAACGTGAGAAGTTCACAGTCTCAGTGGTTATTTTTGCTTGTAATGTTGTAGAATGAAAAACAGGCAGAAAGATCCAGACGATGAAAACTGCCTTGCTGGAAGGCCAGAGCAGCAAGGAAGAGGTGTCAGGCCCTGTGGGCACAATGAAAGACTTGCTGTTCTTCCTAATTGCATTCATGACGACAGAGGATGTTTAAGATGGAGAAGGAAATTATTTATTATTTGAAAGGATGTGTATACTCTGGAAACTAGATTAGAGCGAAAGCAGAAAAATCCATGAGAACATTGCTACAGTGACTTAGAGGGTAAATTACAGGGGTTCAAAGTAAGAGTGGTGGCAGTCAGAAGCAAACTCTGTCAGATATGGTAGCTCACTGGGAAGGCATATAATAATATGTAAATAGTGGTTAAGTGGAAGGTGCCATTTGCTGAAATGAGAAGACAGGAATCCTTCTAAGTAGTTCTGGGAAAGAAACTGTGACTTGGCTTTCATGTTAGGAAACTAAATATAGATGTTGAAAGTATCATTGAATAGGTGCAATGAGGTCAGGTTCTCTGCTTGAGTTCTTTTATTTATTTGGGATGTTCTTAGCACAGAAGTGAAATTTAAAGACGATGTAAGTTAGCATACAAAAAGAAAAGAAAGAGGGTTTAGGTGCCAACCTGGGGAACCTGCATATCGAAAGAAGTAAGAAAACTCGGAAGAGTGGAAAGAGTGAGGCACATGAAGAAAATGACTTTAAATAGAGAAAGAGGTGGTCAACTAATACGTGGTCAACTAAGAGGTGGTCAACTGACAGAAAGTGTCTTCCAATTTAGCGGCGTATAAGATTGTTTATGTCCTTGAGAGACTGCTGGGGACAGTGAGAGCTGAAGGTGGATTGCTGTGGTTTTCAGGGTGTGGAGTAAGAGACGGCAGGCGTGGTATGGGTAAGAATGCTTAGAACAACATTACTGTGAAGAAAACCAAAGATGAACAAAGGGACGTGTGACATCAAGGAAGATTCCTTTTGCAGAATAGAGTAAAATAGGTTTGTAGGTAAGGTATACCCAGAGAGAAGATAAGGGGGATATATATATATAGCCAAAATAAGACATCCTTTAAAGTTAGAAGAGATAAAAGCCCAGAATGATTTACCTTCTAAAGAGGATAATTCTCCATAGTAGTAAAAGGCAAGAAACAAATATTTTTCTGCGTTGAAAAGTTTAAAAAGCCATATTTATGAGGAAAATCTCCTACCACTACAGTAAGTGTAATTAAGATGTTGAGTTTGAATACATGATAGAAACATGAGTGCATGTAAGTTAGTATGTTGGGGGTAAGTTGAACAACTAAGCACAGTGATGAAAGAGAAGAGTGTGCTGTTATTTGAATATGAAATGTCACTCCACATGCTCACGTGTTAAAGGCTTAATTCCTAGATGGTAGCTCTGTCCTAGGAGTCATTAAGAGGCGAGGTCTAGCTAGAGGAAATAGGTCATGGGACAGGAGGGGTGTGTTCTTAGGAGATATAGCTTGCCCAACCCTTTCCTGTTTCTCTGCTTCCCAGTCACTAAGGTATTCTGTTTTACATCAGGCCATAAGCAATGGAATCAACTGACCGTGGACTGAAACTATGAACCCACACACACCCTTCCTCCTTTAATTTATTTCTCTCAGGTGTTTGTCACAGGAACAGAAAATCTGACTGACAAAGCACATGGTAGCATTTTGTACAGGCAGAGGGTAGTTTCTACTTCCTCTTTATCTAAACATGAAATATTAACAACAATGACAACAACAAAAAGACGGAAAAAAGTCTTTTAGGGCAAGGAAAAATATTGATGACATATTTTTTTATGTGCCAAAATGAGGATTTACGTTTCTTAATATATGTGTATGAAATATTTAGTGAAATAAAAGTAGAAAAAAGTATACCAGAAACTTAACAGAACAGAAATGTAAGCACTGTGAGTTCCCAGCTTGTAGCTCTTCCCAGTCCTCTTGGCTGTAGAGGCACAGAGTTATATAGATGGGATCATTTTGATCACTGTATGTTTTACTCATTGTTTCATATGGCCCTTATTTCTGCATATTTTGTATAATTTTAGTTCGTAGTTAAAATAATATATTTCACTGCATTAGTGTACCAAAGTCTACCTAAGCATTCTCCCTCTATTGGGCATTTGAACGGTTTCCACTTTTTGCTTGTAATGTAGTACAACTATAAGTATCTTTATACAAATAGATTTTTAAATTTTTCTTTGAATCATATCCTTGGGCTATAACCAAAATGCTGAGTTTCAGGGTCAAAATATATATTAATTTTTATGGCTTTCTATTTGCTGTCAATTTTCTTTTCAGAATGATCTCACTAGGTGAAAGCTATATTATGTATCATCTCTGAATATGAAACAACAGTGAGCACCAGCAGTATTATTGACATTGTTTAAATTAATGCATGATCATGTTGCATGCTTTGAATTTGTTAACTTCAAGAACTGTTGAATTTTCTCTAATTCTTTGTTGTTTTGTTTCTTGTTTCTCCTGTGAATGAGCAGATATAGGTCAGAGGTCAACATCTGGTCTCTACCCTTTTGTGCTCTCTTCGGTGGGTTTTGTTTGTTTGCTTGCTTGTTCAGGGGTTTGTTTTGTTCTTTTGAGACAGTCTCTCAGTTAAAATGGCCATTGCCATTTCTGCTGGACTGGCTAACCAGGTAAACCCTAAAATCTGCCCGTTTCTGCTCCTTATACCCAGCACTAGAGTTTCAGTTGTGTGCCACAGTGCCCAGATTTTATGTCTGTTACAATCCAAGCTCAGATCCTCATGCTTGCACAGAAAGTCCTTTACCCAGTAGGCAATATCACCAACTTTTTATTTTATTTTATTATTTTTTTTTACAAAATAACTAATACCCAAAAAGCATAAATGGAAAGAAATAGTCAATCTCAGGACTGAAATCAATGAAATAGAAACAAATAAGCAAACAAACAGCAGAGGAATAAATAAATAAAATTAAAAGTTGGTTCTTTGAGAAAAATCAACAGGATTGACAAACCTTTACCCAAATTAACCAAAAGACACAGAGAGAAGACCCAAATTAATAAAATTCAAGATGAAAAAAACAGCCTCTTCAAGAAATGGTGCGGTACTGGTCCACCTGGATGTCTACATGCAGAAAAATGAAAATACATCTGTATTTATCACCCTGCACAAAACTCAAGTACAAGTGGATCAAAGACCTCAACATAAAACCAGACACACTAAATTGGTTAGAAGAAAAAGTCGGAAAGAGCCTAGAACTCATTGGCACAGGAGACAACTTCCTGAACAGAACACCAACAACACAGGCTCTAGGATCAAAAATCAGTAAATGGGATTTCATGAAACTGAAAAGCTTCTGTAAAGCAAAGGACACTGTTGTCTGAACAAAACGACAGCCTACAGACTGGGAAAGGATCTTCACCAACCCAATATCTGATAGAGAGCTAATATCCAGAATATATAAAGAACTCAAGAAATTAAAAAGCAACAAATCAATTAATCCAATTTAAAAATGAGGTATGGAGCTAAACAGGGAATTCTCAATAGAGGAATATCAAATGGCAGAGAAACGCTTAAAGAGATGCTCAACGTACTTAGTCATCAAGGAGATGCA
>CM053762.1:53708612-53766604 GCA_028658305.1 Pachyuromys duprasi | reverse complement strand
TCTCTGAAAGACTCTACCTACCAGTGTATCAAAGCAGATGCTGAGACTCATAACCAAACTTTGGGCAGAGTGCAGGGAATCTTATAAAAGAAGGGGGAGTTAGTAAGACCTGGAGAGGACAGGAGCTCCACAAGGACCAAATATATCTGGGTACAGGCGTCTTTTCTGAGACTGATTCTCCAACCAATGACCATGCGTGGATATAACCTGGAACCCCTGCTCGGACGTAGCCTATGGCTGCTCAGCATCCAAGCAGGTACCCTAGTAAGGGGAACAGGGACTGTCTCTGATATGAACTCAGTGGCCAGCTCTTTGACCTCCCCAACCTTCGTGGGAGGAGCAGTCTAGCTAGGTTACAGAGGAGGATATTGCAGCCAGTCCTGATGAGACCTGATAAACTAGGGTCAGATGGAAGGGGAGGGGACCTCTCCTAGCAGTGGAATTAGAGAGGGGCAGGGAGAAGATGAGGGAGGGAGGTTGGGATTGGGAGGGAATGAGGGAGGGGGCAACAGCTGGAATACAAAGTAAATAAATTGTAATTAATATAAAAAAATAAAAATTTAATTAAAAAACACAAAAAATAAGCTCAGGGCCAGATGGATTCAGCGTATAATTAATTTTACCAGACCTTAAAGAAAAAACAATGCCAATACTCTTCAAGTCATTCCACAAATTGAAACTAAAGAAACATTCCCTAATTCTTTTTACAAAGCCAGTATTACCTGATACCAAACCCACACAAAGGCCCAACAACAGCAACAACAAAAATTATAGACAAATATCCTTTATGAACATAGATGCAAAATTTCTTGATGAAATACTTGCAAGCCAAATTCAAGAACACATAAAGAAGATTGTCCACCATGACCGAGTTTTTTTCATCCCAGAGATTTGGAAATGGTTCAACATACATATATAAATAAATGTAACCCACAACATAAACAGAATTGAAAGAAAAAAACACACCTGATCATCTTATTTGATCATCTTATTAGGTCTTTGACAAAACACAACCTCCCTACATGATAAAAGTCCAGATGAGAATAGGAGTGCAAGGGAAATACCTCAACATAATAAAAGCAATTTACAGAAAGCCCACAGCCACAATCATTCTAAATGGAGGGAAACTCAAAGTATTTTTACTAAAATCAGAAAGAAGGCAAGGATGTCTGCTCTCTCCACCTATTTAATGTAGTGCTTGAAGCCTTAGCTAGAGCAGTTAGACAACTGTAAGAGATCAGGGGGGATACAGAGATCAAGGGGATACAGAGAGGAAATAGTGAAAGAAAAAAATCTTTTTTTTCAGATATGTTGTATGTGTAAAATACTCTGCAGACTACCAGGAAACTCCAATAAATACTTTCAGCAAAGCAGTAGAATACAAAATCAGCACACACAAAAAATCACTAGCCTTTCTATATACAAATGGCACACTGAGAAAGAAATCAGGGATATAGTACCTTTTACAGTACTCAAACCAAGCAAGTGAAAAACTTGTGTAATAAAAGTCTGAAGACGTTGAATAACAAAACTGAAGAAGACACGAGAGGATGCAAAGATTTCCCGTGCTTATAGATTGGTAGGATACGTATTGTGAAATGACCAAAAACAGTCTACAGACTCAGTGAGATAGAACCAAAATTCCAACACAACTTCTCACAGAAGTTGAAAAACGCTATTAATGAAATTACTAAATGTTACACAATGTTCAATAATATTAAACTTCATATGAGAACACAAACCCCAAGATAGCTAAAGCAATTCTTGATAATGAACGAACTGTTTGTGCCAACCGCTGTGCTTACAGTTGTACTGCAAGGTCATAGTAATAAAAACCTTTCAGGAAGGAGGACTTGTTGATCAGTGGAATCAAATTGAAGACCCAGACATAAGTGCACATGTCATGGACACCTGAGTTTTGAGATGAGGTTGTTTTACTCCGTCCTTTCCTCGGACGTTTATCAGGTTGCTACTGAACGTTTTTATTTTGAACTTCTTTGTATCATTCACATCCACCTTCATTTATTTTTATTTGAGACCTTGTCATTTTTCTTTTTAATAATCTGTAGCTGTTCTAAGAATCTAATAATTTCACCATGTAGATTTCTGAGTCATTTTTAAGTGTGACCTCTAGTCATTTCACTTTTGCTTGAAGACTTGAGTTTTTCGGATATATTGTCTCTTGGCCGTTAAGTGTCTCTACCTTTGTACCTTTCAGTCTAGTAACCAGCTGACTCCACTAGACAAACTGCCATCAACCACGCCAAGTTATTGTACATTATAATAAATGCCATACTCTGTTTACCTGTGTGTCTTTTTGTTTGTGTAAATTGTTTGGAAGACTATGTTCTTTTTCTCCTTAACCTCAGATCTTCCCCAAAATGTTCAGGTCAGATTTTGGTGATCTCCTCTGACCTTGCATAACATTTTATTTTTCTACTCTAGCATTTAACAAATTAATGATAATGTGTTTGTTTACACATTTGCCTCCCATAATAGACCGTGAACTATAATCTAGATTTTGCTGCTTTATAGCTTTAGAACTTAGAAATATAGTTAGGTGTCATATTAGCACTTGTTGAAAAAAATAATATCTCTCTATATTACAAATAACTCTTTAAGTTTATATGGTGTGAAAAATAGTGTACATGAATTATAATTTTGAAGCATTATAAATTGTATAAATAATAAAAGCTTTAATATCATAGACTCATGCTAGCTCTTAAGCTTTTGAAAATAGGAATATATAGGACTACCTCCTAGTTAGGATATGAAATGAATTGGAGTAGAGATAGGCTTCTTGTATCTGTGTCATCAGGAAATTGCTTAAAAAATGTTTGCTTTATTGTTTCATGTTGTTGATCAGGACCTGGATAGTTCTAGACATTGTTTGTTTGTTTTTATCTAAACAAATTATATGATTTAGGGTCATATTAGTTTCATCTATTTTTCTTCTGTAAGCTTCTATATATTATCTATATGATGACAATTTATACTAATTCATTACTTTTCTGCCAGGCGATATATTTTTCTTGCTTCAGATGTTCACTATAATTGCTTTATCTCATATTGATCAATATATCATGCACACTCTGGAGGAGTCCCAGTCAAAAGAAGTACTTATTGTATATGTTTATTTAATAGTTAAATCTCTACCTGTGATCTAAAACATTCTAATATCATTTTAAATTTAATAAATACTCAAAGACCACGGTCATAAGAAATCAATACCATAGGAGAAAACTAAAACAAATATAAGCAATTAACCTAAGAGAAATTATAACTCCAGATCAATACTTAAAATATCTTTAATTTAGTATCCTTATATGTATTTAACAAGATATGTACAGCAAGCTAGATGATAAGAATATATATAAATATATATTAATATCTAACATATAAATTTAAAACATTTTTATGAAATATGAATAAATAATCAGAATAAATAAAAACATTTCAAATTAAACATATTCTTTCTGAAATTAAGCTTAGTAAGTATATGGATTATATGCATTAGTGACTAACTCCAAGCTACTAATAATTAATCAATGTCACATTAAGAAAAGAAATAAAAACACTTCCCCCTTGAAGTCATTTAGACAGGGAGTCCAGATTTGAACCCTCTGCTTCATGCTCCCTTCTGTCCTCTGACTGTCTTGCATGAGTCTGAGTCTGTGCCTACCTGAAGGTTGTCTTGTGAATCTGCTTGTCCCTGAGTCTGTGTGTGTGTGCCTCTGTATGTGTGTCTGTTGTGTCTGTGTATGAGTGCCTCTGGGTGATGTGTGTGTGTGTGTGTGTGTGTGTGTGTGCTGTACATCTCTACCAAAGGCTTTTGCTCTGTATTTACTGAATAGCATAGAAAGCATCACATGGGGGAAGGAATGGGGTACTTGACAGAAATCTTTAAAAGAGTTTTACAAGGGATTAAGTTACGCCTCCTACTGATCCCAACTGACTCTGGCCATAAGTGATTGTTTTCAACCTTGATGGTAGATTTTTTGTTTGTTTGTTTTAGTTATTTTTTTTTGATGGTAGATTTTAAGAAATTGCTTTCAACTTCTGTATTTGCTGCTTTCAGCAAGTCATACACATGTATTATTCTGAGTCTGAGTAACTAAAGATTGCAGCTATCTTAGGCTATAAAAGTTAATTGCATGGGAAAGCAAAGGGAAGTAAAGTTGATTGTCACATTGTTCTTTTAAAGACAGGTTAAACAAACAGTTTGATTACACAGTAGGCTAGAAATCTTAATTCATAAGTGGCCTTAAGGTGTATTATTAAGTCTGACTGTGAGGTTCAGCAAAATTTCCAGACTAGTCCAGTATAAGAGATATTTTTAGAATATTGCATCACCACAAATAAAGGTTAGATAATGCTTTCATCTTGTTCTGCTGTAACAGGAAGCCTAAAATTGGGTAATTTATAAAGAGAAACTTCCTTCCTCATAGTTCTACATACTAGAAAATCCAGGACTGAATATGGATACTGGTTTGGATGATGTATTGTCGTAGAAAAAACACAGTGAAAATAAAAATAATAATAATTTGTCAAAATTCAGAGAATTTATGCCTACTTCAGGAGCATTATTGTTCTTCTTTTCCCTCCAATCTATTCACTACTCAGTTTCTTAAAAAAATATATTCTTTAAAAGATAAATTCTTTTGGTGTCAGTCACTAGCTCTTCTGTGGTCTTTAGAATAGCTGCTGAGCTTCTTATTTCACTTTGATTCACAAGACCACAGAGATAACGCTCCGACCACTGCCTAACGACGTGTTTTTATCACTCTCCAAGCTCCCTTTCTCCTCACTCCAGTTTCAGTCTCCAGGATGCTCTCCATCTGCCACATAGCGGGCTCATTCACCCTTCAGCGGCCTTTCTTACATAACCTACTAGTTCATTTTATAATGTGTATAACTATATTTACTATTTGTTTACTAACTGGTTGTAGACTATAAACTGTGAAGGTGTGGGGACTCTCTATTGTATTTATTTTTGCAAAATGCCTACTACTTAGTGTCTCACATTTGTTGAGTAAGTTTGTGACTGAAGAGTGTAAGTTACTAGCAACCATACAGGGTTTCCAGCAGAATCACCTAATCTGAACCCATGGAAGAGCATATAGCCAAGTCTAACTTTCTGCTCCCAAGGTTTCAGAGAACTGTGGAAAATGCTCAAATTAGAACAATGAGGTATCAGAACAGAACTATTTGGTCTTTGCTAAATAGTCAACAAACCAGAAATAGGAAAGTTGACTTTTTTATATCTTGAATTTCTGTCTTTGATTATGTATGATTAAGTCTATTGAGTATCTCATACTGATGGATAACTGTGTATGTCTAGATGATGGAAATCACTCTGTGTTGCTTTAAATATGCTTCTATTGTGACTTTTTGAAACCCTAGGAATTTGTTTTAATTAAAAATTCTTTTCCATGAAATATATTTTTATTATGTTTTCCCTTCCACCAAGTCTTCCCAGACCTTCCTCAACCTGACGTCATCCTCTCCATCTCTTTGTCTCTCTGTTTCTTTCTCTGCCTTTACTGCTACCTCCCTCTCTTCCTCCTCCTCTCCTTTACACTCTCCCTCTCCCAAAAGCAAAAGCTCCCACAAAATAAATCAGAAAACACAAGGAAAAAAACAAAGAAGTCCCCCCCCCAAATGCCAAAACAAAATGAACAGTCTGTAAAACACTCACGAAATTCATCTTGTGCTGGTCAGCTACACCAGGGCTCCCCTGAAGTCTGGATGATATCTGTAGTGACATTCTGTTGAAGAAAACTGATTTTTTTTCCTTTGTTTCAATTGCAAATAACTTCTTCGCTAGAGATGGGACCCCATGTCCATTTCCCACCTCAGTGCTGGGATCCCATGTGGCTTGAGCCTGTGAAGGCATTGTGGGTGCTGCCGTGGTCTCTGCGGCAGTTCTGCTGTGTCTGGAAGACACGGTGTTCTTGGAGTCATCACTGCCTCTGCCGCCCCTTCACATGGATCCCTGAGTCTTGGGGGGGAGACATTGATAAACATCTCTTATTTAGTACTGAGTGCTCCAAAGTTTCTTGCTTTATGTACATTGTCCAGATGTGGATCTCTGTGTCAGCTGCCATCTACTTCAGGAGAAAGCTTTTCTGATGTGGGTTGAGCAAGACAATGATCCATGGGCATAGCAGTATGTCATTAGGAGTCATTTTCTGGCTATGCTCCTTTAGCAGAATAGTAGTATTGGGTTTTCCCTAGGCCCATGATCTATCTAGTCTCAGGTTCTGGGCATAAAGCAAATATGTCAAACCATTTTCTTAAACTTAAAACTTTATTTTTGTCTTCTGATTTTAACGAGGCCACGGGAACAAAGACTTCTGTGCCTTTTCTAAAAGGCAGTCAGTTCTTCAAATGTGTTAGAAGCAAAGAATACGAGCAAAGAAAAAGTATAACATTAGATATTTATTTATTGCCACATCTGTTATGGACATGTCTTCTCAAAAAGTAGCAGTAATTATTTCTCAGGTACCTTTCAGCTCTAACATTTTAAAATTTGATAATACTTAGTTTAGCACACACAAACTTTTCCCAATTGTTTTTTTTTATTTTGTAACATAAACATTGGGGTTTCTCTTGTGCATGTTAACACAGAAGAATGACAGAGTACATTTTGAAATTAGGTGAGAACTGATTATTTACTGACTCGTCAATTTAAGGACCCATTTAATCTTTCCAGTTTGTAAAGTCGAACTATGAGCAGTGTCTTGGTCTTTCATCAAAAATAAATGAGGTGATGAATTGAAAGTGCTTAGCACAGTTCCTGGCATATGTTGACACTAAAAGAAATGACAGCCACAGTTGTTGAGAAGAGATGCATTTAAAGATAAAAAGTGCAATATTTAGTCTAGGGGCTTATTACATATGACTTTTTTGCAGGTTCCAAAGCAATTAGGTAACTGAGTGAGGAAGGAAAATCTAAAGACAAGCTCTATAATGCCATGTCAGTATCATGAGGGCGATCATAGCTCTTGTCTCTGCCTGGAAATCTTGCTTCTGCCACATTCTTTCCTGGAACAGAAGATGCTCAGCTGGGGACAGTTTGGGGTAATTATTACGGTGTTACTCCTAATAATTGTTCTGTTTTATTTCAACTGCAGAAGCATTATGTGACTTCACCAAACTACAAGAGAACAGATGAGAATAATGTATTTCTTTCTTACTCTGTAAGAAAAGAATTTACCTCTTTTGCCTCTAGAGAGAAATCCAGCTTGCTCAGTACTCATTAACAGTGAAGCACTGGCTACTGCTCCCAGCACTGTCTGCTCCCTAGCTGACAACTGTGTTAATGACCCATAACTCTAACTTCCCTCTGCTATTTTTTACTTTTTTAGAAAGCGCTTCTTTCCTAGCTAGCCTAGTTGCTTACCCAAGCTCAGGCTTATGAGTTATCGCTATTATGAAAGATGTATTTCTCTGTTGCTCATGTCAGAGAAGTTAGCAAGGGGCAGGAGTTAGAAAGAACATTGGAGATGGAGCCCAGAGCCCTAGAATGGATGCTTCAAGTTAGCATTTTAAAAGTGAAGTAATCTTGGGAGTAATTCTTCCACACTTTCTTTTCCTCCTAGTCTTGTCCTTACAATTTTGCTTTCTCCTCCAAGAATACTGTTTTCACAGAAGCTGCTAAGACTAGAATTCGTCAAAAGTCTAGCCTACTCTATTAGGCTACTCTATTACTCTGTTGTAGTGACCTGGATAGGAAGCAACTTGAGGAAAGAAAAATTATTTTGGCTTAGGGTTTGAGCCTGGTCCATCATGGTAAGAAAGATACGATGCCAGTAGCATGAGGCTGTTTGTTCACATCTCTGTATGGAAGGAAGTAGAGATAGGACAAGAAACAGGCCACGCTAAAGCCTACCCCAAGTCACCCACTTTCTTCAGCTGGGTGCAACCTCCCAAACTAGCACCACCACCTAGGAACCGAGAGTTCAAGAAGGAGCCTGTGGGAGAAGTTTTACGTGCAAACCGTAAAACCCACCAGCTGCCTACATTAGTTGCACCTTCAGTGATTCTGAAACTGTAGCCTGATTCTGTTTTCATTATAGTCACTATAGAGAATAATGAGTTTTATTACGGAATTCCATGCTTTTTGTTATGTACTTTGATTGTATTGGCCCCTTTTTTCCTCTTCCCCCCCCCTCACCTGTGCTTTGTACCATTCCTCTTCCCTAAACAGTCTCACTTCTATGTTCAGGTCTTTTTCTGAGAAAAAAAAAATGTAAAGTTTATGTTTTGTATTCTGACTTGTTTCAGTTACTCTGATGATTTCCAGTTCCATCCATTTTGCTGTAGAAGACATACATTTTAGTCCTCTTTAGGGCTGAATAAAAATAAATTCACCACATTTCCTCTACCCACTAATTTTTTCATATTTAGGCTGATTCCATAACTTGGTCATTGTAAAAAGCCACAGAAAACATGGTTGTGCTGGCATCTTAGATTCCTTATCGTATAATTTTACTTTTGTGTTTTTAATTTTTTGAAAGCTCTCATAATAGCGTCCTTAGTGATTCCGCTAACTTATATCCCTACCAATAGCACGTGTGTTCTTTTCCCTTATCCTTCCATTGTTGCCACAGTAAACGCTACCCCTGTCTTTCCCTCCCCCTCCCCTTTCTGTGAGACAGTTTCTCACACTGTATTTTAAACGGTACCAAAACTCACCAAATAGCTTAGGCTGGCCTCGATCTCATAGCAGTTCTCCTGTATTGGCGCATTTGCTTATTTTCTTAAGGACTGCTATTCCAACAGGGTTGAAATAGAAATTTCAGTATACTTTTGATTTGCATTTCCCTGATGGCATAAAACATTGACTTTTCATCTATTTGTTGATCATTTGTACTCCTTTTGAGAACATGTCTCTTCAACATGTTTGCACATCTATGGACTTGAGGATTTATGGATTTGAGGCTTGAAGATGATTAATTTTTATAGCTCTTCATTCCAGTTTCCAGTTTATTGGAGTGTAAGGTTTTAGGATTTTCTGATGATTTTCTAGGTATCATTGGTTTCTGTTGTAATAGTCAGTTTTTATTTCTAACCCATAACTTCTCTTTTCCAGCCTAGGTCTTAAAATCCAGTTCAGACTTGCCAAACCAAAATGTATGGAGATGGAACCCAAATACTGTCCTTTCAAACAAACTCTCCAAAGAATTCTTGGTACTTCAAAATATGACAGTCACTACCATGTAAGGGCAGAACAAGTTTTAGTTGTATTTTGTTGATCAAGAAATAGACCTGTAATGATAAGACAACAAGCCATAACCAGGAAAGGACACTCATATACATTGAGTGGGTACACTATACTATCTACTGCCCTTGTTTCTTCATTTCTGTTTCCTGCTAATCATCACAACATCTTTGTTGGATTGGTGCTGTTCTTGTCATATGAAATGATCCAGGGAAGTGAACCTACCCAAATTCACATAGCTGAAGACGGTACCAGGCTTCAGAACAGATACCAGATTTACTTCTGGCTCTGGTGGATTTCTACTCTGAAGTGCTCTTTTCCTGAATTTTCAACTTTCAACTAAAGATGTCCTAAGAGTCAAGAACATAAAATATAACCTTCTTCACTTGCGGCCCACAGTTTTTACTCACTCATTCAGTTTCTTGCCGCAGCTTCAGCTCCTGGAAGCTTTCCTTCCTCTATGAAACTCATAATCATATCCTGATGCATATTTCTTCCTCCCCACCAGTTTCTGCAGCCAGAACAAATCATATCAAGTCAGTTAAAACCCTCTGTGCTTGAATCCAAATCTGTATAACCTCCTTGCAGCATTGTAGATTGCCAAGCCATGCCTATCATAATATTTCTCTAGCCAGCCCCTTTCAGTTCTAGCCAGAACCTTCCAGATGTACTTCAACATTTTCCCTCAAAACCCCTGTTCTTCCAACTTTGTTATTCTCTTACATGTGCTTTCTTGTTTCAGACATTGCCTTACAGCCTCCCACTTCTCAACCCCCACCCCCACCAGAGTCAAATTGGCTTTATCTTGAAGGCCAGTTACAGGTAACAAATGCCTGGCAATCTGTCTTAAGAAAGATTCTTAGTCAATTCCCAGACAGGTGGCAATGTATAGTGATCTACTTCCAGCATCTGCCATGGACTCAGGAAAAGTAGCAGCACAACAAAGGACTACGAATCTGCTCCCTGCATGGTTGTAATAAGGGCTTTAAAGTAGAATCAGGTTTAATCCTTCTCTGTAATGAATTATGTGGGTGGTCTTGAGCAGCTTCTTCGTTTGCCAAAAGAAAGTGATAATGCCGCCATCACCCTTAGCTGATGGTTCGCTTGTGTGAGACGAAGTCAGTTTTCTTTGGGGTGAAGCCACAATAGGCTGCCTGTGTTACAGGATGACCCTAAACTTACGCACATGTGGGCAGTACTGCGTGGACTCAGTGATTCAGAAAGAATACATGACACTAAAAGGAGAAAGTGGAGAGTAGAGTACAGGAGGACTTGGTGAGAAGGGAGGAGGGGTGGATTCAATCAAAACACCCTATATACTTGTATAAAAATTATCAAATAATAAATAAAAGATATAAGCTGCTTCATAAATGCATATCAATTGGCAAATGTTAATTAGCTTATGTTTTCCTGTATTTATTCAATATCATAATTATGTTAGACATGAGTGTAACTTTTATCCTAAAAATACATTGGTTGCACAGTCTCACACATTTCAAACCCTGTGTATAAAGGCTATGTAAACTACCATTTAGGGATGTATAAGCTGTCAAAGAGGCGTATAAATAAGAGACCTGAACAAATATTCAGCGATGTTGTTATTCTGCTGTCACTGAGTCATTGTATACAGATAAAATAGAAATGGAGAGGGAAAGAAAATGAAGGACAGAAGAAAGAAGGATTGAAAGAATAGAGAAAGCCACATGCTCGTAGAGGAGAGAAAAGGAAGAAGAGGTAATAGTGGTGGCAGCAGGAGAGGAGGAGGGAAGAAAAGGAGGAAAGAGACCAATAGTTTATTTGTCGCATCCAGAACCCAGTATAATCAGCAAATGAAAAAGTTAAGTGGCATGACTAGTGAAGATGCGCAAATAATGGATAATTTTCAAGGTTTTTTCTGGGCCTTTGAATAGCATGGTTGTTACTTCTGATTTGTACTCTTACATAATCAGTGGTTCTTTTTTGTAGACTAGGTAGCTCAAGTTTCTGTACCCTTACTGAAGTGTCCACTCATTTAGATATCCAGTTCTCTGTGGAGTATTTATCCTCTTTCCTGGGGGGAAAACAACAAAAGCCAGTTTTTAAGATAGGGTGAGGGTCAGATGTAGGGAGAACAGGGTGGGAAGACAGAGGGCTTGCAAACAGAAACCGTGGGCAGAGGCATCTCTGAGGCAAGCTGGAGACCGAAGACAGGGTAGGCCCTTGGGAAGATATGGGAGTGACTCTAGCTGAGACTCCTAGTAGCAAAGGTCATGAGGATGAAGAGGCCAACCTCTAACCAGACAGAACTCCTAGTGGGTGGAACACCAACCCACCCAAAAACCTTCGATCCCCAATTTTTCCTGCCTACAAGATGTGCAAGGATAAAGATAGAGCAGAGATTGAAGGAATATCCAACCAATGCCTGGCCCAACCTGAGACCCACACCAAGGGAGAGAGCCAACCCTGACTATGAACAACACTCGGCTATGCACATGGGAGACTAGCATAGCTGTCTGAGAGGCTCCACCCAGCAGTGGATTGAAACCCAGGCTCAGACTCACAGCTAAACATGGGGTATAGCACAGGGAGCTGTGTAGAAAAGTCGGGGGGAGGGTAGAAGGACCTGGGGGTGACAGGAACTTCGTGAGAAGACCAACAGAGCCAACCAACCTGGTCCCAGGGGTGCTTGCCGAGACTGAAGCACCAAGCAAGGACCATGCATGAACTGGACCTAAGCCCCCTACACAGATGTACCCGATGGGAAGCTTGATCCTCATATGGGTTCCCTAGTAAGGAAAATGGAGGCTGACTCTGACATGGACTCTGTTACCTGCTTTTCTATCACTTCCCCTAGCCAGGTTTGCCTTGCCAGGCCACCAAGGAAGAGGACCAGCTTAGTCCTGATGCGACTTGATGTGCTAGGGTGGGTTGGTTAGGGTTGGGGGCTCCCCTTTTCTGAAGGGGAGGGGAAGGGGATAGAAGAAAGAGGGAGGGAGAGTGGGACTGGGAGAAGAAGGATGGGGCTACAATTGGGATGTAAAGTGAATAAATAAATTAATTTAAAAGAAAAGAAAATGAAACCCTAAAGATCATGAATAGAGGTGGACCTTATTATATGCAAAAGTTGTGTTCTGGAGAGAAGGCTCACATTCAAATACATCATATATACAGGTAAAAGAAAAAGGAAATAGAGTCTCCTGGAGGAAGAAAGGACTCACATTGACAGGGATTTTTCTTCCCTAAGTAGCAGATTAGCTCCCATGGGAAAAATACCCAGATACCAAAATGTCTACCTGGTACGGACTGATTTTCTCTCATGCAGGGGCCTGTTTCCTTTCCACTGGTACCCTTGATGACTGGAGGTCATATGAGAGCAAGCATTTCTCCTCTAAGGTCACATTGCAGACTTCTATGCTTACAACCAGGATTGGAAACATACCACTTGGAAAAACGTGAAATTTCCCATCTTGTTAGTATTAACATCCTGGGTCACCCTTAACTAATATTGGAAATCTTCAGCTAGTGCTAGAGACTAAACAGTGCTGTTCTGTTTGCATATGGTCCCCACTTTAACATCACTACTGCTGAACATTGTGAACTCTGTTAAAATTGTTCATTTATGTGCTTTGGACCTGATTTCAAGACAGAGGCAGAAGGAAGGAGCAAAAGTATCTATGATGAAACAATATTGATCTTTTGGGATTCATTGTCTTCTGCAGTGACAACAAAGACATAAAGCAGAGTGTAGACATGATACAGATGCCAAGTAGATGTTGAAAACCTTAATTTTCGAGGAAAGGGCATGGGGAGCACATCGAAATCTCATTTACCATAGTATCTGTTCTTTGGGATTTTGTAGACTCCATTTCTTTTATGTGTTATTTCTGTTGTTAACTTTAAGCAATGGAATTTTTTTTAAATATTTATTTATTATTTATATAACATTCTGCCTGCACACCAGATCTTACTATAGATGGTTATGAGCCACCATGTGGTTGCCGGGAATTGAACTCAGGACCTCTGGAAGAACTGCGAGTGTTCTTAACCTCTGAGCCATCTCTCCAGCCCAAGCAATGGAATTTTAAGCAATGTTATTCGAGGACTTCTGAAAACAAAGTGTTTGAACCTTTCATTATTTTTAATCCTTTTCAAAAACAAGACTGTCTTTGGCCATATGGTTAAAAAAAAAGCATACTTGTTCAATATTATTCATTAAATTGATTATTTTCCCTCCTCAGAATAAGTATATAAATATAATCACATTCTTTGTCTTATCAATTTACTAAGAAAAACAAAAGAAAAATATAGATAATAACAATTTTCAAATGAATACATGTTCACTAGTAGTGTTTTCTTAAACTTAGCTACAGCTTTTCTGTTGCTTCAGTATACTACTGGAGTCAAATGGAAATAAATTGTTGGAAATAGCAAATGATTGGGGATTAAAATAGTTTAAAGACTATAATGAACCTAAATTATATTTAAGTATTTTATATCTTCTGAAAAATAGCATATTAGGGAAGAGTCTGACTTTAATTTCTATTTCAAAATAATTAAAACAAATCATGTGGAACTATTCTAAACACTTCTATGTGGAAAAGTCTTATTAATTTTATACATTTTATACTTTAAAATACTATTCTGCTCCACAAGATTTCCTTACTAATTTCTGAACCAGGAATGTTTTATTCATTGGGATATGCATTAATCTAATATGCATTAATCTGATAGAACAAATGGACACATCTTCATTATTTTAGTTTATCAGAATTTTCTTTGCTTCTTTTAGAAAAAATTGGAATGACTTTGTTAAGCTTCAAGAACATCTACTGGGACTTTTCATTTACATTTGATTTACATTAAATAATAAGCTAATGTAAGAAATAAATTGTTTCCTTTTCAAAATCATCATAGTTTGTTACTGTATTTTATTTTAAGACATTCCTCCATAAGTTCTCTAAATACTATATTTATGGGCTTATCATATCTTATATTTTAATTTTTATAGAGAAAAATCATCGACATTATTTTAATGTCGCCAACTTTATAACTTTTCTATTCTTTGTATGATGTTAGTTTAATTAAGAATGATTTATTGAAGCACTTATTGACATATTTAGCACAACAAATCACCAAATACATATGCAGGTTTCTAAAATGAAACTGTCATGAAGACTTTGTTTCCAGTTTTCATCATGGAAAACTGCCTGCCTTTTTAAAGATGTTCCAGAGCCTTTGGCCAAGCAGGACATCAATGATTTTTGTACTAATTTTCTTGACTCCAAAGCTGCTATGCTCAGTGACTATTTCTAGTTCTTCAGTGAATCTTCAATAGGATTAGAAATTTCTTCTAGAAATACCACAATAGTGCTACAATTAAAATTTCACAGCCTCTCCTGTTCTACCACACTAACCAGGTTTCATTGTCCCAATTCAATGCTTCTCACCCCTCTGCTGTAGACCTGCCGATCTCCTCCCAGCAGTAACTTTCACATTTATCACAGCCAGAATAATCTTCCTGAAAGCTAACGCTGATCCTGACCTGTTATTTAGTCTAAACATAGGATAAACTGAACAACCATACGTGAAGGACACGCTCATTAAGGATACACTAGCCATGTTTCATAGCTCTGCTAGCAGCTGGTCAGACAGACGTAAATGGGATTTGGATGTGCATCTTACTGTTAGGACGAAGGTCAGATTGTTATGATAGGCCACTTGCTGGAGCCCTGACCAATCTGACCTCCTGCTGTCCCCTTACCTGTTTCTTGGCAGCCAGCCACACTGCACCCTGAGAACACAGCTTGTCTTTGCTCATTCCTGTCATAAACTAGGTTTTTCCTTATAGCACAAGCTGTTTTCTCCTTCCAGACACCGTTCAGGGTAATATATGATGAGTGTGTTCTCTAACCCTGTCCTTTCTAACACCATAGACAGCAGAGCTAACTGCATTTTGACTATGACCCTTCAGCAGTCAGTTGGTATTGGTGTAACACACAGTAACTTTTGTAGTTAACTGTGTACCTTTCTGCCTTCTGGGTTCCATTGTGTTGGTTCTGTTACTGGGAATTGACTGGGACACCTTCTAATGTACACCTTCAGCACATTTTCTTGCAAATTAACACTGAAGAGCTTACATTTTGAGGCAAAAAAAAAAACCCACAAAGGCAAAGGAGGTATTTAGGCCATGATTTTTTTCTAATAAACATGATTGTATTTTCTCAACATAAAATTTCAACATTTTATTTTGCTTTTTGTTATTGTTGTTTTATTTTGTTTTGTGGTTTTATTTTTCAAGACAAGGTTTCTCCATATAAGAGTCTTGGCTCTCCTGGAAATTTCTTTGTAAATGTATGTTTAAATCTTTCGGGTTTTTACTTTAAAAAAAGTAATGGTACTTACATGTAAGACTGTCTAAATTTTCTGATTTTTACAATATCCTGAAGAAAAAATTAAGAATTCCTTCTCTGTCTCTTTATCTCTAAGCCATCCAACTCCTTAGAGCATCATCAGGTCTCCATTGCTTAATTACATTTGTAGCAAAAATAGTCTTGGGGATTCTCATTCATTTCCTTTGACCCTGTTGTCTTTCATTTTCCTTTTCTGCATTTTGACGGACGCTGATTGTGTGCTTATTGACTAGGGTAGCACATACCAGGATGAAAAGACCAAGTACATAAACATTTCTGGCCTTTTAATTCTGAAGGGGACACAGCACAAAAGCCTGGGGAGGATGAGCAACCCTGCCAAGCCCAGAGGGGATTTTGCTGCTGGTAACTGGGGTGAAGTGCCCAAACCCACATAAGATCAGTGTGTGTGACAGCTGAAAATTCTGCTCTCCTAGCCAATAGAGAAGCTGTGTGTTACCTCTGTAAAAAGATTAATAAGATATGGCATCCTCATCAGCAAGCAAAGCATTGTTAAGAAGAGTAAGAAGTCTCTCTCTCTCTCTCTCTCTCTCTCTCTCTCTCTCTCACACACACACACACACACACACACATACACACACATAGTGGGTACTAACTAGATACTCAGACAATGTTAAGTATCTCCCAACCCACATTGACATTTTGACTCAACCCATCAAACTAATTCCATTCTAAATTATATACTGTATTATATTTCCCACATTTTTGTTTCTGGACTACAGAGTGGTACTACAGACAGAAAAGCAAAAACATAAAGAGAAAATCCAATCTAAGACCGCTGAAGTGGCTGCTTCTCCCTCCAGCTGTTCCTCCTGCCCCGCTGTATGCTTCTCTCATATTTCTTATACCTCTTTCTCCCAACTGCACCCCAAGCCCTTCCAACACCCCAACACCAGGAAGGAGAGAAAAAAGATTAGTGAGGAGACGTGGCATAGTTCTTTTTAGCTACTTCCTGCTAGTTAGGGTCATTGTGTTCTTGGGGCAAGTCCAGTCTTCATAGTCAGGAGATCTTAAACTTCTTTTCAAACTGCATCAACAACAACCAGGAGCAGAAGGGCAACAGCAGCTGCCTTCTTTCTCAGAGCTCTCTCTGGGCTCTGGTGTTTATTCCCTTTCCAGAGTCCTCAAAATTAAACTATCTGCAGTAGCCAAGAGCCCCTCTCAGAGCCTGCACAAGGCAAATAGTTTGCTGCAGTGGACAATATGAATCAGTCCCATATCCCATACCTGGGATTAAAACAAAAACATGTTTACAATAACATAACTGAGTTTTTAAAAGACACCAAAACTTCCACTACACTTCTCCCTTTCCTTTTTTTTTTTTAAATAAGCCTCACTTTGAGGCTAACCAAAAGTCCTTTGTTCAGTTTGTTCTACAGGTAGACTGATTTCTTTCCCACCACCATAGCAAAACAGAACCTTTTGGTTTGCTCATAGCAAACTGCTTTGCCCATCTATCTGTCTAGAAGGATTCTGCTCAGGTAGGATACAGCTAGTGCCTTTCAGAAATGAAGCTACCTCCTCTGGTTCAAGAGTTCTTTGGTTGTAAAGCAAAATTCAATTTTTCCTCTGAAGAGAAGTTGCCTTTTGGAGTCTTGAAGCTGAAAGGAACAGCTGAGAGAACTGAGATGTTTCCTTTGATTATTGATTTTGAAGGAGTAGCCGTGGCAGTACACGTCCTCACACGAGTGAGCAGAGGCAGACAGCTATTTCAAACATGTGCAGAGGCAGACAGCTACTTCAAACGTGTGCAGAGGCAGACAGCTATTTCAAACGTGTGCAGAGGCAGACAGCTACTTCAAACGTGCGCAGAGGCAGACAGCTACTTCAAACATGTGGCCCATGGCATCTGTGAAGCACAAATTCATCCTCACATTTCTGGTTCTTCTGGACTTCCAGGAGGTCACACACTTCAGTGAGCAATTGCTCACAAGGTTTTGTTGTGTACTTAGCTGTCCAGAACCAGACCCCCTCTACTTTTGAGCTGGGCACACTTGTTGGAGGATGCTGAGTTCTCTACTTAGCTGCCCCAGAAGTGGGTCTATTACTTTGTTGTGCTCATGTTTCACACAGATGGGGCAGCCTTGCAATGGAACATATTTGATAGGGCCTTACAGATGTACAAATAAGTTGGGTTTTTCCATGCTTTCTCCAGGGAGATAGGCCTGTAGTTTTTCAAAGGCTCCTATTATGGTGCCATCCTTTGGAAGCACCATTGTTTCCCAGCAGAGATCAGAGTCTTTGGAGAACAGAAAATAACACAGATATGTTTTGCCCAGACAAAAATCAATGTGAGAACTGTCAATCTTATACTTAGGAAGACAGATGTAGGTAAAGTGCTGGGCTAACATTCTGGTTTTTGTTGCTGGGGCCATGGGTTCTCTGAGAAAGCGTGTCTGTATGTGGACTGGCCCAATGTATTTCTTGCTTTACCTTATTTTAGCTTTGGAGATATGGTTATTTTAAGTCACACAATCTTTTTTCTCTCTCTCTCCAGGTTCATGAAGGTGGCAGGAAGCACAGTAGATGCAGTTACCTGGCAACAGTAGGTATTCATCATTTTTTATCTCACTTCTTATCGGCTGCTATGAAATGGAAGATAATTAACTGTCACCAAGTTCACGGCTGACATTCAATAAACTACCCTTTATCTTTCAAGAAAAATTGAAATTACCTCTAAAGCTGTTATTAGAACATATGTCTGATGTGCTATGATTTTATGTTGTTATTTTCAAAATCATAACCACCCTAATACTGACACAATTTGGAAACCTCACTATTAATGTACATGCTTAAATTAATCTGTCAGGAATGAAAGGTAATGGAGATTAAATGTGACACCATTTCCCTAGAGGCTTTCCCTTTGGAAATAAATTTTCCTGTTTAAGAGAGGAAACAGTTTTGATTGTTTAATATATCATGTGACAATAGAAATACTTTATTATATTACTAGCTGTGGTTTTAATTAGTGCCAAGAAATGTGATAATATAAAGTAAGTTAAGAAGAGAAAAATAGTAAGAAAATGAAGTAGCTCCAGGAAAAGGGATAACCTCAGCCCTCCAGGAAGAGGCTCATATTGAAAACTCCAGTCACCTCAAGTGTAGCTCACCTTGGTAGGGTAGCTATCTACTACATATGCTTAAGTGTTCTGTAAGTGTTCCTCTGGTGTCTGTGCCAGTGTGTTGGGTTTTAGAATCCTTTTCTCCTCCCACAGCGTCTCGGTCACGTCTCAGAGGATGCAGTTGAGGTGCAGTCTCCCACTCTGTACCCTGCCACGCCTACCTGTCTGTCTCCTGTTTTATGTGGATCTATTTTGGTACAATGAAATTGTGAAAGGAAAATGAAGAGGATAGAATATTTATTAAAATATCCACAAAGGACTTTTAGGTTGTTGGTAGTCAATAACTCAAATCATGATGGGAACTTTTTAGCCTATATTTATATTCGGTTTATCTAAACAAGAAGTTTCATTTTTTTTCCAGAAATTCTTGTCCTTCATCCTGTTCTTGCGTCTTTCTGCTTCTGGGTTACCTCACTCAGGATGGTCTTTTTTAGTTCCATCCATTTGCCTGCAAATTTCATGATTTCATTGTTTTTAATTGCTAAGTAGCATTCCATTGTGTAAATGTACCACAATTTCTGTATCCATTCCTCTGTTGAGGGACATTTGTGTTGTTTCCAGATTATGGCTATTACAAATAAAGCTGCTATAAACATGGTTGAGTAAATGTCCTTGTTGTATACTTGAGCACCTTTCAGATCTATGCCCAGGAGTGGTACAGCTGGATCTTGATGTAGCGCTATTCCTAATTTTCTGAAAAAGTGCCAGATTGATTTCCAGAGTGGTTGTACAAGTTTGCATTCCCACCAGCAATGGAGGCGGGTTCCCCTTTCCCCACATCCTCTCCAGCATGTGTTGTCACTTGAGTTTTTGATCTTAGCCATTCTGATGGGTGTATGATGGATTTTCAGGGTCATTTTGATTTGCGTTTCCCTCATGACTAAGGATGTTGAGCATTCCTTTAAGTGTTTGCCATTTGATATTCCTCTGTTGAGAATTCTCTGTTTAGCTCTGTACGAAACTGAAAAGCTTCTGTAAAGCAAAGGAACTGTCAACAGAAAAACGACAGCCTACAGACTGAGAAAAAAGTCTTCACCAACCCGACATCTGACAGAGGGCTAATATCCAGAATATATAAAAACTCAAAAGTTAAACACCAACAAAGCAAGCACTTTGAGATTTCATTTCACCCTTGTCAGAATGCCTATCACTAAAGCAAGGGACACTGGAGAGGAACCCCTAGGTGATCCTGATGAGAGTCCAAACTGCAGCAATCACTGTGGGAGTCAGTTTGGAGGTTCCTCTAAAAACCAAGATTACGATTTATAGTTTTATCAGACATCCTTATTGTTATTCTGCCCTCCTTCAGTGTTCACCTCCCTCCCTCTCCCTAAAGAGTGCCCCTTTCTTATTTCCTCTGTCAGATCACTTGTATCCTACTATTCTCTTTTACGCTCTCCATCTTTATTCTGTGTTTACCTCTCCCCTCCCTAAAGAGCCCCCTTTTCAGTTTCCCTGATCAGATCACATGTGCCCTGTTACAGCTCCCCAACCCCCTTACCTGGCAATGGACCCATTAACTTTCCTGGTTTCAGCAGATACTACAGGAGCAGGATACGTACTCACACCTGAATCTTTGGAGTTAGGAGCTGTCAAAAAGGGATAACATATAACATTTTCCTTTCTTGGTCTTGGTCACATTATTCAATATGATTTTTTCTAGTTCAGTCCATTATCTGCCAAGTTCATTATTTCATTTTTCATTACAGCTGAGTAGCATTTCATAATACATACATGCATACATACATACAAACACCCATATATATACATATGACAATGACAATGTGATACATATATATGTGGTGAATATATGCAGTATATGAACACAAGTATTACGCATATATGTGTATATGTACATTTATACATGTATACAAATATACATATATATTTCCAGTTTAAAATCCCATAGAGTATATTTCTGATTACAAAAATGTTAGTGATACAACATCTATAAAATGTAACCTTGTAAATTAACACAAAGATAAACCATGAAGCAAACCATGAAACAATTACTGATTATTATGAAAATATATTAAAATTATATTCAGCAATTACTGGACCTTTGCAGAAGCCTGTGGCCTGCTGTATTTACTGTAAAAAAAAAAAAAGAAACAATATTAATCAGCAATTTTGTTTGTCATCTGAAGAAGCTAAAAAGGAAAAAACAGCCCAAAGTAAGTAATAAAAGTGTAACAAATAAAAAAGCTTCACATAGATCTCAAAACCACTATATTAAGTTAAAACAGAACCAAAAAAGATAATCATATCATTTCAGTTATGTAAAGTACTAGGACAGATTTTATAAATCAGAACAATGACAGTCTCTGAGGAGAGGGCTGTGAATTAAGAGGAAAGGGGCGTGGTTTAGTGACTGCAGTGATCTACAGTTTGATAGGAATTCGAGTTACATAGAAATATGTGTTTGTCCAAGTTTATCAAATGATATAATAAAGATTTGGGCATCACATTATATGTGAAATATACTTTTAAAAAGAACTGTAAACATGAATTCTGGCTAATTTGTATACCTGATGACATATTTAGGATAAAGTTTACAAACTGCAGTTTATTTTGAAAAGCTTCAGAACACAAAATGTATCAATGAATGAGTAGAAAAATAGATAGGTTGATAGATATACGAAAACATAAATATAGTAAAATGTTAACTATAGCACTCAGGTGATGGATATATGATATCTACTCTATAATCCTTTCCATTTATCTGTAGATTTAGAAATGTTTTTACTCAAATATTGAGGGAAAATCTAAACTGTTATACTTAAAAATATCTTACTGATTATAAAATAACAAGATGCCATGATAATATTTGTGAAAAATGTGAGTGAGAAAATGTCTTTGTTAAGAAAAGTAAAATATAGAATGTATAGATCATACTTCAATGGCATAAAGTTTAATATAAAGAGAAGGCCAAAGAAAAGACACCAGTGGATTAATAGTATTAGGCCTTGGATGTATGGAATATGGGGGTTCTTTTTTATCATTTTTTTACTTTTCTATAATATCTAATGTTTTATAATAAGTTTGTACTGTATTTTCTCATATTAAAGAAATTGTTAATTCCCAGCTACATCATTTCTACCCTATTTTTTCTACTTCAGAAACAGTTTGCATAGCTTATCACATATATTCTTAATTTCCATATTTCTTTTTTTTTTGACAAACTTAATTCACTTTAGTTTTCCTTGTATAAAAACCCCAATGTGGTGTTATGATGACCCCAACCATAAAATTATTTTGTTGCTACCTCATAACTGTAATTTTGCTAGTTATGAATCATAATGTAAATATCTAATATGCAAGATATCTGATACAATACCCCTGTGGGGGTCAGAACCCATGGGTAGAAAAGTGCTGAATTAAAGCTTGTAAATAGAAAATAAATATAACCCTGTGAAGAAGGAAAAATAAAAACCTATGTGGTAGCCTCAGCTGGAGCCTGGTTCCTCTGAACAGAGACTCTGATGTGGTTTTCACAAGATGATCAGTGAATTCCTGATAAGGAGGAGACTTGGTGAACAGAGTCTCTTTCCAGAGGTTGGGGATCAAGTAGCTGTTGGTCTTGGAGATGGCATCATAGGTAGCCTTGGCAACGTTGCCCAGGGTGGCAGTCGTCATCAGTAGCTTCTTGAACATAGGAGCAGAGTGGAGGCCAGTGCCTCTGGGGGCAGGGATGAGACACACCGAAACAGAGCCACAGCGGCCTGTCACCTTGCATGGAACAATGTGGAGTGTGCTGATCGATTGTTCCCCCAGGAGCCTCTCTGCACAGGGATGATGGCAAGCTTGATTGATGGCCCCTTGGATGGCAATGCTACCTCCTTGGAGCACTTAAAACCAAGACCAACATGACCATTGTAGTCCCAAGAATGACAAAAACCTTTCTTTTTGGAACCTGTCTTTTCCACTGGCCAGCCCCAGTCTGTTTCTGCAATGCCATGATATTTAGAACCCCAACCTTTAGGGATGTTCCCAGGGGAAAAAAAATCTCAGATTCCTTAATGGGCAGGGGGAAAGGTAGCTCTCCTCCAAGGACTTGATCTTCATGTCCTTAACCAGGCGCCCGGCTTGGTAACAGGGATCCACTCCTTGTCTTGTGCTTGACCTCCACGAGCCCCACAGCCTTGACCACAGCTGTGGCCCCTAAGTCCAATGCCCAAACCTCCTAATCCTGGGCCTCTGGACCCTCCAGGCCCTCCTGCTGCACTGGTGTCTTCCCAAAGAAAAAGAAGCTACATATTTATTAATAACAGTCTGAATCAACTGTCTTGATTTTCCCCAAATTCCATTAATCGATTACTATGGAAGACAAGAATTTAGTTCTGTCTTTGGCCTCATATGAATAAAAATTGTAATTTTATCCCTCCTCCAGTATCTTTTTTTTTTCAGTGGTTAGATCAAAATTCACAGTTCACCTTTTACTCTGTAATTTTTGAATTAATTTAGTCTGTATAAAAGAGAGAGGTGTGTGATTTGTGCATGAATATATGTCCAGGTATGTCTAAATAAGGTCTAGAGAAGGATGTCAGGTGTCCTCCTTTATCACTCTCTGCCTCATTCCTTTGAGGCAGGATCTCTTTCTCTCTCTGAACCTGGAACTTAGACCTTGGTGGACTAGCAGCCAGCAAGCTGCATGAATCCTTCTGTCTCTGTATTCTACATTACTGGAGTTAAACCCATATGACCTCTGTGTTCATAACCATCTTTTTCTTTATTTGCTCAACTTCCTATTAATTTGCCATTAATTCATCCTAAAACTCTACAGTAGTGGTAAATTTCTGTAAATATAGAATTTAGGTAGCTGTTGGTTTCATCTCCTCAGAGATCTGCTCCTGGAGCCATTTCTACTATTCCCATCTGGACCAATTGATCTTGGTGCTTCCTGAACAGCTGTTGTCCTGGGATTACCCTTTACCATCATCCTGAGGGTTCTTTTTGACTTTTTTATTTATTGGATCCATGCCCTTCTTTGAGGTTTATTCCCTCAGCTTAGTGTATCATTTCTCCTGGGAACTTACTAGAGAAAGATAAATGAGAGCTAAACACATTGAGCCTTGTCTTGGGGTTTGATTTATGTGTTAGGTGCACATGGCTCTTCCTCAGAATTCACATTCATGCTCCATTTCACTCTAGCTTTCATTGTAACTATTGAAAACTACAATACATTTAAAATTCTCCAATCCTTTCATTTAGTTGTTGTTTTTCCTCTTAATAATTTAACTCCCTGTCTTCGGGGGTCTTTTATGTGACCCTCGCTTTACTCTGTCCAGTTGGTATATAGTAGATACTCCCAGTGTGAAATCTACACCCTCAGTTTAAGAAGAGTTTCTTAGATTGCTTTTGGTTGCTGGTGGTGGTTTCTTTGGTTTTGGGTTTTTGTTTGTTTTGTTTGGAGAAAGATCCTCCCATTTGAACACAGTCCCTTCTGGGGCCTGTTACTAGTCAGGTATTGAAAGTCCTCAAGTTGTGCTCTGGTCTGTTTTCTTACAGACCCTCTTTATCACCTAATTTCTCTGTTGACATTTATACTTCTACAATGCTCATTCCAAAACCTCTCCTAGTATTCAGAACATCCTCTTCATAACTCCTTTCCTTGTTTCTGGACATATTGTCTCCTGTTTCCTCTCCAAGGATATCAATTTTAGGTTCTGTTGAAATTTGTACTTCTACTATTTCCAAAACCTCGTTGTTACTTCGAATACCTTTTTTAAATCACTCCTTGTCTTGTTTCTAGCCATGCTGTCTCCTGTTTTCTGTCTTTTTTCTTCTATCTTGCTGTTCCTTTCTCTACTCAGTGCTTCTTTCTTTTCCCATTTTTGTTCTTATGCACCCTTCATTAATGTTGAATCCTGTTTTCTTCCCTTTTCTCATCCATTTATCTTTGTTTCTGACTTTAGAATTAAAGCTCCCTTCTCCCAAATGCCTGATTATTTTGAGTTTTGTTTTGTTTGTTTCTAGTATTGTTTATAAGAGTTGATTGAATTATTTTTAATGGGCATTGATTTCCAACCAATGAAAGTCTGTACAGGAAATTCCAGCCAAAGCATCAGACTTCTAATTATTCATACCTATTGGTCCTTTGGTTGTTGTTCCAGAGAATTCTCTACTCTCCTGACTTTCAAGTTGAATTGCTAACATTCTCACATCCAAGAAAATGCATATTTGCCTCATTGTTTAGAAGCCCATAATTTTAGTTCTAATTGCTCTCTATCTCCCCTGTGCTTGTTGTTCTGATCCAGCTCTGCCTCTGTTGTTCTGCTTTTTTTGGAAATAAGGTAGTTCCCCACCTACTTAGGGCAATGCTTCATCAACTCATTCATCTCAGGACACTATTCATTCTTGAAAACTATTGAATCTTCCACATTTTTTGTATAAAAATTGGATTATACCTACTTGCTATACTAACACTATAAAAATTAAAATTATTTAAAAGTAAGCGTATTATATCTGAACATAAATATTATTATAGAAATTTACTATAATTTTCAAAATCAGGAAAATTAATTAGAAAAATGGTCTTAGTTTATATTGTTGCATCTCTTAACATATGACTTAATTAAAGACATGAATTGTTTGGTTTAAGGCTACAGTGAAAATTTGGCTTCATAGAGAGATGTGGTTGAAAGTGATTGCAAGAGAAAGGAGTATTAGAATATCATTTTCAAGATAATTGTAGACATTCTCAGATATTAAAACAGAAGGCATGAAGTGATAGCTCCTTCAAAGTTACTTACAATGAGGAACACAAAACTATGCAAATGAACTTTTCACATCTCTCAATCACAAGCAACTGAACTTCTTACACCCTAGTCCACTAGATCACATGCAAGTGAACTTCTGAGAGTAGCATTAATTCATGAGCATTTCTGTAAGCAATGGGACATTAGAATGACTTGCTAAACAAAGATTCTACATAAAAGGAAAAGTGAAAGAAATCCATCATGTAGATAACCAATTTCAGAGCAAAAAAATGCTAACAAACGACAGAGATTATTAAGAAAAAATGTTGAAAAGTATTTAAGAAAGCAACTGACAGAGATGTTAAAACATACTTAAACACTCTTTGGAAGCAAAATATCTTTAGGATTGTGCGTCATGTTTTGGTAGAAATGGCAAGGGCTTTGAAGTAAACTAGGCCTGATACAATCCCTCTGATCCTTAGTAGATTTAAAAGAAAACTAAATCCTTCGAAGCTTGCTTCCCTCATCTGTAAATTGGGGTTAGTACTGCCTCAGCAATCACCGTGAAGGCTAAGTGTAGTACAGAGCAGCACTCGGCCAGTCAATGCATTTTATATTGAGCCCTCATCAAATGTGAGTTCCCTGATGTCTCTGATCTCTTATTACTTCTGTATTTATAAAATTATCTCAACATAGAGCATGGGTATATTTGTTACACGTTTATTTCTGACCACTCTAATAGCAGTCTACTGAGTGATCCTATAGGGTAATCCTATTATATTTTCATTAAATTGATAATCTTAAAAATGTTCTTTTTGGGTAACTACTATGTGCAGATAGTATGCTAAATGCTGTGGATAAGTAAGCAATGAAGCAAAAAGAAACATGGCAAAGAGTTGGCAGTGAGATTATCCCTTATAGTGATCACCTCTGCAGAGCAATGCTTATTCTCTTTTTTTCTGGAAAGGAAAATAGAGAAGGGGATATTACTACTCAACTTAATAAGAACCAGAATAGGAAGAAAATTCTCCTAGGCACCAGAGAAAGACAGAACACTACCCAGAAAGACACAAGCAGATGACTTGAGGAGAGAACACCAGATGAAGAAACAGTAAGAGCATGCCGAGAGTAGAAGGGATGGGGAAGAGGAGGGAGGTAGCCTGCAGTACTTAGAGACTGGTGTCCATCATGCCTCCCTAACCCTGAGGAGCTGAGACGTGAGCCAACATAGAAAAAAAGGAGTGAGTGTATTAGCTAGGCAAATCCCCTGGGAACTGTGCTTCTGGCAGAGGAGCACCTGGAGGAAAACCTGTGAGACTGACCTGGTCTCAGGGGTCTTTCTAGTTCTTACTGTCCAGGACGTGATGATGACAGCTGAGAGGTGGTGACATTTATCATTGTACTTGCAATTACACGTGTTCAAAAATTTAAGTGTTTATAATTACTATCATTATAAAAGTCACTTTTCTAAATATTCATTAAGTTGCTGGATCCCAAAAAATGATCTAGATAGCACATTTATACAATGATATCTTGTTAAAGTTGCAGTTTTCTTTCATATATAATAGATTTTAGGCTGAATTATTTGAAGTGAAGTAAAGTGTATTTTTTAAGAAGGCGGTATGACACAATAGTGGTGTGCTTTAATGTGCAAGGCCCTGAGTCCACTCCCTAGCACCAAAAATAAATAAATAAATGAAATCGGCTTTAGCAAAATAATGTCTAATGAAACCCAAGTAAAACCTGGAACTTAGTTAATTTTACACACACACACACACACACACACGAGGGTTGTATGGGTGTGGGTATAATTTTACAAGTATAGAATTTCTGGATCATTTCCCTTGTCAAGAGCCATGAAAAATGTGCAAGCTATGCTATATTAAGAATGTTTATAAGGCTGAATGGAGGATGTGACTAATGTTCCATATCTTCAGTTGCTTTTATCACATTCTCACTGGATTTCACAAAAAAAACAGACTTCTGTTTTAGTTTGCTTCCTATTGTGATAAACACTGACCAAAATCAGTTTTGGAAGTAATAAGTTTCTTTAGCTTACATTCCCCAATCATACTCCATCATTGAGTGAAGCCAAGAAAAAATGCAAGCAAGGCAGGAACATGAAGTCGGGAGCTGAAGCAGAGACCACAGAGGAATGCTGCTTACTGCCTTGCTCCTAGGTTTGCTCAGTTTGCCTTCTTATGACCACCCAGGACCTCTTGGCCAGGGCTGACACCACCTTTGAGGTCCTAGGCTCTCCTACATCAATCTAATCAAGAAAGTGCCTCACATACTTGTATACAAACAATCTGATAGAAGCATTTTCTCAACTGACATACCCTCTTCCCAGATGCTTATGCTAACAAAAAACAAAACAAACAAGCAAAAGAAAAAAAAAACAGCACAATTGATCTCTTGTCAACCTAACATACCAATACATCACTATTAAAGCATAGCCTTTCCTTTCTCCTTTATCCCCAATATGTTGTATTAGCACCACAGTATAAACACAGTATAACTTTAAAAGTCCCAAAGTCTTTAAAAAGTTCAAACACTTAAAAAGTTCTAAGTCTCCTTAAAATATCCAGACTCATGATCATGGGTTCCTCCTGTAAAGTTAAAAAATAAATAAATAAATACTTTGTTACTACAGGAGGAAAAAAGTAGGGCATAGTCATGATCTGAACAAAGCAAAATAAAACTTGGTGTTTAGTTAAATCTTGTAAATCTGTAGGCTGAATCTGAGCTCTGCCATTTGAAGCACAGACAACTCATCACGTAGGTTCAGGCCAGCTCCGCTCCACAGCTGCCGCTGTCTTGACAGAATCCTCCCAAGGCACTGGAATCTGCAGTATGCTGGCCAATGGCATCCTGGCCTCTATTCGGGGACTCTAACTCTGCCACACAGTGCCAAACCTCTCTCTGACCCCTTCACTCTTAAGATTTATACTGCTACTGAAGCTACGTCTTCACCAATGGCCTCTCCTAACTTTCGTGGTGCCAGGCTTCAGTTGCTCTCAATGAGCCCTTCAATCCTGCAGTTCTCATGACACCAGAACCAGTACTACCTGAAAGATTCCTGCACACTACCAAGTTAAGCTGTCAGCATAAGATAAGATGCAGCTTTAGCCCACTTTGGACCACAGCTGTGTGTGCTCACCCTGAGGAAATTCTCCTTCATTGTCTTACCTCAGTGATGCTGGTCTGTCACTCATCCCCCTCCCCCCCCATACAATATATGCCAACTGCAGCCTCCTCTCCCTCCACTTCTTCCACCTATTTCCCCTCTCCCCCACATCCTCTTCTTCTTTCTTTCACTTCAAAAATGAGCAAACCTCCCAGGGATATCAATCAGACAGTATAACAAGATGCAATAAGACTAAGTACAAACCCTCATATCAAGGCTGAATGAGACATCCCAGTAGGAGGAAAATGGCTCCAAGAGCAATCAAAAGAGTCAGCACCTCCTCTGCACCCACTGTTAGGAGTCCCAAAAACTACACAAGCTATACAACTACAGTGTGTGTGCAGAGACCTAGTGCAGACCTATCAGGCTCTCTGATTGCTGCTTCAGTGTCTGTGAGCCCTGTGAACCCTGCTCGGTTGATTCTGTGTGCCTGTTCTCCTGGTCTCTCTAACCCTTTGACCAATGCAATCCTTCCTCCCCCTCTTCTGTGGGATTTCCTGAGCTCTGTCTGTGGATCTCTGCATCTGCTCCCATAAGTTGCTAGATGAAGCCTCTGATGACAATTGGACTAGGCACTGCTGTGAGTAGAGCAGAATATCATTAGGAATGATTTCATTTACTTTTTGTTTTCCTTTGGTCAGTGGTTTCTTCATAATAATACCTCATTTCTCAGTTGCCGCTAACCAGCATCATGTGTCCCAGTGAAGGAAAAGTTTCACCTCAGTGGTTTTAGTCTCTTACTAACCAGATATGATTCTTTTAGCCCCAACTAACCAGAACTCACAGATTCCCAATACAAAATAGCATAGGAATGGCTCTACTGGTTCTTAAGTGTCTGTCAGACTTCTGAAACTTCATGTCAGGTCTTCGTCTTCTACACTGCTCTCATCATTATTTCTCATGTTCCCACTACTTCACAAGCTCTGAATGCTCAATGGTTTTTCTAGGCCAGAGTTCCAAACTCCTTCAGTTTTCCCCAAAACAACATGGTCAGGTTTGCCACAGAAATCCTCATCCTGGTACAAATCCTCAGGATGGAAATGCAGCATTCAAAACTGGTGCTTATTGTAATATATCGTTGAAAATGAGGAAAGAACTAATATTAAGTGAAAGCTTGCCATGCACCAGTATTGTTGTGGTGTCTTATAAACATAGCCTGGCAAGTTCCTACTACCTGTGCTAACCAACAGCCTTAACTTCCCTGTGAGTTTTAGAGGGGGGAAACCCCGGTCCCTCTTGCAGTCCTTATGCATTAGAATGTGCATGTTAGTAACACACTCAGGTATTTCATGCACAAACATGAGTGCCAGGCGCACTGCACTAACACAATAAAGCTCATTTTTAGCAGTTTTCCCTGAGTGGGTAAACATCAAAAAGTGTGCATCTTGTCTGAGGAGTCCCAGAGAAAAGATGATGGCCCAGGATTTAATTATTTTTTTCCCAGAGAGCAGAGCCCAGACTCTCTGTTACAGCATTCCCCTCACTCTTTTGAAGAGGCATACGTCATAGCCTATTTTCTAGGAAAAAAAGTAATCATTCAGCTTTCACTTTGAAAGCATTTGCCCAGGCAGAAAGGCCGAATTAAAACACCCAGTCTCTAACAGCGAACCTGGAAGGTTGCAGCTGGGTTTGTGTGTGACTAGCCGAGAGGCAATCACGTGCTTCTTTGGCTTCTGAAGGAACTTACCTCTCTGCTGTATTTGAGAACCCGAGTATAACTGTTCTCAGGATTCTCCCACAGGCTTATTCTGATGAGCAAAAGACAAGAGCAAGTAGGATAGGCAGACCTTACCCTGAGGATAGGAGCGAGCTGGCGTGAGAAACAGAAAATGTCGTTTTTATGAGTTCGGAGGTATTTTTATGGTTTGCCTTGAGTGAACCCTCTCTGATGTCGGGAAGAAAGACTGGAAACAGCTGGACTGCACTTGGGATCAGTTGCCACAGCAACTTGATACATTTGTCTCTGGTGTCATTTGATCCCTTTAAGAGCTGTATTACCTCAACGTGGATGTTTGACTTTTGGGCTTTCTGTGCAGTAAGCATGTCTGATTGTATTTCTCATATTACATGCAGTGTTAATCATATTCATTTGGAAGTTTGGGGTTTAGGATTACAGAACACAGCTACCTCACAGGTGACTGGAACTCGGGATCCTATCAAACTATCATTATAACTGTCAAAACTCTGATTTCTAAGAGCAAACCATACCTGATGGTATGAGGGAAAGCCATGCAGATTTCAAGGCCACCTCAAAATCTCAAATTTAGTAATATATTCCATTTTCTCACCTCAGGTAAACTACATGAACAATGCTTTTGTAACTTAATCCTAATGCAAGTTTATTTTGGTAGTCAGATTTAATTTTTTCTCGGACAGAATTTTAAGCAAAAGGCATTCCATTTGGATTTTCAAAGTAAAATTGAACACACTTGTAGGATATCAAAAGCAGCTTAACTCTTTTCGTTTAAGCTTATGAATGATTGATACGTTGATGAGAAATTGCATGAGCCCAGCTACTGTCCTTAGATAAAGGGCTGAGTACATTCTGGGAGTCATTTGCCCTGACAGACATTTGTTCTCCTTTGTCAAAGAATCTACTTTCCCACTCTGATGAGAAATGGCTGCCTTATCGCATCTCCCCAGTTCATGGCGGCTGTAGCTGTGAGCCTTGATACACGTGCATCACTGTATCTACATCCACCATTACCCCACCCTTTTCCCTAAAACTCACGACTTCTATCTTGAGGAGCCAAAGCTTCTAAGAGTTCAGCAAAGAAAGGGAAAAGTATAATGTCATTAGAATTTACGCGGGATGGTTTTGAGAGTTGCAGAAGATAATGTCATTATTGTCTAGAGTTACGTGGCTGTTTCTGGGCAAACAGTTCCCTGACCATCGCTGTTATACAGCAGCATAACTGTGGCTTCCTGCTGGTATTTTGGCGTGGAGATGGATCGCTCTTTCCTCTTTCCTCCTTTGTTCTTCCTTCCCACTTTATTTCATACATATAACAGGAAAAAAAGTTAGCAGTAAATGAAAGAACCACTAACAACAAACACTTCTGTTAAAGTTCCCTCACAGACGTCAAGTAATTCAAATTTTCTGTAATTTTTAAAATTCACTTACACTGTGTGTAATTAGTATAGTTTTTCTGTGTTCAACTTTCACATGAGATGCTCTAATGTGAATCACATGAAAAATGTGGCCAAGCATTATAAGTACTTTTCACATTTGCATTTCTCAAACTGTTGGTAATTCTGTAAATCTGGGGTTAACCTAATAGGATTGGAAGGAGGCAATGAGGAGCCAATGGGTTTGAAAAACATTGCTCCTTTGTGGAAATTTGGCATGACCTTTGTGACAGAGTAATGATTTCCTGTAATATGGAGGATGTTTCATTTCATAAAAAGCTGAGGTTTGTTGTGTGCGGGACAGAGACTCTTTTTCCAAGCAAGGAGTACACAGGACCATCACCACCAGCCATGCTTTCAATGTCAAGGAAACCTACTTGACAGTCAGCCTAAGGAGTGAACAGGCTACAAACCTCAGAATTCACAAGCAACAACTTCAGATCAAGAGCCCTTTCCCAGATCTGTATCCCTCTGTCACAGCAGCCAAGGCCTTGGTGATTTCCTTTTCAGTTTACAAGAATTCTGTATTGAAGAGCAAGATTGAGCATCCTTCTGCCCTTATACTGCACATTGCTAATCGCCCAATCTCCAAGCACTTTTTTCAAATGTCTTTTAAATAGAGCATATAAATCCTCCATAAAATTATAAATTACCTTGTGTTTATTAAGAGACACAAGAAAGATTCATGGGTGTTGGGACAAAGAAGAATCTTTCTTAGTTCCTTCTTTATTGCTTTGGTCAGTATTTTTTAAAAGAGATTCATGCTTTTTTTTTTAAAAAAAAAATCACTCTTGAAAGTGTTGGAGGTGTCACTCAGAAAAAATGCAACTGCCTGAGATCACGTATTTTTCCATAGACTGCTATTTATTTGAGTGTGGGTTTAAGACATGGAAAAAGAGGCATTATGTAATATCATGATCCACTCAGTTTTTATGAATCCTCTACTCAGAGATTCAGGGAATGTTACCGGATGGCATAGTTTCCTTCCCAACACTTCTGGAAAATCTCTGGACAAACATTTTTAAGTCCAATTATACTAAGAATTTTAATTAACAGAAAAGAATGCAAAACCTATGTATCAAATGTTTAGTGAACAGATTGTAGAGTCCCTGAATTCTCTGTCACAGCATATTTTGCAGACTCTGTCAGTAATTAATAGTTGCTTTCTGATCACTTGTGTTCATATTCAGCTTTAGCTTTCCAACAAGCTATACTGTTGGTGTGTTTAACTAGCCGGGGAAGGGGTACATGTTAAGGGTTAGACCGCCTATATATCTAATGAGCAACTTTTTTTCACCCATGAGAAAGCAGCTTCATAGGCTTCAACTTAACACCAAACACTTAACCATTGAAAATAGGTTGCTTCTTAATGTTTTATTTCCAGGAAGGAACAATGATATTAAAGTTTGCTAATAAGAAAGCTTTCCTGATCACAACATAACATGCACGTGTATTTAGAGGAGACAGTTTAAGGTCTACCAAATATCACGCCTTACTATAAGTTTTAAGATTTATAGCCTTTATCAAGTTAATATGTAGCCTTAAGTATGTTTTTTCCAGTCCTACTCTCTCCAGAGTTTTTGTCATAAAAGCATAATGGGTTTGTCAAAAGCTTTTTCTGCCACTATTAAAATGATCATGTGATTTTTGTCTTTAAGTCAATTTACATGATTTATTGTATTTACTGATTTACCTATATGGAACTGGCCATGAATTTCTGGGATTGAGCCAGCTTGATCCTGATATGTGCCTGTATTATTTTTGCTAGTATCTTATTGAACATTTTTACATCTATGTTCATTGGATATATTGGGATGTAGTTTTGTTTTTGTTGCGTCTTTTGTTATGAGTAATTTAAGAAGTATTGATTGTATTTCTTCTTTGAAAGTCTGGTAGAATTCTGCTGTGAATTCATCTGGGCCTGGGCATTTTTATAGTTGGAAGGCTTTTTATTACTGTTTGATCTCTTCTGTTATAGATCTGTTTAGGTTGTTGATCTCTTCTTGGCTTAAGTTTGGTATCCTGAATGAAGCAAGAAATTCATCCATTTCTTTTAGATTTTCCAAATTATTCTAGTAAAGTTTTTAAGTATTTCCTTATAATATTCTGAATTTTGGGGGTTGTCTATTATAATGTTTCTACTGATGATTTCTGGCTTTGTTAATTTGGTTCATCTTCTTTTGGTTAACTGGGGCAAGGGTCTGTCAATTTTGTTTATATTTTCCAGAACCAGTCCTTAGATTCCTTGATTCTTTTTTTTTAAAGATTCATTTATTTATTTATTTAGTATTTATACAGTGTTCTGCTTGTATGTATGCCTGCAGACCAGAAGAGAGGACCAGATCTCATTATAGATGGTTGTGAGCCACCATGTGGTTGCTGGGAATTGAACTTAGGACCTTTGGAAGAACAGCTAGTGTTCTTAACCTCCGAGCCATCTCTCCAGCCGTCTCATTGATTCTTTATATTGTTCTCTTTGTTTCTATTTCATTCATTTTTGCTTTGATTTCTGTATCTTGTGATATGCAGGGTTTGGATTTGGTTCTTGTTTTTCCAAATTCTAGAGTTTCATCATTAAATCTTTTATTTGTATTCTTTCTTATTTATTTACTTACTTACTTACTTACTTACTTATTTTAGTTTTTAGAGGCAGGGTTTCTCTGTGTATCCTTGGCTGTCCTGGACTCACTTTGTAGAGCTGGCTGGCCTCGAAGTCACAGCGATCCACCTGCCTCTGCCTCTTCAAGGGCTGGAATTACAGATCCACCCCTAACCACCACACCCACCCCGTCTTTCTGATTTTTAAATTAATTTTTATTTTGTTTAAGTTTATTTACTTTACACCCCAAGAGTACCTCCTTCCTCCTCTCTTCCCAGTCTCTTTCTGATTTTTAAACGTAAGTATTTAGACCTACAAATTTCCCTCATATTACTGCTTTTAATGTGTTCAAGGAGTTTCGTTGTATTGGGTTTTCATTTTTATTTAGTTTCAAGAATATTTTGGCTTCTTTGTTGTTCCTTTTTATTTCCTTTTTGATTCATCATTCAGTAATGAGCTGTTTATACCCATCAATTTATATACTTATCAGAATTTTGTTTTCGGTTGATGTTAAGCCTTATTGCATAATGATCAGATATGACACATGGATTTTGATTTTGTGTATTTATTAAGGCTAGTTTGTGTCAAGCATGAGGTTTTAGAAAAGTTTTAGAAAAGTTTCCATGTGCTGCTGAGTATGATGAGATTTTTTTCTCTTTTTCTTTTTCTTTTTTTCATAATTTTTATATTAATCAACAGGTTATTTACTTTGCATCTCAGCCATAGCCCCTTCCCTCATTCCCTCCCAAACCTTCCCTCCCTTATTTCCTCCCTGCTCCTTTCCAAGTCCACTGATAGGGTAAGTCCTCATCCCCTTCCATCTGACCCTAGCTTATCAGGTATCTTCAGGACTGGCTACAGTGTCCTCCTCTGTGGCCTAGCAAGGCTGCTCCTCCCTCAGGGCGGGGGGCAGTTCAAAGAGCTACCCATTGAGTTCATGTCAGAAATAGTCCCTGTTCCCCTTACTAGGGTACCCACTTGGATCCTGAGCTACCATGGGCTGCATCCCAGCAGGGGTTCTAGGTTATATCCATACATGGTCCTTGGTTGGAGTATCAGTTTCAGAAAAGAACCCCTGTGCCCTGATATATTTGGTTTTTGTGGGGCTCCTATCCTCTCCAGGTCATGCTAACTCCCCCTTCTTTCATATGATTCCCTGCACTCTGCCCAAGTTTTGGTTATAAGTCTCAGCATCTGCTTTGATACACTGCTTGGTAGAATCTTGTGGTAGGATCCTATCCTGTTACTTGTTTTCTCCTACTTTCAATGTCCATCCCATTTCTCTTTCTAAATGAGGATTGATCATCTTACCCCAAGTTCTCCTTATTGTTTATCTTCTTTAGGTATACAGATTTTAGTATGTTTATCCTATCTTATAGGTCTAGTATCCACTTATAACTGAGTATATATCATGTGTGTCTTTCTGCTCCTGGGATACCTCACTCGGGATGATCTTTTCTAGATCCCACCATTTGCCTGCAAATTTCATGTTTCCTTGTTTTTAATTGCTGAGTAGTATTCCATTGTGTAAAAGTACCATAATTTCTGTATTCATTCCTCAACTGAGGGACATCTGGGTTGTCTCCAGGTTCTGGCTATTACGAATAAAGCTGTTACAAACATGGTTGAACAAATGTCCTAGTTGTGTACTTGAGCATTTTTTGGATATATGCCTAGGAGTAGTATAGCTGGATCTTGAGGAGGCACTATTCCTAATTGTCTGAGAAAGCACCAGATTGATTTCCAACATGGTTGTACAAGTTTACATTCCCACCAACAATGGAGGAGGGTTCCCCTTTCGCCACATCCTCTCCAGCATGTGTTATCACTTGAGTTTTTGATCTTTGCCATTCTGATGGGTGTCAGGTGAAATCTCAGGGTTGTTTTGATTTGCATCTCTCTGATGGCTAAGGACGTTGAGCATCTCTATGTTTCTCTGCCATTCTATATTCCTCTACAGGAATATAGCTGAATAGATTAAGAAACAAAATCTGTTCAGCTCCGTACCCCATTTTTTAATTCGGATTGCTTGATTTGTTGGTTTTTAACTTTTTTAGTTCTTTATGTATTCTGGATATCAGCCCTCTGTCAGATATAGGATTGGTGAAGATCCTTTCCTAGTCTTTAGGCTGTCGTTTTGTTCTAATGACAGTGTCCTTTGCTTTACAGAAGCTTTTCAGTTTCATGAGATCCCATTTATTGATTGTTGCTCTTGGAGCCTGTGCTGTTGGTGTTCTGTTGATGAGAATTTTTATTCTTTGGTTTTAGATAAAATATTCTGTAGATATCTGTTAGATCCATTTGGTGTAAGTTGTCACTCAATTCTGAGATTTCTAATAAGCTTTTTCTAGATGACCTTTCTAGAGAAAGTGGGGTGCTGAATTTACCTACAATTATAGGGTCTGTTGTTAGTCTGACTTTAATTCTATGAGTACCCTTTTTATTACATACAGTTGCCAGAGTTTGGTGCATATCTGTTTAATCTTGTGATAATTTCTTGATATCTCGATAAAATGAAGTATTTGTCTTTATCTCTTCTAATTGGTTTTAGTTTGAAGACTATTTTGACAGATACTAGGATGGTAATGCCTGCTTGTTTCCTGATATGGTAGGGTTGGAATACTTTTTCTATCTTTCACTCTAAGGTGGTGCCTATCTTTAAATATAAGATAGGTTTCTAATAGACCACAAAAAAATAGATTTTGTTTCTTAATCTATTCAGATAACTTGTTTTTGTTGTTACTTTGTTAATATTTGAAGTTATGTTTAGACTGCAGTCAATTTTGGATTTCTTACTGGCTCTTTGTGTTGTTAGTCATTAATTACAGTTTCATTTGTTTTCTCTTTGTGCAGAACTTTCTCCTATTCTACCAGTTGGTAAGCAGTCTTCAAATTTTGCCAGTTGTACTTTTAAAAGAGGTCCAGATTTAAAACATTTTTAACCACTTCTACCACCACAATCAAAATTCAAATAATTTTAATTCTTCATCCATCAGCTGCAATCAATTCCTACCTGGTCCATTTACTTCTATTTCAGTGATCACTTAGTAGTCAATGATCTTATTATTACTTCTCTAAAATCATCCAGTGTCCCTCATTTCAACTAAAAACACATCTACCTCTAATGTCCTTAAAGTGGCTACCAGAGCTGCATGCTGATTTCCTGAACTCTTCTGCTGCCATCCTCTTGCCTTACCTACCTCTGCTCTGATCTCCTTCCTGTTCCTAGAAACCTGCCAGTGATACTTAATTTCCACTCCTTAACTCTTTGTAATTACCTTTCCCCTTGCCAAAAATATCCTAAATTTATAGAGACCTGTGTGTCCTCCTTACCTACACCCTCTACCTCCTTTGAGATTTGACTCCTCATTGGCCTGGAGCTCACAATTAGGCTATATGAGCAGGTCAGCAAAACCCACGTACCACGCTGTCTCCACTGCCCCACTAATCATAACCATGAGCCACAAACATGATGTGGCTGTGGAGGATCAAATTCAGGTGCTCAGTTTTGCAAGGTAAGTGTTTTATCAAGAGAACCATACACCCAGTTCCTGTGTAATGCCTTTGTCCTCCTTTATATTTTTCTTCATTGTATTTACCTTTAATAGAAACAATTCGCTATTTTTAATCTTTCCAGAATATAAGCTATGCAGGACAAAGAAATTTTCCTCTCTACTACTTGAGTCTCCAATATCTTAAGTACTAGGTACATAATAGAACTTTGAAATGATTGTTGAGTGAGAGAATTGAAGGAAAATTGGAGAATCTTGAGGTCTAGTCAGACTTGTTTCCAATATGCTCCGACCACACTTTATTGTTCTTGGAATGTATAACATCACACTACCTTGTGGTTCTTTATCCTTGATAACTTACATTGTCTCACTTCTTTCACAAATGTTTAGTAACTTTATCTCAGAGTTCCAGTTGCTTTATCACATTCTGTCTCAACCCATCAAGTTTTTTCCTTTTTTTTTTTTTTTCAATCTTTCTAGATCTATTTTTCAGCCTACGTGGTCTCCCTAGGCAGACTGGGGACTAACTTAAGCAAGGCAATGTATTTATTGAGCTTTACTGTTTATAGTCGTTTCTTTTCACATTGCTGCAACAAAACACCTCTCAAAGCAAGTTAAAAACTGGAGAGAAGGTTCCGTGCAGAAAGTGCTTGCCATACAAACCTGACGGCGTGAGTCTGATCCTCAGAACCTACATGAAAATGGACGAAGAAAGACAACTCCCACAGGCTGTTCTCCCACCTCCACACTATGGCACAAGCATGCCCACAGACACACAGCGTGCGTATCCACGTATTACGCACAAATATAAGAATAAGAAATTTTCTAAAGTTTTTAAGGCCACTTAAGTAAAGAAAGGTCTATTTTGGTTTGCAAGTCGATTGTGAGAGGAAGTACAGTAACAGAACTGTGATTCAGGGAAGCAGGGAGTGATGGACGCTGCTGTTCTTGGGGTCCCAGGCCATGCCACCAACACTGAACCCAGTCCTGACCTCCCTCACAGACTTGCTCGCAGGTCCATCTCTTAGGTGACTGTAGATCCTTCCAAACTGCCAATCAGAATTAACTGTCACACTGGTCTATCATGTTTTAGTTGGAAACTCTCTGAGTTCCTAGCTACAAAACAAGAGAATAACATAGCTTGACTAAGTTCGATTCTTCGAAGTATAATGTAAAGAATATTATACACTTTGTTAAATAATTAAAACCTAAGAAAATAAATAAATTTGTGAAACTTTAATTCACATTCATTCAGTGTAGTTCTCTGTCTTGGGCAAGTGGTCCATTACATTTCTTCCAAAAGCTCAAAACACTAGCAGACTTACCTAGAGCTACTTAGTGTGAGAATGCATACTGAAACCTAGCTTCCTTAGGCATGCATCACACAATATTACTTGGTTCAACTTTATAACAGAATTTAAAATAACTAAACAGTTTTAGGAATAGAGAATTTGCTAAATAAAGTCATTATGTATTCATGTAATAGAATGCTAATGTAATTTCACAAGAGAGGAAAATTTTGTGTACTAATTCAAACAATTTGACAGTACAATGTTTAGGAATGGGAGTAGTCAAAAACAGTGAAGAATGTTCTGCTTTTCTAGGCACTTAAAACCACTGAAATACAAGAAACTGGCAACATTTCTTGCATAGAAAGGGGGAAATGATGTCACAAAGACAGCGAGGTAGAAGGGGGCTTCTTACCATATGCTGCTTTTTCCCCCTTTTGATTTCTGAGCCATATGAATCTATTTGCTATTTGCAAACTAAAATTAAACAAGTTGAATGTAGTCCTAGGCAATTCTGATACAATTGTTTTTTTGGAAACTACTGAACTATGCTTTGTTCTTCTAGACCAGAATCCTTTGAGACTTCATTAGCCCAAGTTCCATCATGTGTCAATCCCATCTTTTCTTTTTGCTTCCCTTGAAGGATATAACCGTTTCCCATCACCTTCACTGCTTCTCCCATGTTTCATCTCACGCTACTAATTCTTGTTCTAGAGCATAGTATCTGAGCCAGACAGACTCATACAATGCGGCAGGGAGTCTGTGTGAGAAGAGGGGCAGAGGGTTGTCAAGCATTCTAAATTCAAGGTGGGGTCCTCTGATGAGCCACAGCCTGTAGTGCCCTGTCTTACTCTTATCTTGCATTTTAGAGGAGAAAATCTGGAAAGGTCTGAAGAACAGACCCTCATATGGGGAGGTTCTAAGAATCCGTGAAACTATGTACAAAAAAAGTGCTTCTCAAGCACAGTGGACTCTATATGGATTCTATATGGACAGAAGAGTGTGTTATTTGTGAAAATTATTTAAGGCATCTGATGGTACAAGCCTATAGTAATATTGTTCAGGATTCTTTGGTTATACTGCCATTCATTGTAAGGAAGCACAAAGTGCCAATATCTTCAGGCTCTGGAACATCCTTAGTACACAGTGGGTATTGTGGGAAAGCCAAAATGCAGAGATACATCTAATGCCAGTAATTGCTTTTGTGTTCCAATGGGCTCCCTTTTTCTGTGACCAAGGGAGACTATGGTACCTGTTAAACCTGCCTTTCTAGTTGTGCTTGTCTAGATGTAGATGAGAACTTAGAAGCTTAGTAAAGAGTTTTATGATAAACCAACAATTTTATATCAGGATCTACATGTCTGTAGATGAGAAAGCCCTTGTGTTATGAATCAAGATACCTCAAAAGACCACTACCAGGAGTTGAGTCCATTGCAAAACATATGAGGATCTTTTTATTACAAATTATTCCAAGCTGCAGCTTAGACTCACACCCCTACCACCAAAGCAGTGAGAACCTTGTGCTCAGGTTAGTTGGGTGATTTAAAGATTCTGGTCCCTTCCAGCGTGCCCAAAGCAGGGCCGATTCCTGTCTGGCAAGCATCTATTGGTCAAAACGCAAAAGGGATGTTGCATTTTGAATTGATTGGCTATAGGAAGGTCCCCAAACCATTAATGATCTGGTGTCCCTTCATAGGGCGATGAGCCAGTTTCCTAGCAACTTTATCTCTACTGGGCAGGAAAAGAATTCAGTAAGACTAGTTCTTTCCCTCAAGGCATTATGGCTAGACATATCTCCATCCAGCTAGCCTTAGTTCATTCCTGTGCTTTAAACTTTAAAATAATAGCCACTGATTTTTAATCTTTTGGTCTCTCACTTGAAGTTATATAGGCCCTTCCAGTTATAAGGTAAAAACACCATAAATAGAAAAAGAAATCCCAGGTGTCAACTTTACACCTTTATTGTCATTGAACTTTGAGAATGAATTTGGAGTGAGAAACCTCCAAGAAACTCTCCAGGATCACTCCCTTCCTACTCAAAAGCCATGGCTATTCTCCTATCCACTGAACTGCAATTTAGGCCCCCACCAAAGTATGGCCTGGCTTCATTCAGACACTACACAAGGACCCACCTGGAAACTGAAAAGAAATCAATAGCAGGGAAAGCAGTTTAGTCTTAGTAATGATTCAGCTACATTTTAACTGAATGAAACTGATTTTCCTGCTCTTACCTTCATATATTCAGTGAAGTTTCTCAGAGAGGAAAATACTAACACTCTTGGCATCTATTGTCCATTTGCCTTTCTGCCTTTATAAATGGACCTGTTTTTCTGAATAGTTTCTATTTGTTTTGGTCAGGAAATGTTTGCTTATTATCTTTATTTGAAAAAGTTCTTGTGTGTACATTTTCTCAGGGAGATTCATTATTGACTCTCTTCCTGATTAAAAAGGATAATTTAACTATGTAAAAATTCCTGTTACAGTAGCCTTAATAAAATAAAAAAATAGGCGCAAAATTAGATATAAATTCTTATAGATCCACCATTCATAATTTATAAGTTTCACTGCTATATTTATTTTGCTTATATTTTATGTGAAACAAAACATTTAAATACGAAAGTGAAATGTACTTGTTTCCCAGCTTATCCTCATTATTTTTTCAGACATACAACTGGATAATTTCAGATTACATGTTCCTAGCACACATTTTAATATTTCTACTGTGTACATGAAAACCTGTAAGCCATATAGTATTTCTTGCATGCTTGAAAAATTGTATAAATCACATAACTTTAATTTATATAAAACTATGTGAATATGGTACACATATGCTTATTTTCATTCACCTTTGGTTTCTATTTTGTCTTGTGGTTTGTTTTCATTTTTTAAGTTGGCATACAAAGTACTGGGTTTCAGTATGGCATTTTCGTAATACTTTGTTCCTGTTGGCCTCCCTCCTTCTCTCCCGTTTTCTATCTGAATGCCCTGCTGTTGGTTTCCTTCCTTTCTGCAACCCCCAACTTTCCAGTCACTTGAATGCCTCTTCCCCTTCCTTCTAACAAGATCTCCTTTTCCTCCTCTCATAGTTGTCTGTCTATTTGCATGACACCCTCATATACACACACACAAATGCAGTCACAAATACACACATAGAAATTAAAATCTAAGAATCCTGTATGAGGAAAAACATACAATATTTGTGTCTATTAGTCTGGCTTATTTTGCTTGTTGGTAAATATCCTGATTTCATTTTTCTTTATAATTGAATAAAATGCTACTGTGTAAATGTACCATGTTTTCTTGATCTATTTATCTAAGCTGACCCTATTTCTTGGCACTATAAATACTACAACAGTTGAAATGCCCAGATCACGAGTCCCCAAATGACCAACAGGCTTTGAGTCTGATGTAAAACACACGAGGGCCTTTATTACAAACTCGAGCTGGGTGGCTGCCTTTTGCAAGAACAAAGAGGCGAGCGACCCCCAGCTCTGGGGGAACAGGGGTTTTAAGGGGCGAAAACGAAAGTAGGGAAGTGTAAGTCTTGGCACTATAGGATTGGGTGAAAGGGTCCCTAGGGGAGTTGACCTAAAAATGATTGATTTGTTTTCAGGCGCCAAAACTGCAAATGATCAGATCTGGCTACCTGAGGATACCTGCCTTGTTACCTGCAGGTTAGGTTGTAGCAAGGGGGAGGGAGTTAACACATTCCATAGGCTTCCTTAGAGGCTATGTGACCCTAGTCACATCCCAAGGTTAATCTGGGTGGGGGATTGCTGAACCCTTGCTCTGAAAGAACTGTGCTATGGTGACTTTGCCCCAGTCCCAAGAACTAACTCTAAATTTTTGAACCTCTCACAGTAAATATGAGTGTACAGGCACCTCTTTGGCAGGACTGGAGTCTTTCCACTTTATGCCTAGGAATGGTAAAACTGAGTCATGTGGTTGTGGTAATTTTAATTTTTGGAGGAACCTCTGAAATGATTTCAATAGTGATACACCCAATTACATGTCTCAACAACAAATAAAGATTCCTTTTTCCCCGTATCCTCCCTAGCATTTCTTGATCTTAGCCATTCCTACTGTGGTAAGTTAGAATCTCAAAGTTTTAATTGGCATTTCTTAATGGCTAAGAGGATATTAAACACTTTAAAAATTGATCATTTGTATTTCTTGATTCAAGAATTGCAACTCAGTTCATCAGTCCATTTATTGATTGGAAAGGTTTTTTCAGGGGAAGGACGTGTTTGATTTTTGTAGTTATTGTTTATTTATACTGTGTGTGTTGTGCCCAAATGCCTATGGAGGCCAGAAATTGTTGCAGTAGTCTCCTCTATTTCTCCCCACCTTATCTTTTGAGACAAGACTCCTCCCCTGATTCTGGAGCTCAACAAATTAACAAGACTGGCTGGCCAGCACACTTCAGGGACTTTCCTTTTCTTCTTCCACAAGACTGGTATTACAGGCATTTACCACTACAGCCAACTTGGTTATGGGGTGCTGTGGATCCAGATTCAGGCCCTCAGGGTTATGTGATAGGTACTTTACCAACTGTTTCCAACTCAGCCTCACATAGTTTGGCATCATTCAAATATTTACCTCCTGTTAGAAAAACAGCTAGGAAAGCTTTTCTCTCATTCTAGAGGATGTCCCTTCACCCTGCGGATCATTTCCTTTGTTGTGCAGACTCTTTAGTTATGTAATCCAACTAGTTACTTCTTAGAGTTACTTCCTGTTCTGAAAGCTCTTGCATAGGCCTGCATCTTAAGGTATCTTCCATATGCTTTTACTAGACATTTCAAAATCTCATATTAAAGTTCCTGATCTACCTTAAATTTTTATTTTGCTCAGAGTGAGTAATAGATTTATAATTTTATCCTTCTGCAAGTGAATATCCAGTTTTTCCAACACTGTTTGTTGAGGAGGCTGTCTTTTTTTTTTTTTGCGTGTTTTGGCATTTTTGTCAACATTTAGGTGTCTATCACTGTATGGATATGCTTTTGGGCCTACATGCTCTTTCGTTGGTCTGCACGTCTGCTTTTGCACCGCACCTATGTTGTCTGTCGCTGTGGTTCTGTAGCATAAATTTGAGGTCAGGTGTCCTGTCTGATTATTATCATTATTTTGCTTAGAATTATTTTATCTATTGAAGATCTGTGGGTTTCTATATGATTTGTGTGTGTGTGTGTGTGAGAAGATCGTAATTGAAATGTTAACAGGGGTTGCAGTATGTCTATTGACTACTTTTGGTGTCACATCTATTCTTCAAGACATTATTCAGATCCATGAACATGAAAGTTCTATCCGTCATCTAGTGTCTTCTTCACTTTCCCTTCAAGTTTCCATGGTAGACACTGTTATCCTCAGCCAGGGACCAGTTAGTTACATTTACAGCAACTGAGCTACTGTTGCACCAATGAGTTGGTGGGTTGGTGTCACAACATGCAAGATCTCATGCAAGGTAATGATCGTATTTCATTGTATACATAATTTCAAGAATAAGGAATTTTTAAAAGCAGTGCATGTGGGTGGTAGGTTCTAACATCTCTGCCATTCCTTCTACTGATGTCCCGCTGTTAGCTCTACCAGCACAGTAATGGTTTAATTTCTGGTCCTTTCTGGAATTGTGTTTGTTTGTTTGTTTTTAAATTACTTCTATCCTTATATTTCTGTTAAATTGCCTAAAGGACAGAAAAATGAGAACTAGAGGAAATGGGGGAAGCGATAGGGATAGAGACAGAGAGAAGAAAAATTTCAGGTTTCTGGAAGCTTGTTGTCATTAATTTTGTCATTCTATATAAATATTTAATTTGAGCCTAATTTTGTATTTTGTACATTTGATCTCATTGCAAGGATGACCCCACAATCAGTTTTCAGACATAAACCACCTGGATGCATTCCGGCCCCACAAATTCAGTGCCCTTGCCTGCTGTAACTGTCAAATCCCTGGAGGAGACCTCTTCAGAGCCCACTCCCATGGCTGTAGTATGTAGGATTTCCCTACCCATTCCTTTTCCAGCTTCCTGCAGACTCTCCCCAGCACTGCTGGGATCAAGGTCCAGCTGTTTGAGCCTCTGCCAAGATAGTGTCTCTCCACAGACAATTGTGGATACATGGGGGAAATACTACACTTCAGGCTCAGGATCTAAAATCTGCAAGGAGTTAACTGAGAAGAACAGATTAGGAATGAGGTGCTTAGCCTTGAGACACTTAAGTCCCAGATCCATAACCTTGGCTCACCATGGATTAAATCATACAGTCAGTCACTCATTGTTTTGTTGAGTATCTTTGAGTATACATTGTGTGCTGGGGATGACCATAACTTCAGCCTTTGTGTATACCAGTTTGCTATATTTTTTTCATAATACAAACTCTTTCAAATTAACTGTAATATTTTAGTCTATTGGGTAACTTATGCATGGAATTACTCAAACAAACTTAAGAGAGCTCAAAAAATTATTTATATTTGTTGGAGTATTTACTTCTTTCAAGCTTTCCTGCCCCAAGTAATTTAAACACAAGTTAGGAAATTTGACCACTGCAGAGAAGAGGAAGAATGAGCCACCTCAGAATCAAACCCTATGGCAAGTGCAAACAGCAGTGGCTCAGCGGGAGCCCAGAGTGAGGCCCTCTGGAGGAGGGGCAAGCACGTTTTATAGAGCTTTATAGTCTTCAATCTGCTTTCTCCACTGTTTGGCTTCGAGGTGTCAGACTAGGTTTTACAGGTCAGCAGGGTTGTTCTAATGATTTTTTTTTTAAATTCTGCAACCCCTCACCTTGGGCTTCAGTTTTATGGAATTACCTGCTCAGTCAGCAGGCAGGGTGTTAAAATTCTGAGGAGGCTGCCCTTCCTCCTTGAAAGCAGCAGGCAGAATTAAAAAAAAAAAAAAAAAAGGGTCCGGAAATTCCTGAGCGTTGGGAAGCCAGCCCTAATGCAATTACCTGAAATAAAAGAAGGGGTCAGATAATAAGGGGCAAAGGTTTTTCCTCTTAAAGTAACAGGGCAAGTAAACAAAACCAGCTGCCCCTGGGGCCAACAAACTCTCCTCATTAAATGTTTTAAGAAGCTAATGGGCATAAGTGGCTAATTGTACCACAATCCTCAAACTGAATGTGAGGACACTGGAGAGGAGATGAGCGGGCAGACGCTGGAGCTGCAGCTGAGTGGCCGGGTTGTCAGAGCCTAGTGAAAGCAAAGAAGGATGCTCTGACCAATACCTCTGTAAGATGACTGTCTTAGTTGGGCAAGCTTAGATTTATATGTTAGTACAGTAAGCTCTAGAATAAATTTTCCTTAATATACTGTAGAAAATTTCCTGTGAACTGACTATGAAAAATTCTGGAAGGATATTGATCAAAATGTGAACAGTGATTCTAAGTATTGGTCTGATAAGTGACTCCTCATTTTATACTTCTATTTTGTTTGTGCTTATTTTTAATTTGCATTTATTTCTCTTATAATAAAAACAAGAAAGTGCTTTAAAAATAAGATGAAGTATGTCATATACTAATAAACATTTTAATGTACTAGAATGTTGGTGAATAAATTTGATAAGACGATACATTTGCTTTGAGTACTCCGACTTCTTGCCATGCTTGGTATGACCTGCCGCTCGAGAGACAAGAACAACAGTAGCTGCCATCAAGCAGGAGAAACTGTTCAACTTTTTACAGTAGTTATGAAGAGGTTATTTCAACTCAACATACCCTTCTTGGTTTCACCCATCAATTGAGCCCAATTTTTTGTGTGATCTTGCAAAAGCTGGGTTTATAACAGCGTGGCGGAGAGCTAAGATTCACTTTAAACTGTTCCTGTTGGGGATTTTGAAGTCACACTGTTGGGATTTATATGGAAGTTTCTAGATTTCCGTAACTGAAAATTCTCTTTGCTCTCCCACTGCAGTTCCCCTCCTTTTATCTATCTTCAGAATCCTCTGTGGCCATTACTAAACTAATTATCTCTTGTGGAAACTGGCGGGTAGCTAAGAAACACCATTATCTTCTCAGGGCAAAGGGCAGAAAAGAAGAGAGTTACCCCCAAATCACTAGAAAAAAATAGTGGTAATCTAGCCTGGCTTCCAGTTTTTGTTAGCAATCAGTATCGTTGGAGTTGGCTATAGCTAAGGTATGTAATAAGTAAATTAATAAATAAATAACCCTCATCATGATGATGAGTAATTTATATGTCACTAAATGGTGAGCACAGACTGCCTCGCTTCCTTTACACCCACATCTGTGTGCTGCTATATTGGGACTATAACTGTGGCACTACGGAGAGGTACGATTGGAACCAAAGCTCTCAAAAGCAAGACTTTCTCAGATAGGCTGAGGTAGGAGGCCTATTTGTGAGTTGAAGCTAGCTTGTGATGCATAATAAATTGTTCCAGGCTAGACTTGATTAGAGTGAATGCCTGTCTAAATTTAGAAAATAAAATATAATAAAAGTGGCTTTAGGTTTATTCAGTTCATGCTCTGTTGTGAAATGATCTCCTTTCCCTCTCTTCAGTATGATCCCAAATTTTCGTGACCAAAGTTCCTGTTTCAATAGTTTAAGGCAAAAGTGAGTTTAAGTTGCAAATGAAAATTGCTGAAATTCTCAGTCTAATATGAGGGCTCCTTTGTCATCTAAATACAAATTAGGCTCAGACTGGGGTTGCTAGAAAGATGCTGTTTGCTTACAGCGACAGGGACAAGAGCCCCTTAGTTGGGTCAAAGGTACAGGCAATGCCCAGAGCCATATTTGAGAAGCACTTTAAAGGGTCCCTGACATTTCTGTGACTTTCCCTTATTTGCTTAACAACTTCATCTGTTACCATAGTTTCACCATGACTTATAAGCTGGAGAGCCCAGGTCAGTATTGCTCATCTCAGTTTTCCTCTGTCTCTCAGTACATGCTCTGCATTCCTTCTTGACGTTCTGTAAATGTTTGATATATCAAACTGAAGCCTTCATCTCCCTTGACAAGCTGTGGTCCAACTCTAATGCCTAAAAGTCCTCCACATAATGTTCTCTGGAACACACTCTCTCTTGAGCGCACGGTATTGCTCACTTGCTGTAACCCTCTAAGGAATCTTAGGAGCGCTTTCATCACAGCCTCTCACGTGCACTTCTCTATCTTTCCTTATTAAGAACCAGATCACTTCCTAACCCACACCATCAAGGCTACTTTGTCCACTGGTTTCTCTGCCTGGAGCTCTTCCTGCCCCAGCCCAAATTCAGTCTTCAAGAGTAGCCAAGGAACAACTGAGAATAATCGAATCCAGCTTGTTAGGTTAAAATGGGGTCAATAATGGGCTCTTAAAAGGCTTAAGTTAAATTTCTATTGGAGCTCCTTCTTCTGTGCTGAAAGAAGGGGGAATTGTACTACTTCTGGGTCCAGAAAAACAGAATGTCAGTCACCAAGCAAACACTAATACAGAACATATTTCTCTCTGCACCCACCTGCAAGGAATCCAAAGTCTTTACTGCTATGTATTTTCCTCCTTCAAACCTCACAGTGGATAAGCATCTTTTCCTCTGGAGAGAGGTTCCCCTGCAACCCCAAAGCACAGCCTTTTAGTCAGGTTTCTGCTGCCTTGAGCCTTTAAGTAGCTTGACAGTATATTGGGGTATGGGATAGCTTTTATGTGCTAGGCTCTGTGGCCAGTGTTTTTCTTTATTTATTCACCGTAGCAACTCCATAAAAATATCACAGGCTTGACTTTTGACTTTTTTTTTAACATTTTCATTTAGTGTGTGTGTGAGAGAGAGACAGACAGACAGACAAAGACATACACACATACACAGAAGGGGAGAGGGAGGAAAGTCGGAGGGAGAGCATACACACGTGGCAGTCAGAGACAGGTCTCAGAAGTCCAGCTCAAGGCAGCAGGCTTCTGTAGTGAGCACCTCTACCCACCAAGCCCTCTTGGCCCCAGGCTTGAATTTTCAAACCCATTTTATAGAATGAGAAATCCAGATATACATGTATAAAAATATTATAATTAAATCCATTACTTTTTATGCCAACTTGGAAAAGGGGGGTGAGGATCCAATATCAACATGGGTAGTAAGTGGCAAAGCATATTGAACTAGGGTTTTTAACTCTGAGTTCTATGTAACTTGAACAAAGGAAAAGAATGAAAGGACCATAGATCAGATGGGTTAGTCTAAATGTTTGTGGAGAATCCTACATACTGAAAAATTACATCTGATATCTTTATCTCAATAACTATTCAACTATATGTGTTAGCAGCAAAAATCATAAAAACTGATTGTTATAATAGTTGCTGAGAAATTAATGTAAAGAAAAGAGGAAACTATAATATGCTTGCTTGAATATTAAGAGAATAATTATAGAATACTATTTGTCATAGGATTTGTCACCTTGTAAATGTTCATTTCTTCAGCTGTGTATTAGAGTAACATTGTTCAGATTTGCTTTAATTTAGTGATTCCATCCCAATATGCCCACTTTTCATGTATGCACTCTCTAGCTCAGCTTCTTAAATTAGAGATGGTAATAATGAAATACAAGCAAGAAGATGTTGTGACAAATGTTAAGGCAGTGGCCATGACCGAAACTATGTTACATATAATAAATGTTTGTTGAACTTGAGTTTGAACCAGAGTGGCGTATTATTGTTTTATTCCATTATGTAGGTAACCACACAGAACATTTAAGTATATATTTCCTGACACAACTTCTACTTTTAAGATTCTGTACTCACACATAATCTTACCAACCAGTCTTCTATGTGTGAACTGAACTTAAAAAGGCCAGAAGACAAAAATAAAAAAAGTGTTATGTGTCTGCTGTGTCAAGCATTTAAGGTTCATTATCTCCTTGATTTGAAATTAACCCCAGAGAGCAATATGCCACCTCTCTTTAATTAATAAGAAGGCTACCAAACATGATGGCACACTTCTGAAATTCCAGAACCTAGTAGGCTGAAACGGGAGAAATGCCATAGTTCAAGGCCAGCCTGAGCTACTTAGTGAGCTCCAGGCCAGCCTGGACTACAAAATGAGTCTTTGTCTCAAAAACAAACATGCAACCAAAAATTAATTAGATAGACAGATAGATAGATAGATGAGAGAGAGATGATAGATAAAAAGTTTTAGTATGCTAAAACTGAGGTCTGTAGAGAGCAGGAAGACGTCTGTGGCTACACAAGTGGCAAACGCCACATCAGGAATCTCAATTCAGATGCTTCTCCCCAAATTACATGCTTTTAACGAGCCAGTGACTTAAACATTCGGTTCTTTGGAATGTCTTCTGGTAGAGAAGGAAGCCAACAGGAGGTTGAATAAGACCTGCCCCTCCCCTTACTTCCACTAGATCGCCTGTTTACAACAAAAGATTTTCAAACCTGACCATCCAATACAGCATGTGTTGGTATGGAGATTTAACATTAAGAATTTTCATATAGGTCTGTATGTACTAATGGATAGATATTTTATTTCAAATGAAAGAAAATCTATTTTTAGTCATCAACCAATGAGACTTTAGTAGATTAGGCTAGGCATCTGGGAATCATAAGCATTTAAAAATTTATTTGGTTCAGATTTGGCAAAGATAGGAGTAAGGGATGATTCAAGTCACCTGACCTGGAGCCAGTGTCTGCTCAGAAAAGAGGACTACATAAAATGGGATGGGCCTGTTTGGTCAAATGTTCACAACATAGTGTCAGTGCAGCTTGATGATTCTCTTCAGCTTTTAATGAAAACCAGACTGAGAGCGAAGCAGATGAGCACCAGCCCTGTTATTTCAGAAGAGAGCTTTTGGACTGATGTGCGAATTTCTTTGCATTTGTTTGTTCGTTTACTCACTCACTCATTCATCCCATTGATGGAGGGGGAGTTGGACTATGATGAATTTTACCAGGGAAGCAAGCTTTCTGGAAACACTTGAGACTTACTGCACTACATCAGAATTTTGCTCTGTTGTTATTTTCTTATTTAAATGTTGAAACCTAGCAAATGTTTGCGGATTCCTTTGAAACTCCCCCATGCCTTTATTGCTTTAAAGTAAAGATAGAGACAGCCATGAGATTGAAGGCTAAGCCCCTTTCCCAAGAAAAAAATAAGTTTCTCCCTATTACCAAGTTTAGATTATAAATTTTCTATCATTTCCTGGAAAGCAAGAAATGAGTTTTTACCTAAGCAAGGCTGGATAAATGGAATTGGAAATAGAGAGGGTACAAAGTATATTATATGCCTTAAAAGTATCAAGAGTGAAAACTATCAGGAGATGAAGTTCAGGGCCAATGTTTCCTCACAAACAGAGACTTCTGCTAAGAGAAGTGTATTTCTAGTGCCCTGTTCAAAATTGTATCTGACTCTTATTTTATTTTTATTCCAGTTGCTACATTGATGGCCGGGTGGTCAAGGTGATGGACTTCCTGAAAACTCGTCTGTTAGATACACTCTCTGACCAGATTAGGAAGATTCAGAAAGTGAGTAAAATTGTTTGTGAGCTGATGTGTTTGGAACAAAGGCAAGGAAAAGGCTGCAGGGTCTTAGCTGGGCTTTAGAGCTATGGAGACGAGGGTAGGAAAACAGGCCAGGTGGCCATGGCCAGCAACACCTTCTTTCAATGATGATTGTGAGTCATTATTTTTCACATTTAGAAAGATTTGTTATTTGTCACATCAAGATCTAGAGTTGTTCTAAGTAAAGATTTGGGGGATATGGAACTCTTACACTGCTGGTGTGTAAGAAATAGAACTGCACATGGCCCAGTCATCCTGAGGAAGTATGGTCATCATATTACAGAGCTTTACTCACTCCCATGTCTCCTACAGCACTGTTGAGAATAACGGAGACACAGAATTAACCAAAGTATCTACTAATGGACAAATGGACAAAGAAACAGTATAACATTTCTTACATAGTGAAGAATGAAATCCTGTCATTTTCTGAAACAGGGATGTCATTATGTTGAGTAGAATAAACCAGACTCAGAAAGACAAATACCGCATGTTTCTTTCCCTATGGAAAAGGTAAAATAATTCACTCAAACAAGAAAATAGCAGAAGCTAGAAGAGAAAAGGGGAAAGATAGCAAAGTTGAATAACAGGTGCCGTAACACAGTGAAGTGGTGGAAATATGCTCATGTCTCCAGCACAGTAAGGTAACTATTCACTGTAAGATATTTCATCAATAACCAGAAGAGATTCCAGAGACTCTAAATGTAAAAAAATAATGAAGAGGTAAAAATCTTCATTATACAAACTGAAATAGCATACAGTATCCTATAAATATGTTCAATTATAAATTAATTAAAACAAAAAGTAAAATTCAAAGAATAAAAACTCCACATGGGAATCATAATGGGATTTTTTGTTTGTTTGTTCTTAAAGCAGATTTTTTTCATCTTTCCTACTTTGTCCTACACTTATAATTAAGAGAAGCATATTTTTATTTAAAAAGCTTCTTTCTTTATTTTATTGTATTGGTTTTGGTTTTTTGAGACATGGTTTCTCTGTGTAACAGCCCTGGCTGTCCTGGACTTTTTTTGTAGACCAGGCTCGCCTCAAAATCACAGAATCCACCTGCCTCTGCCTCCCTGAGTACTGGAATTAAAGGCATGCACTACCACACCTATCTAAGGTGTCTTTATTTTAGTAAAAAAATATTTTAACAATTGATTCTAAATGGTTTAATAAAGAAATGGAAACTTTGCTTATTTTCTTTTCCTGAGGATTTACTTGGAGCTAGTTTAAGGAGATAATCATTGCTCACATTCATTGAAGTTCTGGTTTTGAAAGCAAATGATTCTGATCTATATCCATGTAAGAGCTGACTTTTGTGAAAAGGGAGAGGCAAGTAAATCATATTAAGCAACTGCATTATATCTTTCCAGCAAGACCCCTTTAGTTAATGAACCAATCAATATGATCAAAGAACTCATTAGTAAAGTAGCTTGTCTCATTCCTGATGCTCTGGTTTTCTGTGGCCGGAGTAGATCTGCCTCCAAGAGTCATCTGTGTAGTTGTTTCTGCGGGTTACAGGTTACAGGATCATATTTTGAGATTTATTAGATTTGTTCATTCTAATTTACAAGGATCTTGTATCTACAGTTTCCACTGGGCCTCATCAAAATACAATATCTTGTGCTGTCCAGTCAGGTTCTTTTCCCGAAATTTGGACTCTGTGTGTCCAGCTATCTTTCTGAGAAAATAAAACACCTCTCAACAAGTAGTCCTTCTGTAAATGTGAGATTAATGGATATGTAAACGAATGAATGGATGATTCATGTTTAAAACTGCCTCTGAAGGAACTTCTGTTTGAAGCCATCAGGGAAAAGCACCACTGAGAATTAAGGCTGAAGTCTTATATTTTCATTCTGATGTCATAGTCAAATAACATCAGCCTCTATGTTCACTTTTTCTTGGGCAGTATTAGACCCTGTGAATTCTCAAGACTTCTGGATCTCTGCATCCCAATGTAATCACCCTGGGACCAGGTACATTGGCCAGAACCTTTTTCTACCACTGCCTTCTATCAAGAAGGCAAAAAGAACTAAATGATCTGAAATATTTCTGCCAGTCTGTTTGACAACAGTTAGTGGGAAGTATCGCTAGCGCCAGACCAACTGCCAGATTCTGGAGATACAAAATAGATTAAGATGTGGCCTCAAGGAATTCAGCTTTAAGCTTTAATATTTGAATAGGTTCAAACATGTTGCCTGATGCAACAGAATATCAACCTATTGCTTATCGTGGTGATACATGCCTGTAACCTAGCCCCTGGGAAGTTAAGGCAACAGGGTCATGAGTCGGAAGCCAGCCTTGACTAATGAGACCCTGCCTCAAAAACGAACAAAAAACCAACCTATGGACTGCTACAGTTTTCTAAACTCACTATGCTCATTGACATGTCACTCCTTAGAAGGAATTTTTTTATTTGTTTACTTGTAAGGTAATTCTCTCATCCTATAAAAATGTGGATATTTATGCTTTAGACAGCCTTCTGCGTGTTTGTACTACAACAGTGTACAAAATAGTCAAGTCCCTTTATTTTGGGCTCTTCTAGCTTTGAACCCAGTGAAAGAATTGCTACTAGTAGTAATATTGTACCAAGAGAAAAGGTTCTAACTGTATTTGTGTTATCAATTAAGTAAAGCAGGTGAGTCTAAGTTAAAACAAAGATGTATTCTCTCTCCACATCACCCTCTACCACTGCATAGTCCTTAACCAACACAGAACTTTCCAAAACTAAAGGAGGAGAAAAGCTTACTTCCTGGTTTATGTAGGGTCCCAAAAATATAAGGAAAGGGGGTAAATTGAGATTCGAGCCTTTAAAAATGTGCCTAATGCACTTAAAGTGTAGCCCCCCGCTTCAGGAAGGGATAGTGGAGCCCTCAGGAGAAGTGACCTCCTGAGGGGAGGGCTAGACCCAGCAGGAAGATCAGGCAGCACTTTGGCAATTACACACATAACACACCCATAGGTCCTCTCAAGTCATGGCCCCATTCTGGTTTTCTATTGCTGTGTAACCAATCAATCCAATGCTTCATGGGAAAACATCATTTATTATGTGATGAAACATACAAACTTAAATTCACACCGGTCACAGCAGGAATAGTTTGCCTGTTTATGGTATCTGAAACTGTTAGCTAGAAGAGTTGGTAGATGGGGTGCATCGGAATTGTCACATGGTATTATCAAAAAGCATTTTTACTCAGCTGGTGGCACGATGACAGCTTTCATCTTAGTTGGGGCCAAGAGTCCAGATATCCGTGACTTTGATTCTTTACCTATAAAGTGAAGATGCAAAGAATTCTACATTCCCTCCTCTTTAAGGGAGTAAGGAAGGTCACAAGCAAATGTTGTATTAATTCATACTGAGTGCTAGTCATTGTAGCTGTAATATTGTTAGTTATTAATTACTTTAATAATTTTGTGCCTAGAAATGCTTTATGCTACCTTTATTTTCCATTTGTCCTTTGTGTTTTTCTCTTTCCTCTTACTTTGAGCCCTGGAGAATATAATAGGTGATATTTTTGGCACCTGAAATGCAATGACTCAATTGCTAAAAGCAGCTGTGGTTTCCAAATTTGGACTGCCATTTAGAGAAGAATTCTGTTTTCTCTGCAGTCATTGAACTATCAGGATAGATGAAAATCTCTGATACTTTTGGAAACCAGTGAAATGTCTGGACAGCCTACACCTTTGGATGAGCTATACACTCCTTCCCATTAGAACAAGGATAATCATCTGTATATTGGGAGATGAGTCAAAGGAAAGGGCTGAGAATCTCACAATGCAGAGACAAGTCAAATGGGAAAAGGGAGAGACATTCAGGACACAACGCAGATGGTATAGTGAGGAGAGCTGGGCTGACTCCAAAACAATGACATAAGAACCAAGAAGAACCACTTTGGCTTAAGTCATTTGGACTCTATGATTTGTGTCTTCATCTCCTAGAGGAATCAGAGGAGGAAATAACACTTTTTATATTATTTTCAGCAATTCAATAAGCACAGGAAGGAGTTGGTGAAATCCCAGTCAGGAGGAAAGTATTTCCAAAAGTATTGTCCATATGATTGCACTTTGAATGTTAAATAAGCTCCAGTTGGCTTCCTCGGTATTTGAAAAGTTAATTTCTTCCTCCTTCTTTTCTATCCTTTCTCCATTCATTTATCAACTGTGCCATTTGTAGTGTTTTCCAGACTTTTGAGAATACAATAGTAGGCAAAACTAATGTGATGTTTGTCCTCACAGACCTTATGTCTGGTGGGAAAGCAGTAACGAAGCGTGTTCATAATCAAGAGCAATGATGGCTATACTAGTGTGTAACTGAACCCATCATGGCATGTATCCATCCTACAATGTAAAGGAAGAGGAGCACCGGACATCTCCCAGAAAAGTGGCAAATAGCTTAGTGCCTAAAGGAAAGGACCCCTCTAACTGATACAGTTTTCCTTAGGGTGCTATTTGGGGGGCACTGGTAGATGTATAAGGGTAAGGACAGTTTATGTGGTCCTTAAAAAGACCATTATTATTATTTTTTTATGCTTTTCTCAATTTTTATTAAGTAATTCAAATTAAAAATGTCAAATATTGCACGAAGCACATGTAACTGAAACAGCCAACCCCTAGTACATGTGCATGTGTGTATGCACATGCCCCCCCCCACACACAATCACTCTGTTTGTCCTTCCAGTAAGTTACTGCTACCCAGGAGAGAAAAATACAGGGAGCATTTTCCTCAAGAAAGAAAAATGTGCAGATTTGCATGCGAGACTGATTATTCTAACAGATCCATTTGTTCACCAGTGTTCCTCCCTGGAGGCAGGCGTAAAACAAAGAGGGAGTTTGTAACTAGATGAAACAAGGAAACCTTAGTGATTGCACAGCGTAACAAACATTAGTGGGAAGAGCCACTGAAGAAATATAGGAGTTAACTTCAATAAGACATCACAGAGGAAATAAAGACTAAAAAATGTTCTGTTTCAGCAGTGTGGATTTACTTAGAAATTGATTGTGAAGAGGTTTGAGAACAGTAGCTGCATAAAGTGACTATGGATGCTACACCTAACATGCTTTAATCACCTTTGCATATGTTATTTAACAAAGGTCAACTCTTTTAAAGTCTCAATAAATATAGTGATATTATGCTGCTTCCAATATATCTTAGATGTTGGGCCATAGAAGTAGAAAAATATGTAATCCTGGCAAATAAGTAAACATCATAAGGAAACTTGGGGGTGGGGGGCTGGAGAGATGGCTCAGTGGTTAAGAGCACAGTCTGCCCTTCCAAAGGACCCGGGTTCAATTCCCAGCAACCACATGGCAGCTCACAACTGTCTATAACCTCAATTCCAAGGGACCTGACACCTCCACACTAAAGCACATGAAATAAAATTAAAAAAAAAAAAAAGAAAGAAACTTTGGTTCTCAGTGAACCTTCTGGTTTATCAGTCTGTCCACCTATGTGAGCTTTTTTTTAAAATAAAATTTTATTTTTTTACATTAATTACATTTTATTTGCTTTGTATCCCAGCTGTAGCCCCCTCCCTCATTCCTTCCCAATCCCACCCTCCCTTCCTCATCTCCTCCCGTGCCCCTGTCTAAATCCACTGATAGGGGAGATCCTCCCCGTCCATCTGGCCCTAGCTTATCAGGTCTCATCATCAGGACTGGCTGCAGTGTCCTCCTCTGCGGCCTGGCGAGGCTGCTCTTCCTGGGGAGGGGAGTCAAAGAGCCAGCCACTGAGTTCATGTCAGAGACAGTCCCTGTTCCCACTTGGATGCTGAGCTGCCATGAGTACATCCGAACAGGGGTTCTAGGTTATATCCATACATGATCCTTGGTTGGAGCGACAGTCTCAAAAAAGACCCCTGTGTCCAGATACATTTGGTCCTTGTGGAGCTCCTGTCCTCTCCAGGTCTTACTAACTCCCCTTTCTTTCATATGATTCCCTGCACTCTGCCCAAAGTTTGGTTATGAGTCTCAGCATCTGCTTTGATACACTGCTAGGTAGAGTCTTTCAGAGGCCCTCTGTGCCAGGCTCCTGTCCTGTTTCTTATTTTCTCCTTCTTCCAATGTCCATCCCATTTGTCTTTCTAAGTGAGTATTAATCATCTTACCTCAGGTCCTCCTCCTTGTTTATCTTCTTTAGGTGTACAGATTTTAGTATGTTTATCCTATCTTATAGGTCTAGTATCCACTTATAAGTGAGTATATATTGTGTGTGTCTTTCTGCTCCTGGGATAGCTCACTCAGGATGATCTTTTCTAGATCCTATCATTTGCCTGCCAATTTCAGGATTTCCATGAGTAGTATTCCATTGTGTAAATGTACCACAATTTCTGTATCCATTCCTCAGTTGAGGG
>CM053762.1:53690073-53708112 GCA_028658305.1 Pachyuromys duprasi | reverse complement strand
TACAGAGGTGTCCCACAGCCTCCCAGGCACTCTGCCTCTTTCGTGATCATTATCTCTCGGCAGAGTGGTGCTCTTACGCTTGGCAGACTTCTGAAAATCCATATTCTACAGAGGGATTTACCTGCAGTGGCATTCTGTGGTCTGGGATCAGCATATAGATTACCACCAGTTAGTACCATTTAGAGGTTTCCCCACCGGAAATATCTTCTGCACTGTTTTCCCCACAGCCTAACTCCTAGAACCCATTTTAAAAGTACTGTCCTATGCTGACATTGTCTTACCTTTGACAGGTGCTATTGGAATGGTCCTGCCAGAGCTAAGTTGGAAAGCCACACAGTTAACTCAGAAGGGGAGGGATGGTACCGGACATGGCCTGAGCTGCCTTGAGGCTCAGAGTCTCCCTGCCTCTGGCTCTACTCAAGAACACCAGCAAAAACAGATACAAATTTACTAATAAGATTCTTTCTTGGAATATATGAATCTTAGCTTGAAGGAATGGGAGTAGAATAATACTTATTTTTCTGGGAGAAAAAGTACAATTCACTAATCCTCTAATATCTTAAACTCTCCTGAAGATGTAACCACAGATTAAACTCCGCCAAGTTTTTATTGGCAATGTTTAGCTACCAATTCCACAGTTCTCTGACATGGCAACCAATGTGATCCTCAGCTTGAGCTCCATTACCCATCTTAGGAGCCAGCCGGTCACATCTCTCAGATCACATCTTGGTCTGGCCTTGTAAATTCTTTCCAGGAGAGACTTAGGACACACTCTCCCAGCTGTGGAGTTTTCAACTTATAAGGTGCAGAATTTGCCATGAGGAAAGATAAGAAAGAGCTGCTACCTTTTAAGTGCCTTTACATATGGTTCCTTTATCAGAGCTTGATGTTCCCAGACTGCAGCTATACCCAGATGTGCCCAGCCCCCTTTGGCCTTTGTGCTGCATCCATGAAACTTGTTTTAGCATCTTAGAGGCTTCTGTGAGCTCTGGAGCCACCAGGCATCAGCTGAGAATTTCTGTGCTATGCCTTTAAAGAGAGACATTGGTCGTTACTCCTATCTGGGGAGAATAAAGCTGTGAAGGTTTGTGTCTTTAATGTCTACATGGCCATGTCCTGGGCAGTCACACAGAGGTATGGCTTTCTTCTTAGCTCCCATTTATCTCCAGATGCAAGTCAAAGGCAGAATTTGCCTCAGGCTTCGGCAAAGATATGTAAGTGAGCACTATGGGAGATGATGTGGCACAGTAAAGACTCAGAGCTAGAAAACCTTAGAGGCCCAGGCTACTGTGACTTCTTTGACCTTGGACAGTCACTTATTCTTTACTTTTTTATTTTTTTCAGGAAACTTAATAAAGCCATACTTAACACAGAAGGGTTTACCTAGAGCAGTTATGATAAATGACAATATCTTCTATGCTTATTTTTCATTTCTTGCTGCTCTGCACATTTTGGTTCACCACAAAGATGCACTGCCAGGAATTATCAGTAAGCAAATAGGACATGTTGAAGACGAGTGAATAAAATTCAAATGAAGGGAGGAAAGTAGAAAAAAGGAGGAATGGAGTTTTGCTGATACAACGAATAAAAGACCACCATGAAAGTAATCTGTAAATTGTGAAGTATTACTTGCATTGCTAAAAATGGCACTTGATGCATTATGTGAGAGTGAGCATTACTTCCCTGATTAAAGCTCTCCAATGATTTTTTTTCTTATTGCTACAATAAAAGTCTAATTTCCTGGGGCAATCTGCCTCCTGCCTCCTTTGTTTCTATCAAGTTTCCTCCTTCTTCCATGTCTCAGGCACTTGTGAGCTTGTGTTTCTGCAGACATGCTAAGTTTGTTCCTGCTGTGAAATGTTTTGTTAGCCTCTGCCCTGCTTAGAAAGCTGTGTGATGTCTGCATATTTGGCTTCTCACCATTAGTTGTCTCTTTCTTTACTAGTCACATGCTTAGAAAAGGTTTTCCTGTACACGCATCTAGGAACATTCATAATATTCTATTATTTATTTGTTTATTTATTTGTTGTTGTTTCCTTCCCAACTCCTGCTGCAAAAACAAAACAAAACAACCTCCCCAAACAAAAAACCTTATATTTATTCCAAATAGAAAATCTATGTTTGTTTAATACTTATGCTTCGAGATAGTTTTATAATTATTTTGGTTTACTTATACAAACACATGAAAATAAAACAAATCTTTATGGTTCTAAGCAGAAAACTCTCACCCCATTCCTTCCTACCTCAGTCAAACATACGTACTTCAAGACTTATTCATATTCTGTGAATAAAAACAATTGTCAGTTGGTTTCAGTTTTGAGACTTGAGAATGATACTCTCATGAGCCACAGCATTCCTTGTTCTGGACTTGAAGGCTCTCGACTTGGGGTTTGGAAGGTAGAATAAGTCGAGTAGAAATAGGTAAAGGGAAGCAAATGGCAGGGACATGTACTGTTCCAGAATGTGTTTATTCTCAGGACCCTCAAGGCAACAGTAATTCAAAGCACAGGATCTGGGTCTATGGCTAGTGTTATATTCCTCTTTCCCTGTCTCACCCTCAGAGAACATCTTAATGGGCAACCACAGGTATGGGGAGAGGAGTCTGACCTTCTATCAGGACCATATTATGATATCCGTGTAAAAGAATTATCTGTGTAAAATTTCTGAAAACAAACAAACAAACAAACAAACCAGCCTTTCTGGACTAAGTAAGATATCTCTGATGATTATGCAGATCACTCAAGATTTCTGCCTTCATCATCACATAGGGGTCAACATCTAACTCCAATTGCACTTTATCCATTCCCTGAGAGAAGGCTTCTATTGTATCTGATCTTGGTGAACACTCCCATCTGCTTTCAACATGCTGCATTTGACGTTAACTAATGTCTCCTATTAGCATTAAAATAAAACAATCTGGAAAAACTCACCCTCAAGCAGAGTTCAAACAGGCCACAAGTAGATGTGGAATCTTAATTGCACAAGGTTTGCTAAAGTAATAGTAATATTTATATATACATTATACACATATAAATGTATGTATATATATGTGTGTATACACATGTATGTCTATGTAGAGGTGTGTGTGTGTGTGTGTGTGTGTGTAGGGGGATGAAAATAAAAGCCCATGGAATTGTTCATGAAATCAAAGACAAGAATGCTCTGTCTGATTTATGAAAGAGACTGCCAATAGCAGAAGGAGAAAATTCTCCTAGTGTGGAAAAAGGAATGATCAAAAGAACCAAATGATGTGGAAATGAACTGGGAATCTTCACCCAGCACTTACTGGTAATGGGTTAAAATTCTGGTCCACCAGATGGTTGTATCCGTGGTCGAAAAATGAATGTCGTATCACAACATCAATGCCCTGATTGGCCAACATTCCTAAAGTGTTTAGCCATCTAAAGGAAAAAGAAAATAAGCCACATCAGTACATTTAAAATGGCATCTGACAAGCACTGTGAAGGGCAGCTATGGCACAGAAATAGTCCCCACCCCAAGACCATCAAATGACCTGCTTTAAAGGAGAGAGTCATTTAGGTGCTGAACAGAAGGCTGCAAGAGAACTCAGAGATTGTCAACCCTACTCTCTTTATTTTACGGGAAATAAGTCTGAAGGGATAAAATGAATTGTTCATGGTCATAAAGTTACCACAGGTTATAACATATTTTTCTTCTAGAATGCTGACAAAATGTATACTGTAGCCACTTAGAACCCAAGTGCGTCCTCCTTGCCCATAAACATACACCTCGGGACTCCACAGTACACCATCAGTACTGCCATCAGTCTCCCCACGGTAACACACTTCGCACAGGATTCTAACCTACACAGACCTATGGCCTATGCAAAAATAGCCTCGTCATTTGGTTCCCTTATGTTTCACTGTCACAGTCAATAGAATAATGTTTTTCCTTGACACCATAGTAAAATATTCAGGGATTTAAGCACATTATCTTCACGTATGTGTTGCAATGGGAAACCTGCGTTAACCTGACTATGCAAAATGTGTAATTTTCACAACATGCTACTCAAAGCCTGCCTTCAAGATTCTTCCCAAACTTCCTGCTGTCTCTGCCTTTGTAACTGACACATTCAACTCATTCATCAATTTAGTCATCCGTTGTTTTTCTCTCTGTATTGCCACTCCTGAAACCATCACCCCCCTTTTTGCCTTTACTTTAAACTTCATTTTCCACAGGTCTTAGTCTCACAAAACTACTTTTGGATAGCCAATATAGCATGCTTTCTTGTGCTGACCCAAGTCTTCACACAGTTTAACTCCTTGCTTAGCATTTTCTATCAACCCTCCTTAAATCATTTCTTTCCATTTGTCAAATTTCTTACCATGCATGACTCTCCCAAGCCAGTGCTCTCTTCTAAACTCTGGCATGCTCACTAGCAGTATCACCTCTGCCTTCACAAAGTGTTCTATTGATGCCCTCTGCCAGTCTGGTGGATGGTGACCATCTACCTATCCCTCTACCATTCGCTATCCCTCTACCATTACAGGTTCTCAACCACACAGTGTTTGAACTTATACTCAGAACACTCAGCACAGTTCCCGGTCTGTTGTAGGTACACAGCTCTGTTTAGGTTGACATTTATCTGGATAAAATTAGATTTTAGAAACTTTGAAAATCACCATTTAGCACATGGGATAAATTATGCATAGTTATGATTTCCCAAATCTGAAACCATATGGGGCTCCAAACCCATGACTTCCAGAATTAAGTTTTGTCCTTGCTGGAAAAAAAAGAACATTATGAATAAATAATGTTCACATTTCAAATCTCTTTTTACATTTACAATGTTATTTTATTCTCATATAAATGAACACATTTACTGGCAATTAGAGTTACAAATCCAAATCCTAAAGCAAAGCAAAACATACACAAAGAACTTTTAAACCAAAAGAAAAGTCTGTGTGCAACAGAGCAGAGCCTTTGCTATGAGAGTTGTGTTCACACTGGGACACTGGGACCCAGAGAACTGAAATTACTTTGAGAACATCACATGGCAAAGCTGCTTGTCTTGATTATTTTCAGTAGTTTGGCAAGCCTGTGAAATCAGGATAATAGGCTCAGCTCTAGCTCTAATCCTAAATCACAGTAGCAGGGGGTTACCAAAGACGCCCCACCGTGGAACTGCAGTAAGACCTCTGGGTACAAGTACCTCTAAAATCAGAGCTCTTGCCATGTTCAAAAAGCACAAAGATATCCTGGCCTATATTTTAATATTTATCTATAACAGCAAACGTGAAGTTTCATCCTCTAAACGAAATAAAGCATGAATAAATGCTAACCACATATGCATCAGCACCATCAGCACCATCAGCACCATCAGCACCATCAGCACCATCAGCACCATCAGCACCATCAGCACCATCTGCACTGGCTCCTGGGGTTGTGTTACTTACTTGTTTAGTAGCAACTCTCACACTCGACAGTGTTTATTCAACACCTATTATGTATTACTGAATGTTCTAGATGCTGGGGACATGGCAGCCTATCCAAATGACTTTGCAGTATTCCAAAGTATTTCAAGACTAACAGGGTAGCACTATCTTTGGGCCCCAGCAGCATAGACTTTCGATTCATGCGTGCATTTGCATGTGCCCTAGGAAGCCCATAGTTATGTGATGTATTGGAAAAAGTCCTGAGACAATGCCATCTTTTCACATGCTTGCTAGCTTCTTGAAGCTTCTTAGAATGTTGTGCCTTCTTAGAATGTTGTTTCTAGGAAACAATTAATATACCTTTATGGACATAGCACGTTGCTAAATCCTGCCGGTAGTGTTAAGATGGGATGGATGACAGGGAAGTAAGAGGGAAGGCCAGGAGCAGAATGAACTAGATTTATCTGATCTCTGCCAAACAAGCACTGATAATCTGAAGTACAGACCAAATATGAACAACTGTGTTCATTTGCAAAGTTCATGTAGAGCCCTATAGCTATTTGACTGATGCTTGTGCAAAGACAGGTCTACTGTTTCACCCACCTCCATGAAGGTCTGTGGTACTTTTCATTTCACATCATTCCTTAAATGAAAGAGTATTTAGGAAAACATTCAGTACAACTGGGCTGCTTGCTGAACTTCAAAGCAGAGTCATTTGGTGACAGTGAGCAAAATCCTGGGCTGATTCTAATGTTTCATATCAAATCAGGGGGGATGGGATGATTGTGAAAGAAGACTCTTAGTAACGCTGCATTAAATGCTGATTCACTCCATAACATTAATTTGAGCCATGCTTATTGAACTTCTCTGTGAAACATGATGTTAGATGTTGTGATTACAAACATGGAAAAATGGAAACAATAGTTGGTTAGTATCTGGTTGTAAGGGGTTTGTCCTGGCTACACGACACTAGGGAGGCGGGCACAGCTCTATTTCCTGGCTCAAGTCATGGAAGACCCAAAGTAACACTATGAATTACACTGAGAAATCTTCTTCATGACCATTTGATATTATTCAGTTTGAAAATGCCATTTACTTAGCTGGCCCTGATCTGTTCTTCACCAATGTGTTAAGGAAGCTGTCTCAATGGAGGGGAACTGCATCTGTCTAATTAGGAACAGCTGTTAGTAGCAAAACACATAGCTGAGGGCAAAGCTACAGTTCATGCATTGCTCAGCCAGAAAGCCTGGGCCAAAGGACCAGAATGGATGAGGAAAAAATAGTTGGTTAGTCTCTAATTGTGAGGGGTTTGTCCTGGTTATATGACACTGGGGAGCCAGGCAGAGCTCTGTGCTCCTGGCTCAAGACATTCTCTAGGCAACTACAGTAGTCTTCAAATGCATTTTCTTCCAAGATTCTATTCATAATACTGATAAGGTTTAAGTTTTAAAACACTCATCAGATTATTTCTTCTTAAAAATTTTCAGTGGTTTGGTATGAGCCAAGAACAAAGCATCATTTCCTTCATACGGTTTTTACAACCTTCCATGGTCTGGGGTAAACCATGTTCATAATGTCAGCCTTCATTATATCTCTGCTGAAGCAAGGCTTTACTCAAAATTAGTCATTGTTCCTCTGCTATGCCTTTTCTGTAATGTTTCTTCAGCCTGAGTTATCTCACTGTCGGTTCTTCACCTTTCAAGACCAGAGCACTCTTTCCATGTCCCACAAATGCTACCTCCTCCATGAAACCCTTCCTGACAAATCCACTAAGGGGAATTCTTTATTCCTCTGCCATCCCATCACTTTTCTTTCATAGGAAGGCTGTGGAGAAAGAAAGAATGGTCTACTGTAGTAGGGAAAGGCTGTACACCAGAGAAGGCCATCCGGGTTTGAGTCTGATCTCTGCCACTAGCTAAATGAGCCACCTTGGCTAACTTCAACTTTGCCTTTCAGCTTTGTTACTTGTAATATGAGGACGAGCCTCTGTTTCACTGGCTCACCTCTAAAACAATAGCATCGATCAAGTATGATAGCATTTCAAACAGTGCTTGGCACTTGACAGATCCAGCATACATCAAATAATTATTGCGGCATACTTATTCCTTGCAATGCAGTTCTCTCTCATACGAGTCCCTCCAGTCACGTTTCTGGAGGACAAAACCATGCCTGTTGTTACCTAACCCCCATAACGATGGCAAAAAGTAGAAGGGAGAATGTGTGCTCTTGACTCTGGTTTGAACTATGGACGTACTCAAGACGTCATCTGTGCTCCGACGCTTCTGTATGACAGAATGTTAGCAGCTGGAGAAGTGACTAATTACTGTTTGTAAAGTAAGTCTAAATACATTCATGAATGAATAGATGAAAAATTTTTCACTGGAAATGACCTTTGCCTTGCAATGGCCAGTGAGTGTGCTATAGTTTCACTGTCTTTCCTGAAAGTTCCAGAGAGGGAAAATGTAAATTACTTACAAAAATCCTGCAGCATAGGAATCTGATAGATTGTTTGTACCTCCAGCTGAGGTGGTCACTACGCCTTCAAGCCAAATCTTCTTTCCTGGAGTGTATGTGTTGACCACCTGTTCACACAACAAAAGCACAAGAGGATAGATGAGATTTGAAAAGTTATTCCCAAATGAGAAGCACTGTCACTCCCTGAAGGAAGTGTCTCTCTTCCCTGCTCCCAAGTGGTCATGATTTGTACTCTACTCCATGAAGATGTGTATCTGTTACTTTCCTTTTACAGGAAGAGCATGCAAAGAGAAAAAGAGTGGTCTAGTGTAGTGGCTAAGGGCTGGGCTCTGGAGCAGACTGGCTGAAAGGCACAGGAAGTCGCCACATGCATACAAAAGCACTAATGCTCTCACGTGTCCATTTTTTTTTCCTTAAGTAAACCCAAGCTATGGTGATAGAACAAATGCGTACTCCAGAGTTTAAGATGACTTTAGGAATGCAACATCCTTCACTAGAAAAGAATAAGCAATCAAGTTTCTATATGAACAGGCACCGAGGAGCGATGTTTTTCTGGACCATGTTACGGAAGTTCTATGATAAAGCACACTGTCTATGAATCAGAAGTCATGAACCATGAGTAGGAAAGAAAATGTTCTATGGGAGTATTGTATAATGAGCATGGTATGTATATTATAACCATATTTTGATGATAACTGAGGTAAATATAAAAAGAAAAGTCCCTGAGCCATGGGTCAGCTCCTACACAGGGAACCACAGCTGCATGCCTTCCAAGCAGAGGCAAAACCTTGTTAAAATGTGTCTCTCTGAAGTTTTGAAATTAACCAGTCTCTGTTCTACAAGTTGGAGGCTGGCCAAACTATTGCCATCAGGGTGCAGATACACTGGAAAGCAATCTGGCAGTTCTTGTAATGGGTAATGCTAGTAGCTTCTGAAAGTACAGCCTGAGTCATAAGCTTATCTATACTAGTTCATTTGAGGAAATAATAACAACTAGCAGAAATGGTGAACTACAGGACCGAAACAAGGAAAAAGGGAAAAGACAATAGGAGGATATGTTTTCAAACTGACAACCAATGCTGGCAATCTCAGAGATTTGATAAAAGCCTACATAAACCCCCAAACTGTCTAACTGTTCCTCAAGATGACAATGGGAAGTATATGTCTCTTGGTTGTAAAGAGTAGTCTAATGAAACTTTCCTCTCCTTATTTCATACAAAGCTCTGAGAGCTGAGCATGTTCCCCAAATATTTGTTGCCTCTGTCCAGAGAAGGAATGAGAAGCAAGTTCCTGTTGTATTGCATTAGCACCAAGCCCAGGCGTTCACTATAGTGGCTAGGATATGAAGTAGGATTGGAGGATGCTGGAATACAGAACGAAAGTTTATAGAGAAAATAGATACCCATTAATTTCTCTCCTGACCCAAAACCAAACCATTATTTTTCAGGTTTCTAAAGAGAAAAGTACACAGATTTCACGATGCCTCTGTTTGTGGCAGGTGTTTATAGTTAATGGACTGAAATATACAGTGTTCTCAATGCAAAATATTAAATACTCTGCAGCATTTGAAGCAAAATTTCAAATTCAACATAAATTCGGAAACACAAAAATGCTTTAAAGCTTCAGTGCTAAGTTATAAAAAAAAGTAATATAATGAGATATATGGTATGGGATTAGTTATATAACTATTTTAAAATATACAATAATAGAGACCAAAGACACATGTATTTTAAGGAAATACATCAAACCTATAATGAAGCTCAAAAGAAGAAAATAGACTAAACAGGATCGCTTGTGAACTGATAATGGGTTTTGCTGTACACTATAGAATATACTGTATACTATGGAGTATACTACAGTTTAGCTCTTTGTACCTTAGGGCTGTAAGAAAGGATATATGTAGATGTAATTATATAATACACATGATTATACAATATGAACTACATACAGGTATAGATATACCTGTGACCAAAGTCATAGGTAGACATCAGCAAGTAATCATGTTCCTTTTTATATTTCTTCCTAGGTATAGCTTCCTACAACTGTTCCACTTCCATTTAGGAGAAATATTGCACTGCTTTATAACTCACATAAAATAGGAATTGGCAAAGTTACTGAGCTTCTAAGAAATAAAATTGTAAAACACTGGGGATAGAGAGACAGCTCAGCCGTTAAGAGCACTAAGTTGCTCTTCCAGAAGACCTGGGTTCTATCCACAGCACCCATTTAGCAGCTCACAACTGTCTGTAACTCCAGTTCCAGGGGATCTCTCTCTCTTTCTCTCTCTCTCTCTCTCTCTCTCTCTCTCTCACACACACACACACACACACACACAACACCAAATGCACATAAAACTGTAAATATTATAGAAATTAGATAGCAGTAAGGATTCTAGCCAAGAATGGAAGAAAGAGTAAGAATTCATGGTGGAGAACACACTGGCATGCTGTTAAGGATTAGGGATCATACGCTCAGCAAGTACAAACCAAGGGTTCAATTTCTACTGCAACAAACAAGACAACACCCTCCAAACCATCTCAGCACACTGAAAGGAAAGTCGTCATGCTTACACTCTTCTTAACACTGCTTAGAACATCTATCCCAAAGGGAATTAGAAATCATAAAAATAGCAAGAGAAATATCTTTTTTTTGTTGTTTTTGTTTTGAGACAAGGTTTCTCTGTGTAGCCTTGGCTGTCCTGAACTCACTTTGTAGACCAGGCTGGCCTTGAACTCACAGAGACCCACCTGCCTCTGCCTCCCTGAGGGCTGGGATTACAGGCAAGTGCCACCACCCTTGGCTAAGAGAAACATCTTAAGGGGTTAAAAGAAAAATCATATTGAAGTTGAAGACTGTAATGTCTTAAAATAAACTACATATGTACATGTAATAAACATTTTACATCCTTTATAACTAATTAAAACTGAAGAATGTATTTATATTTTTCTTTTTTTTTAACCTTTGGCTTCCAGTATAGCCACAGTTTAACTTTGTTCCCAGAGATAAGCTCTAAAAACATAAGTGAAAGAAACAAGGATAAGTTATAGAAAGTCTATAGAGGTTCAAAGTAGCTTAGCAGCTCCACAGGGTTGATAAAGAAAAGGAAGTCTGAGGTGTGGGACAAGAGAGAGTGACTTACTAATGACTAGAAGTTTTCTTTGTGAGTCTTGAATATGTATTAAAATTAGAAAGTGGCGATCAGAAGGAAGGAAAAGAAGACCTCCCCTCTCAGTGGACTTGGGGAGGGACACGGGTGCAGAAGGGGGAGGAAGGGAGGGATTGGGATGGGAGGAGGGAGGGAACTACAGGGGTATATAAGGTGAATAAACTGTAATTAATAAAGAATTTAATAAAAAATTTAGAATCTAGCTATATCTGCAAAAATATAGTATCTAAACATACAAAAACAACCAAGCAAACAAACCCATAATGTAGGAAGAAGAATTTACCCTGAGAATTCTGACATGAATCACAAGGTAGCTTTGACTTTTGACAATCATTATCTTGGACTTAACATTCTTCTTAACATTTAAAGGCATGGATTTGGAATAAACTATAAGTTCCTTCTGATAATAATGCATAAAACTACATTAGCATTATATATATATATATATATATATATATATATACACTCTATCTGCATGTACAACCTACATACCAGAAGAGGGTATCAGATCACGTTATAGATGGTTGTAAGCCACCATGTGGTTGCTGGGAATTGAACTCAGGACCTTTGGAAGAACAGCCAGTGCTCTTAACTGCTGAACCATCTCTCCAGCCCCCATGTTAGTATTTTATAATATGAGTGCATGCTTCTTTGGCTCTTAACATTCAGAGTTTTGATTGTCTTTGGTTATAACCAGGTGAATCCCATGACTTGCAATAATAAACTGGTCTAAAAAATCATGGCATAATAGTGGCAGGAATATCAGAGGAGTAACCAACCATTATCTGAAGGCTTCACTACTTGGCACCATTATCGTGCAAGGGCCTTTGATTAGACAAGTTATAAGCTCCAGGGAGGATGTTATTAAGCTGCTAAATGAACACAGTATTAAATTGATTCAAAGACATCATAATACCTATGGTCCAACACAGCTCTCAACCTTTATCTGAGAAGCTTCTATCTATAATAGAAGATGATTAACACAATGACCCACAACTGACCAAGGTGCAGAGAATAAGAGAATGTAGAAAGCTCATCCCCCAAATGAACATATACACCATCTCTCCCCTGCCCCAAGGCTCAGGGATCATTGCAGAAGTGTGGGAAAGAAAGAATGTAAGGGACAGAGGTGGTAGATGAATACAGGACAACAGTGTCTTTTAGACAGCTGTACATATGAACTCACAGTGGTTGCAACAGACTGAACAAAACCTGCGTACGCCCAAGTCAGGCAAAATCTCAGCAAGGAAATAGAAGGTACGCACAAAATTCCACCCCTAGCTGTAGAGCTATTAGCAATTGTTAGCTTCTAGGAACGGGAAAGATGCCTTTTTTCTATGACTGTAGCTCTGGGTTATGTTGACAATGTTTCAGTGGAAAAACACACATCCAAGAATATTTGAACAGCACATAATGGTTTTGATGGGTTAAAAAAAAAAAGAGTTTGAGTCAAGTGATGGGAAATGTCAGTGGACCTGAGAGGAGTTGTGAAAATGTGAATATGACTAAAACACATTGTACAAAATTTTCAAAGAACTATGTTTTTGAAGAACATGTTTGTTTCCAGATGTTACAATTAACTAGGCAAATACAGGTTAAATGCAAATAAAAGCTAAGTACACCTTTGAAATGATCATCTCAGAAACAAAGATCTGAATTGGTGGGGAATCATTAAAATTGTATAATAAACTATAGAAGTAGGAAAAATCACCTAGGGAGAATATTTTTTAAAAAATAGAGTTAAGGATTTCCTTTTAAAAATACTGGGGCACTGTCAAATGCTTTGATTTATTGCTTCAACAAACATTTATTAATTACCTGCTAAATGCTAAGCAAACCTATAGGGGCAGGTGTATCACAATTGGTTTACATTGTAGTCACTGGAGGAGACTAACAACAAGTAAACAAACAAGTAAGAGAATTTCAGTAATAATAGGAGTCAAGAAGAAAATGAGAACAAAACGGTAGGAAGGAGCTGGCTAGGCAGGAGCGGGGCGCTTTAGATAGTGCTCAGTGAAGAGCTTCTGTGTGGTGGTATCTGAATTGAGTTAAGAGGGAACCAGATCCTTAATGATGCCAAAGGAACAGCACAAAAAAAAAGGATGTAAGGAGAAAACAAGACCATTTCTTGCAGCACTAAAGGAAGGCCATCTGGAGTACCGTAAATAAAGAGATGAAAGAGTGAACAAACAAGGTCAGAGAAAAAAGAAAGGTGCTTTCATTGTGTGTGTGACGGAGGCTATTGGAGGGATTTAAGCAGGAAAGGGGTCTGCTCTGACTTATGTCAGATTACTGTAGCTGCTATGAGGTCATACATAGGTCTTAAAAGGATTGTGAAGCCTGTAACACGATACACAAATGAAAGGCTCTGTTATTTCTATGACCACTGTGAGTTTCAATGTCCTTCTACATGGATGGCATGGATACCTGACAGGGTTGTGCTCAGGATCCCAGCTGTCTGACAAAGAATAAATACCACGAGGCAATGCTAGGCTAACCCTGAGTTAACAGAAGGAGATGTGGACCTAGCAGGTGAACACTGATTTATGGGAACTCTTTAAGGTGATGAGTGAATTCAGAGAGCTAGTCCAGGTATTCCTGTTTGGCAGTAGGGTTCTGAACCATTCATTATGCTTCCAGGAAGCCTTGAACTATGATCTGATTAAGGGCAAGAAATCCAGTCATCTTTTCTTTTTAATATTTATTATTTTAGTGTGTGTGTGTGTGTGTGTGTGTGTGTGTGTGTGTGTATCTATGTGCAAGTGGGGGCAGGTGTGCCTCTGGCCTTTGATCTTTGTGGAGTAACAGACAGTAGTAAGCTCCTCAGTGTGTGATGGAACTGGTCTTTGGTCCTCTGGTCCAAGAGTAGAATTTGGTTTTAACTACTCAGCCATCTCTCCACCACACCCCTCAGTCTTCTTTTCTTAAGCGTTTACTTCCTAGCAGAGTGCTTAGCACTGAAAATAGGGCTCTAGTCACACAAAGGAGCTGATGCAACACCAGGTCTGCCCTTGTACTAGCTCACAGTAAACCCCTCTCTTGAAGGAAACTACATGACTTAAGAAAGGGTGATTAAACCAGTCAAAGAAGGAAAAGCCACATGCTGCTTGCAACTACAAATTCAGAGATTAGGAAAAGCAGAAACATACAATGAAAACCGTTCAGAACAGAAGAGACCTAGGCCTGAACACTGCCTATATATCTGCTAGGTTTTGGTGTGGCAAGTCTTGATTTCTGAGAGGAAAAGAGAAATCCTGATTCTTTCAGTATGTGACTTAAATATGAAACCCAACAAACTCACAAGTCTTAAATGCAAATTATCATCTGATCTAATCTGAAGATCTGAGAATTTTATGAAGAATCTTTATGACATTCTGACACTGAAAATATGACAATCATGTCCGAATATTTTTGAGCAAGTCTGCTATCAACACTCAGGTGGAAGGTGAAAGTGGTGTGTTAAACTGGGAGGGTTAATTTGTATAAAATTATTTTATATCAGAATTTAAAGCCTACCACTTTTAAAATGAAGATATGACTCCAGAAAACATTTGGAGTTATAAAACTATGGACATGGGACCCTACAAACTCCACTGATACTAAAACCAAAAGTTAATCTGAGTTTCCTTCTGACTGTAGGGAGAGTTGAAAGAAAATAATCTGTAACTTTTTGTTCTTGGAGCTGAGGATAGAAGGCACGTGCTCAGCCTGCATAAAGCCCTGGATTCCCTCTCAGCTAGCTCTTTCCCGGCCATGATGAGGTGAGGAAGCATGGTGCTGGCTACAGGCACGGACTCTGCAGACAGAGTCCTGCATTTCAATTCTTATTGTATATTCACTGTGTGACCTTGAGTATTTTAAATTACTTCTTTATGTTCTAGTGTAGAATAAAATATCTACATCAGTGAGTTTTATGATTTAACTAATTAACATTTGTAAAAGAACTTAAAAACAGTTCCTGCTGTATGGCAAGCGCTTAATCCCAAATATTTTCTGGGTTTCTCTCCTTGTCCAAGGTACCTGAGTTTGTGTTTGAAAAGTCTGTATTTGGTTGTTTGTCCCTCAGATAAGTTACTTAAGTTAATGGGTAATATTCCAGATATATGTTACTCACTAGGAAAGGGCAGTTTAGAATTTTAAATATACATGGATAATACACATAAACATAATTAGCATAATAAGTATAATTAGCATATGCTCACCCACTCTCAACACAGGCGTCCTGTTACCCACATGAACAAAAAAAATATACAGTGAGGTAAAACTTTAATAAAAACTGAAGCAGTTATATGAGGAGGAATATATTACTGCAAACATTAATGTTGAAAGTTCAAGGAGTCAGCACAAATGAGCAAATGTTTTTAAAGCCTTTTCTGTTGAGGGCATGATGGGAAGTTTGATGACCTGGGAGTCTTCCAAGAATAGGGAAGACCAGCATGGTGAACTGTGGTGAAGAAATGGATGCTGATATTGGGTGCTACTTGAGCCTGAGAAGAAAATTAGCTTGGGCTGTAGAGTAGAAAAACCAACCAAACAAATAAGACAAAACAAAACAGAAAAAGCAGATGGAACCAGCTGCAAAATTCCCTCAGAAAATGAAACTCCGAGGGCTGTAGTTCAATACTGTGGTTTTCTGAGTAAATATGATTCTCCCTGTGCTGGAAGAGAGAGGAGGGGGCTTTGGAAAGCAAAAGGACTCCTGGTGAGAAATGATGTGCCAAGGAAGGTTATTCTAAGGATGCACTGGGGAGGGGGAGTGCATAGGCTGATGTGCCTATGCGCAGCACAGGAGGAAGCTGGCTGTTTAGCTCCCTTCCAGCTGTGCTGGTCCCAAATAGACTTCAGCCCCGGGGCCCATGTGGTCAAGAAAGCTTTTGAGGCACCCAAAGGGAAGTCCATTAAGTGGCCAGCAGCTACTCACAATTCCCTGTTTACTAGAGGCAGAGAGGTATATATGGTAAACCTTTTCAGATTCCTTCTCTCACATTTCAGAGACAGGGACTGAGTGAGAATGTTTGGTGTGTTTATGTGGATCCACTGAGGCAGGGAGGTGGAGTAGAAGAGCTCTGTGTAAGGGAGAAAAGAGCGAAAGGAAGGAGGGAGGGGAAGACAGAGAGGAAGAAGGAAAAGGGAGAGAGAGGAGAGGGGAGTATCTATGGAAAATATTGATTTTTTTTTTAAAAGTGAAATAGGAGCATAACCATTTATGGGGCACATTTTCAAACCTGGCTTCCCTTTCCTGTGGTTCCTTGATATCCTGTTTCTAAAGCTGTAATCTAAGTCTTTGAAAAGACTCTTGAGGACCCGGCTTCAGGCACTGGTTGTGCAAGAGATGGTAGCATTGTTGCAGACATGTTGTTTATGGTTATCCAAACCAACACCTTCCTTAATGAGAAAGGAAGCAATAAAACAGGAACAGTGGACAGGCCAGCTGGGCCAATCAGCCCTGGCAGGAGTCCCACCCTCCAAAGAAGCTGGAGCCCATTAATTCCAGGATCTCATGAACTTGGGAGTCAACCTTCCCCAGAACTTCAGAAGAGTAGCTGCTCTCTCAGTAACCAGAACAAGTCTCCTACAGAGCTGGTTGCAAAGAATTGCTTTTAGGAAGTCTCTTCTTACTTTTTGCTTTCTCAAACACAATCTAATATTCTTTACATAATGTGTGTGCGTGCACATGAGTGTGTAGGTGTATCTCATTGTGCATATGGAGGTCAGACAACTATTTGAGGGAGTCAGTTCTCTCCTTTCCACCACATGAGTTTTAGGGGCTGGACTCAGGTTGTCAGTTTTGGTGGCAAGTGCCATTATCCATGGAGGCGTCTTGCTGGTCCTCAGGAAGTTCCTTAAACCTTACCTTTATCTCTTCCTTGATTTCAGCAGTCTTGGCTTCTCATTGTATTTATGAATGGTCAAGGTGAACTCTCAATATTGTTTCTGTTTTCTTAGAGGAGGGGATAAAATTGATTCTGCTTTTCCTTGTCTTTGTTTCTTCCTGAATTTTGGGCCTCACAATTTCTCTCTTGGTTTTCCTGCCTTCTCTCTTTCTTTTATAGACTATCCAACATCCTGCTGCCTTTTTTTAATCTTTGGAATTACTCTCCCCCTCCCCCCCCCAGTTTTAAGAACCTTCACTGGTTTCTCATTGCATTGCCAGCTGTAGGGAACAACCATTATTCTTTCCTCCTTCCTTCCCTCTCTCCCTCCCTCCCTCCCTCCTTTCCTTCCTCCCTTCCTTCCTTTCCTCCCTCCCTCTCTTCCTTCCCCTTCCCTTCCTTCCTTATTCACTGAGAGGTCTGTTTGATCATCAGAGAGATGATCAACAAGTAACTTGTATGTGATGTTACTGAAACCAGTGGCCACTGGCCACAAGTCAGGACACTGACAGCTTTATTTAAGATGGTGTTTGCCACCTTACATAACTGGCCCTTAGCCATCATTCTCCATTCCTTCCCCCTCACAGCCTATGCAGGATGGTCTTACTGCTTTAGAAAAGTGTCTTATACTTTTGTTTACTTTCTTCCATCTGCCCTTTTCACCCATGCTTTTGTTAGTTTTCTCGAGGATTATTTTTAATGTTATTTTCTATAGGGAATATTCCTTAACTCGTCAGAAAGTTTTCTTTTTTCCAAGTTCCAAAGTTCTTTGAAGCTATCTCTGATTTTGGTCTTATTGCACACAAATGTAACTTTCTATCCCCCCCTTTTCATGCCCCATGGATTTCTTGACAATGACTTTATTAAATACTGAGTCAACAAATGAGGATATTTTATTGATGAAAAGACTAAGTTTTGAAGAAGTCAACTAACTACTCATAGAGGTAGCGAGGGCAAGTGCCATGAGTTCACAGTTCCCGTTAGAGCTGTTACATCCGATTGAATTCTCCTGCTTGAGGACAACCACGAGCCTTTGCCTGCCTAAACTGCCTCCATATTTAGGGTGTCCTTCTCAAGCTCTTCTGAGTGGAGTGATTCCAACACAGAAATAAATTTTGCACAAAATTTA
>CM053762.1:53669622-53689573 GCA_028658305.1 Pachyuromys duprasi | reverse complement strand
TGGCTCTAGTGGAAACATATTCCCGTGGCTCTTGTTGATGGTACTTTTGCACTGGCATTTACACATCTGGGATTGGGATAGGTCTAGACCTATAGGTCTAGGTGGTAATTTCTGGATTTGTTTATCCTTTGTTTTCTGTTTCTGTGGTAGGATTAATTGATTGATTGATTGGTTGGTTGGTTGGTTGGTTGGTTGTGGTCTGATGGTTGTGGTTGGTTGGTTGTGGTCTGATGGTTGTGGTTGGTTGTTTGTGGTCTAATGGTTGTGGTCCCTAGGGGTTCCAGGTAAAAATGTGTTACTGGGTACTGGGAGCTGACACTGAGGAATGGAGATAGGCTAGTGGTCTGAAGGGTTCACAGGAGGGAGGAGAGCAAAGTGTTCAACCAGGATCTGCTCCCTTTGTCTCCTTGGAATGGAAGGAGTGAAGAGAGGTCACCCAGAGGGTCATTTATAGTGCTGGGGGTGAAAAGGGGAGGGCATTGGTCCTAGAGGAACACAAGGAGAGGCAGAGTTCAGCAGACAGCCCACTGGCTTCCTTGGCAGGAGTGGTCTTTGGGTTAGCAGAGAGTCCTGCTGCAATCAGGGGATGGGATAGAGCAACAGGTGGGGAGAGTGGGCCAGTGTGAGCCACAGGAAATGTGGCAGAGGGGGAAGGAGGGCTGCAGCAGTCTTCTATTGCAGCGACAGTAATGATACTGGGCATTGTGTTTAGAATGGAGGAGGGCGTAGTGAAGGTTCAGCCTACCTGTTTCCTGGCAGGCTCAGCTGGTGTGCTCATGGAGGATGCCTGCCAGTGATGGAGACAGGGATACTGGGGGGAGTTGGGGGAAGGAAGTTTGGAGCAGATCTTTGTGATCTTTTGGGGATGGAGTCAGAGAGGAGAGGGAGACTGCAGCAGACTTTCTGCTCCAGAGTTGGGGATGAGATTGGGAGCTTTGAATCTAGAGGGGCAGAAGAAGAGGTGCGGATCTGCCTTCAAGTCTACCCATTTCCCTGGCAGAAGTGGCCCTTGGGTTAGCAGGGGACCTAGGAGGGTTGAGCTCTGGGACAAAGCAAGAAAGTAAGGAGTAGGGGAAGGGAGGTTAGAAGAAGAAGATGTGTGGGAGCCACAGGAGATGGGAATGGAAGCACAGGAAAGTCTGTCACAGGTGTTCTGATACAGAGCTGGGATGGGACTGGGGGAAACAGAGGAGGAAGATCTACCGGAGCCTACCTGGTTTGAGTTATTGGTTGGTGTGCTTGTTTTTGGCACATTCTGAAAATTTGTCTTTTCATTTATCTATTTAAACCATTGATGGTCAAAATCATTATTGATATATTTGTATTGATAGTTACTATATTTGCTGCTGTTTAATATTTGTGGCTTTTGTTCTGTTCCTATTTTTTCATTCTTTTCTTTCTGTGATTTTGAGCATTTTATATTATTCTCTTTTCTCTTCTTTATTAAAATATAAGTTACTTTTCTTTCCTTTTTTTACTTGTTCAAGAGTTTACAATACATAATTAATACAATGCTACTTTCAAATAACACTAAACCACTTCATGGTAACATGAGTACTTCATGGTAACATGAGTACTTCATGATAAAAAGAGTTTCCATTCCTTCCTTTTGTTTCTTATTGTCATCACACATTTATTTTACTTATGTAGGCATACATCAGTAGATAGATTCAAAAGCATAGACGATCAAATAAGTATTGCTAATATCACCTTGAACATAATGTTATCTATTAGACAATTAAGTTAAAGTTAAATATTTTTAATTTTTAATAAAATGCATTTTATTTTTAATTAAAATATAAATTATATCAATTCTGCTTTTCCCATTCCTTCCTTTAACCCCTCCCATGCCTCTCCTCTCACATGGTATGTTATCTTTGATTATTATAACTTATATGTGTGCAGAAATATATAAATACAACCTGCTGAGTCCATTTTTATTTTACCTTCACTTTTTTTAAAGACATCCCTGAATGGCCTTGAACCCTCTTTATAAGCATAGCTGGCCTCCAACTCCTAGAGATCCACTTACTCCTGCTTGCCTCCTCAGTCCTAAGATTGGAAGTAAGCACCACTGCATGCTTAGCTTATTCTTTTATTGACATTCTTCCTTTCTTGTAGATTCAAGCCATCTCCATTCTATATTCTTTTTCTACTCTGCTAATAAATTCTTCTGCTGTTTCTTACATAGCAAGTCTACTGAGGAAAAAAACCTTTTAGGTTTGGTTGTTTGGGAAGGCGTTTTTCCTCAGTGTTTAAAGATTATTAGATCCTATATCTAAATATTCTCTCTCTCATTCTCTTTGTTGTTCTTCTTCTTCGTTGTCTTCTTCTCAGAGCCCCTCTATCTCCTACCTTTCTGTTTTTCTCTTTTTCCCCATTTTCTATTAAAATCCAAACTATGAAACATTGTTTTCTTCTTTACATGATTTGTGTGTGGTCCGGTATAATACATGTCTTTTTTTCCTCATTGAATAAGATAGCTTTTCCCTCCGAGTTTCTTTTAGGGTTTTTTTTTTAATGTTTTATTTCTATAGTTTGAAAATGATGTGCATAGCTATACTTGAAGGGTTGAAAAGTAAGTTTATTTCTCTTGTTCTGTCATTTGAGCTTGCTAAAAATTAATTAGTTACAAATGTGTTTATTTCTGGGGCCATATTTCTGTTTCATTGATTTTCATATTTTAGTTGTAATGCCAACACCATACTCTATTGATTATTATAAGTCCCAGGATGAAGATATTTTTGTCTTCATGACATTTTGGCAGCTACCTTGATTTTTAGTGGTTTTTTAGTGGTATATCAACTAAATGAAGTACCAATTTTTTTCAATCCATCCAAATCCCTGTATCAAGTGGCAAGTTCCTAATTAATGGCACTCACCACCAGTGAATTAATTATAGGAGGGAAATGTGTCAACATAATAAAGGCTATTTACAACACGCTCACAAGTAACAGATTGCTCTGCAGTGAAAGGTTCCAAGCTCTTGCTCTAAAATCAGGAACAAGATAATGATCTTACTCTCACTTCTATTCAGTATAGAATTAGAAATCATCTGTACCCAGACAGCTGGACATATTATATTATCTTTAACTTGTTGGTGAGGAAATGAGGTTCTAAGGAATATGTGTAATTTACTCAGAGGATACTTGCAGCATATACAGTCTTCATAGCTTGCTCTTTTCTAAGCATAATAAAGCTCATCGCAAGGAGAGCTGGTTACTCATTACTATGGTCTCTTTTCATTCAGAGTTTCTTTACCTCTTATGTCCAAGCAGCCTATTGCAAGGACTCTGCCTGTATTTCCTCCACTTCCAACCTGCTGTATTTTCTTCTACTGCCAGTCTTTTCTCCACAGTATCATTCAGGATTGTGCCTTCCCTCTCCTTAAGATATGTTTGTCAAATATCTCTTGCAGATGCGGACCTCTGAATTCATAAGCCTTGCATTCAAAGATTTTAATAATCTAGATTTGTCCTGTTTTCTTAATTCTGCTTTCAGCTAGCTGCTCACGGATTGCTTGTCTTCATTTGGAAGTGCTTTTTCGTGGTTACCTCCAGTAGCCTCAATAATTAAAGTTTTGCCCCTTTGCCATCCTTCCTAAGGTTCCCGTAAAAACTGATTTTCCTGTTTCATTCAAGTTATACAAATTAGTGTTTCCTTTTAGAAAATAAGCAAATTAAAGGCAGGAAATGTTAGACATGATAGTGCAAAGTGGAAGATTATTAAATTAGCTATGGCTAATTGAAATAAGTTTGAATTTTTTAAGTAAATCAGCCATTAGAAGCCATACTCCATTCTGAAGAATAATTATGATGTTACCTAAAGGAACATTGACCACAAATTTGTTGATTTCCCATAGTTGCCTCTTAATTGGCAGTGCGTATGCAGTTGTATATCAATGACATTATGGGCAGAATAGCATCTCAAATATTCAGAGCAACTTCTCCAGGTATTTTTCCAACACTGAAAAGTAACCTGGGTGCAAATCCATACCAACTCAAATAAAATATAGGAGATAAATAGCTTGCCAAATGAAATATCTTAGAAACACCAATTTAATGATACATATAAATTAATCATAAACATATGGATTAAATTTCCCACAGAAAAGGCATGTTTAGGCTCTCTCTGGACCACAAGTGATTGAAAAATGATTGGAGGCATTTCCTGAGCCTAAAGAGAAAAGGAATATGTCTATACTTCTTTAACTGTAAATATTAGTGCAATAGATAAATTATCCAGAGGGTCTGGGGAAGTTAGAAATATGGACAGGAAATAAGAAAATGAGATTCAGCTTTAAAATATGCTCCAGGTACATCTGGGGCAAAATAATCAGAAACAGGGAGATTTCTGTTTGACATAGAACTAATATAATTATAGAGACTGTAAGACAGGCAGAGTGATTTCTAATTGTCATGGTACATTTAATAGAAGATAATTGTTATTCCTAAAGATGCAAAAGCAAAGACCCTAAACTACAAAATATGAAATGGTGCTTATTGACCAAGAACACACACAAGGTCTTCATTGTCCTGTCACGATTCCCTGGGTGTAAGGATGGTTTAGCAAAAAGTTAACTAGCTTTTCTACATGATTCCAGGAAAAAATGACCAAAGATTCCAAAAGCAAGATGGAATCTGAGAGTCAAGACAGGAGAAGCTGAGACTCAGGCTCAAGCAGGACATTCTCTCTGTGGATGGAATTAAATATTTTTTGTTCATTTGTTTTTGTTTTTGTTTAATCCAGAAAGACATTACGGAGCATTCACAAGAAAACTCTGATACTTATTTTTGTGGTGTCAAATCATTTGGAAATTACTTTCTGAAGACATCAGATATAAGGGAAACTAAAGTATGGGCAACCTCTGACCTTGGACACTGGACTATATGATACAGTGGAGTTTTGTTCATTTTTAATTACTTTTATTTTTTGATAATTTCATGCATGAATACTGATTTTATACCATCTCACCCATCACTCTTCCTTCCTCAGCTTTTCCTATGTCCCCCTACTACCTCTCAACTTCATGACGTTTTCTTTTCCGTGAGACAGAGAAACAGAGACAGAGACAGGGTGAATGTTAAAACAACCTGCTGAGTCCATTTAGAGTTGCTCACATCTCACTTATATTTGTATTTAGGGGTGGTTACTTGAGTTATGTAACTCAGAAAGAACACTGATTCTCTCTCTCTCTTGACAGCCATCAGTTGTCTGTAACTCTTCATCTAGGGGGTGGAACATTGTGAATTTTTCCAAGTCTACATTGGCATGCCCAAACCATGCTGAATTATTTTATTTGACCAATATCCAATTCTTCTAGTCATCCCATAAATATAGATTTGATTGGGTATCATTTCTGTGACCCTCAAAATTCTTAGGGGGAATTCCTGAATTATTTTGTATTGTTTTCAAGATTCACGCTGCCTTGATGTTTGGGGCCAGATTTATGTGCCGCTTAAGGAGTAGCTCCTTCAGGCCTCATCCTGAAATCAGTTCCTTTCATCATGTCTTGGCTTTATCTTTTATGTTATAGAAACATAAGGGGGCTCAAGACATTATGTGATCACCCCTTAATGTGTGCTGTACAGAAATGAGGTATGTTGTATTAGCTTCCTGTGAAGTTGTTGTTTGTTGCACATTCTAGACAGCCCCCCAACACACACCTACACTGTTGGACAAGTTCCGCTTATCTAGAGTGTCTTTATGATCAGGCTCCCGTGTGATATATAAGCTAAAAGAGATAAGGTGCCACAAGCAGAGAGAACACAGACAACAGCCAGTCCTCAATGCGGGGAGGAGGGGCAGGAGAGAGTCCGCCATCAGCAAACAGCTGACGCTGTGAACACAGGTAGCCGCTGTAAAGGCGAGCACTCCGCTGAGTGTTCCCAGACAGACAAGAGGACACCCAACGGCAAGTCAGAATAAACCAGTGGCCCACTGGCCACATCAAAATGGTGCCCCAAACCCCAGAAAAACACAGTCATCCGCCTAAGGAGACAGATGAGTGGTTGGGCACACAGGGCTTGGGCTGGTAACCACACGGATCTGGTGACTCCTCCGGCAAAAGTGAATTATCTTGAGATTTCACACTGGATGCCAAAACTGTCAGCTCAAAACCCAGATCTCACCTCAAAAGGAATAAAAGATAGTTTATTCCGAGTCAAGAATGAGTGCACAGCCCAAGAATATGGATTTAGCTTACCTCATATGTCATGACTCAAATCTGGAAGCAGTTTTACGAGCTTTTTGTAGTTATGAAATAAAAAAAGTCATAAAGGTATTTTCCCTACTCTGTTAGTGGGAATATCGAGGAAGTAGATTGTAATATAGTGGGGGATGGGCAACCTGCTGTGGTTCAGAAGCTATCAAGTACCATTCTTAGCTTTTGAATTGATGAAAACTAGCAGATTCTAATAGAAATACATTTCAAGTATGTTACCTAATATTCAAAAGGATATTATGTCAGATACAGGGGTAGGCAATGAAGGCCTACTAAGAAGACCAAAGGTAGTCCAAGATAATTTGGCTACAGATCTGCAACATTCTAACTCTCTAAATCATGAAGTTCTAATCATGTAATTGGCCTTACAGAATCTTTAACAGTGATAGAGGTTTTCCTAGGAGCTTTAATTTACAGAGTTCATAGTAGCATTCCCAAATTCCCATTGGTGAGATGGTTGGCTTTTATTCTTGAGAGGAAAGAAAGAGAATTTAAAGAGACGCTTTTGGGCTAACAGGAAGGAGAACGGGCTTTGGGGGCTGAAACACACAGCACCCTACCCTCCTCTTTAATTTTCCTTTCTTGATTTGCAAAAAGTAGTGACCCAGCTTGGACCCATCAGCTGACCTAGTTAAACACATCTCTTTGTTTAAATCTGCTTGCTAATTGGAGACAAGACTGGAAAATTTTTGAACATCTGGAGAATCGAGTCACAGTTGCCAGAGGGCCTTTCTCTGGGAGACTGACTCAGTTCTCCAGTACTTCCAGGAAGAGTTTGTGTTAGAAATGAGGATTCAAGGGGAATGAAATGACCAGGCAGGCTGAGGCATGTGATGAAGAGCATGCTCAGAGACGTCCGTGTGGTCTTCCAGCACCTGGAAGGCTGTCATGCTTAAGAGTGCTGAGATTTCACCTACTGGACATGGGTTATTCAAGGAGCAGGACTGCACCTCTGGATAGAATCTAAAAGAAGAGGGCGTTCACCTGCTGCTAAAATGATAAAAAGGATATCCCAGATCGACTAAAGTCTGATTCTAGAGCCCTTCATCTCTGCCGTGACATTGACTGCTTATGGAGAGTCGGGGAGCAGTCATGTTCTACAGCTATTGCCTGGACCACAGAAAAACTATTTTATAAGTTTATGTCTTTTAAACCTCTAACGCTTCTTGGATTTAATGAACAACATTTCTATTAAATAATCCACTTTCCACTTAAATGTAGCTCAAACTTTATCTTCTTAGAAATTCTTCATACTCTATATAGTTTCTCTTTTTCTCCTCCTAGATGCTCTCCAAGTGTGGAAAGAGAGCATCTTTGAGTGAATGGGCAACAGCCATGTCAAGGTCCCCAATGCCTCAGACCAGGGGAACGGCAAGACTTTCCTCATATGGGTCAGGTTCAGAGGGATGGCAAAGCCTTCCGCTGGCCCCAGTGTGAATGTTGAGACTATGTGCAAAAACTGGAAAAAGCAACTTCCTCCATCCAGATATTTACAGCCTTGAACTGCTTTCTGGAAGAGACCTACTGAGACCAGCTAACTCCTGTCCCTGTCCCTGTGCATCACAAACTGGTGGTTCCTGGTGGTCATATAGTTCCTGTTCCGTCAGAGGCACACCCACCACCCAGCCCAGCTTTTCTGTGTGTCTTTTTTTTCTGCGTCTGCCATTTCTTTATTCCCTCACCACCCCAGTCATGTTTCCAGGCCCAAGCTGTGCCAGACCAGCATCTGGGGACAGAGATGCTCATACCAAAGGCTAGCTAGCACTGGTGGCCTGTCTGTTATCATTTGATTACTCACTTCCTACTCAGTATACACCTCGTTCTCTGGAGGCTTTTGTTTTCCTTCATACTGGTACCTGCTACTAAGGTGGACACTACCTCTGCTCCTCGTATCCTGAGACTTCCTAGTATACTCTGTCACCAAAATTATTCTAGAACATGGATCCCATGGTCATTCCTCATGACCTTGCAGAACATGGAAATGTGAGGTCAAACAAAGACAATGGCAAGCTAGGAGTACGGACTTGGCCTTCTCTCTGTACTCACCATCTCTGCCCTGTGCTGGCCTGTGAAGCCTTCCAGCGGTGCTTCATGTGAGGACGGAGTCTCTAGGCTCTTTGGTTGCCTTCCAACTAGGGATGAATACTGACTCTCTTTTCTGTGGTCCAGGCAATGTCTTGACCCTGGTCTAGTCTTCTCCAAGCCTTCCCTAGGTCATGTACTGTCTTCTCTACAGTGTGATTTCTAATGAACTTCTGTGTGCATACCCCTTAATTTACAACAGTTAGATTAAGAACAGCTTCAGGAGTTTTGGGGTGGAATGGTAACAAAAGGTTGTTTAAGATTTTTGTCTTATGAAAGATTTTTAAGCTAACTTGAAACTCAAAGCTGAGGGCTGATCGTTTTGTTTTAAATGGCCTCTAACCTTCAGCATAAACCCAGGTGTCTTATTAGATAGATATAAAGAACTGAAGGACAGCAAGTCTCCCAGAGAATCAAAGCTGGGCACGGCTGTAGAGAATGAATGCTACATTGGTCATTTCGTGTATGCTTTTATTTTAGTGAAACATTTTGTCATAAAACTTTTTACCTTTAACTTTTTGCTTAAGATCCAAAAATACAATTTTATCATATTTTATTGCCTTCTACAGTGAGGAAAATCATCCAGAGCACATTAGCATACGTCTTCTTTCAAAAATGCAGACAAAATGAAGGTTTGGAAGGAGCATTGGGAAGGACAGAAGTTTTTTTCTGAACTTGGGCAAGAGAGGTTAGCGGAAGTTCAGTTGATTTCGGGAATTCTTGGACAAGACAGTTCTCAGAAGAGGGAGGAACTGTGCTCAAGGGTAAGCAGCCATTGTTTAGGCAATTTGAATTTTATTAAGAGGGGTACGAAGGAACAGCTGTGGGAGACCAGGCAAGCTAGGGACAAGGACGTAGTGGAAAATTCTCTGTCCTCAAATGTCTCTTAATTTACCAAGTGGAAAAATATATCCATGCTGCCTTCAGCCTGTGCGAGTAACTCTCCTGATGGTGTAGCCATACTCTGCCTGTGGATTCAATCTCTACAAAACTAAATTTACAAATTTTTTACAAGCTATGGTAAGGCTCACACACTTTGAACATAATAAGTAGGATTTTGATCAATGTCTGCTTTTCTGGGCTGGAAAAAATCTGTCTTCTTCAAATATGTTTATAGCATTGTGAAATTTCATAGCCGAAAGTGGTGATTTTGCAGAGGATGATATTTGGTTTACGCCTCAAAAATGATAATGCTTGTAGTAATGTTAGAGCTAATACAAGGTAGTCATTAATTCTTACCATGTGCTATCCATTTTATAAATATATCATTTCAAATTTTCTGCATATGCCACTGATAAAGATCTCATTTACTTAAGGAATAAAGAGAGAGCCCACAGAAGTAATGACCTGTCTTGAGGGCACACTTTTAAATGGGAAGCCCGGAACACTCTGGCTCCAAAGCCCAGGATTGTTCTCTGCTCCAGTGTTTCCCAAAGTGTAAGATGTGTCTGCAAACAAGAGAACATTACAGTGTTGAAGCCACAAGGACAACTGTGCCCTATCCCTTGTTCTCATAAGACCAGGAGGAAGTTTCAAGTTGATAGCATATGTGCTTCTTTAAGCTGCCAATCTCCCACACTCAGGGAACAGCATATGCCGAGCTGCTATCAGACAGTGTATCACAATGTTCATTTTTATGCTTATTTTCTAAGTATGGAAGATTATATTTAATTTTTTACATAACATAAAGTTTCAAACATACATTATTTGAGTTAAAAAGCAGACATTTAAGTAATAATTAGGGCAATGCTAATGTAGACGGATGATGAAGGTGTGAGCAGAGCTGAGACATTTAGGGCAGTGCAACACTATACAGTCTAATCAGGTCTCAAAGATAGGCCCCGAGGGGAGACAGCAGCTGATGGTGCTAAGAGGTGCAAAGAGTGTGAAAAGGAGGAAAATCTACTGGTGAAACAGAAATGAATCAAAAGGCAACACACTGGGAGATAGTGGATAGTTTAGAGAGGTCAGAAGGATATGGTGTTAGACACTGAGGCATTAGTGTGACCACGGCAGAGTTCTTTAGTAAGCAGCTTCCCAAAAGAGATGTGGTCCTCAGTGCTATCCACTTTTGCTGCTGTCTGTGGGGAGTTCTCCTCCCTTCGTTGTAAGGTGCTAGAACTTTGAGCAAATGTTAGGAAAACTTCATTTCTTGTTAGTAGGTGTGAGATGAAGGCCTTTTAAGCAAATAAACCCTGTTACACACTTCTGAAAGGGGAATATGAGAAAAGAAAGATTATTTTCATTTGAAGAGTATACTCCTATACAGTAAAGTATACTCATCTCCTTAAATAAATCTTGTAATCCGCTCTCCCTAGTTACTTCAAGAAAAATCCCAGTGAGGGGGAAAGGATGGAAATGGATATGCAAGACAAGTCGCATTCATTTTCAACTGAATAAGTGAAATAATATCTGAGAAAAAATGAAGTTTATTTGGTGACAGTTGAACACTGTAGAATATACAGCAGAGCCTGAAGAAGCGCTGTGAATCTTGCAGTTAGCCTCCTTCTGCAGCCCTGTGTGCACTCTGTAGAGAGTGGAGGCCAGGGCTGAGCTCGGTGGGGGTGCCTGGGATCCCAGCACTTGAAGGGATATGCATACGTACACGTACACACACATCCACCATGGCATAGCATGCTGCCTACATGCATGCTACACACACATACACAAATTTTCCAAAAATACTTTTCTGTAATTATTCAGGAACTTTTTAATAACTAGACAGTTATTTTACAGCAACTCACCATTAAATGCTAGCTTCAAAGAGTTTCTCCAACGTATCTTGTTCATAAGACAAAATCAAGTTATTAGTAGAGAAAATGCTTCCTTAATAGAGTGTTAGGGAATTTTAGAATGAGGAGAGCAGTCAGCATATTTATGAGAATTTGAAACTCTGGTTTAGGGCATGTCATTCACTGTGGACGCTTGGTTATGACTCGGTAAGATCATAATATAATAGTTTAGTATTGGTGGACAGTCAGACAAGGATTTTGAGTGAAGAGGTTCAAAGGAGACTTGACACTTGTTGTCTTCTGCTTTCTGTTGAGAGTTTGGTGTGATTTTAGTAATTTCCCTGGATTCACAATAAAGATGCTGCTTCTGTCTTCCTGGGGAGGAATTCCTGGAATGCTAGCACAGATGCATGTGTGGGGATGGTGGAACATCAGTACAGGTTTCTGAGGACAGGAGCCATGTAGCACGGATGGTTTGGGTTCTTAGCACACAACTGCTCACTCTGTTCCTGTATTTACATGACTGAGAATTCTGTGTGACTGCTTTTGGTCCTCGTGGAATCAAAATGAGAAGTACACAGTTTTGTACTTAATATGTGCTTGATAGCAGTGCTCAGTGATGATCACCACTTTGTCTTCTGTTCTTTCCCTTCTTTCGTCTACTTTGATTAGGGGTAACACCACCAAACCCTCTTGGTGGAGCCACTTTGGAAGTCAGCTTAATAGCTATCATATGTACTAACATGCCCACCGCTAGGTATATAACCAAGATAAGTAGTAGCACATGTCTACACAAAAGCCTATACATTACTAGGTACCATTTCTCAGGATTGCTAAAAAGTAAATGTAAACACGCACCAATGATTAAAATATGGTATATCTATGCAATGAAATATTACTTGGCAAGAAAAGAACAAAGTATTGGTATATGCTATATCATGGATGAACATTGAAAACATGCTACATGAAGTACCCATAGTCAGCAAATACATAGGAACAGAAAGTGATTTGGAAGCATAGTTGGGGGAACAGCAGAAAGAAGAATGAGGAAAGAGGTAGGAAATGTGTGTTACTGATTATGGTGTTCCTTTTAAGGAGGTAGCATGCTCTAAACCTGTTTGTGGTGATGATTATATAACTCTATAAATATACTAAAAGCCATTGGATTGGATACTTGAGTAAATAATAAAATGTGTGAAATATATCTCAATAGATCTATTTTTCGAAGGGTTCTTTGTATAAAATATAATGAGGACTATGCTGTTTAATAAGAATTTTTAATTGCTAAGAATGATGAGTAAGTGTGGCTGAGAACAGAAGAGTCTGAAAGATAACACACCTGGGGTCTGAAACAGTCAGGTCACTCCATCTTGTCTTATTGTCCTGCCTCATCTTCCCTAGCTGTCAGCCAGGTCACACTCAGGTATGCTTGGTGATTTGATACCCAGAGGAACTTACAAAATCTTCTTCCTCAATCATGTGCAGCGAAAATCTGCAATAACATTATTTTCTAGATTCCTTTTGTTGTAATAAAACAATTGACAGTATAATAAAGAGCAAACACATTTCTGTTTTAAAGATATTTCTATCTAAACATATTTTCCAAATTCAGCAAAATGGTATAGGATGAATTGAAATTTGTGTTTGCCAAACAAATAGCTCATGGTTTGTATTGGTTTTACTGTTTAGGTTTTCAACACAAAATCTTCATATGGTCATGGTAAAAATTACAGAATTAAATAATGGCTCTGCTGTTTCGCCTCTCTGATCATCCTGCAGTCGCAGTTTAGGAGTGTGCAGAAGCAGTCCTGGCTGGAAGAGGGCTTGCATGGTGGCAAAGAGCTCTCACTGTTGCAGACCTATTCCCACCAGGAACATGTGTGTAGGGGGCGGCTGAATGATTGGGATGTCGTGGAATTAACTCATGTAGAATGCAATGTTTACTAAGGGACGGGTTGTTAAAATGTGTTCGTCTGAGGGTTGCATGTATGTTCTAAAACCAAGCAGTGACCAAGAGGGCTGTTCAGAAGACTGTCTTAGGGACGAACTTACCACTGTGCTGCATCATTGGCACACTGCTGCCCTTATGGCACCTGAGTCTGCACAGATTCAACCACACGCATGACAAATGGTTGTATAGATGGCCTACAGTTATAGTTACTATGATTTAACCACTTCATAGTTTGTACAATTTGTATGTAATTTGATGTTATACAGTTATATCTTAGATCTGAAATGGCATGATCAGTTTTTATCAACTCTGAGCTCACAGAGGTTCTAACCCACACTAAGTTGTAATAATTTATGAAAGTAAAACTTGGTTTGCTTTGTTCATAAGGAGAAAAGGACTGCTGTGAAGTTGTTACAGCCATAGTCTGAACTTTTGAGACACCCAAGACTTTTTGCTTGGGGAGATGGATTATGGCTGTGTTGGCCAGGCTAGCCTTGGGCCCCGAGCTCAAGATCCTTCTCCCAGTGCAGCTGCTGCTACAGGGATATGTCAACATGCTGAGCTCGCAAACTTAGTTTTTAAATGCTAAAAACATTTTGACATAAAAGTCAGTGCACAAAATGAGGAATAATAATAAGCAAATTATTTTAATAATGTTCGTCTATAAATAAATCATTGGGAAACATAGCTTGTCACAGGTCATTGTAGATTAACCTCTTTTTCAACACAAATACATAAATGTACTATCAGAGAAACACAGAAATACATGGCTGAGTGATCTTATAGCATGAATCACTGAGAATTCTGTATTTATCAGGTGATTTATCCATATATTTGAGCTCTAGCTTTATGTTGATAATAGAATGTTCTATTTATCCATCCATCCTTGATCTGTCTTTTTGCTTCCTCTCATTCTTTGTTTATTCATTTTCTGTTGCATTCCAGGCACTATAACAAGTAATATATTACAAGTACGACTGTTATTTCTGCCCTCAGAGACTTTGTCCCATGGCAAAGGCCAACATATAAACAACTTGCTAACGTTCACTGTGATTAGTGCTGTAAGAATGTACAGTCAACTCTGGAAACATCAAGGAGGGAGCAGTTAGCTCTGTTTGAGTAGAGAGAAACTGTCTGGGAACTGACATGCAAGCTGATCTTCAAGGCTGGGAGAATTTTCCAAGAGGTGGTCTTTGGTGGGGAGGGCTGCCAACACCATACAGTCAGAGTTAGAGGCTGGCTTCACTTGTTTCTCCACCGTTTCTCAGTCCTCACATGAAATAATATCAAAGTTGTCACTGTACTGTGATTTCTTCTCTTCTCCTTATTCTATTTTTCTTTTTTGTTTTTGTTTTTCAAGAGAGGGTTTCTCTGTGTAGCCCTTGCTTTCCTGGACTCACTTTGTAGACCAGGCTGGCCTCAAAGTCACAGAGATCTGCCTGCCTCTCTCTGCCTCCCCGAGTGTTAGAATTACAGGTGCGCAAACACTGTGCCTGGCTTTAGTGCTTTCTTTTCAAGTGGCGCCTCACATGCGCCACATTCACATATTGTCATCAGCTTGAACTTTGGAGAATAACTTGTGAATGTCACTTAAATAAGATTTTTATAAAACTGAACTCTTGTCACAAATCTCTTGTGTTACTTAATAATTATTTTTCATCTTTAAGGATGAAGGGGTTTAATTCTAAAAGTCTATGTCTTAAATACAAAACCTGATGACCCTAATCAATTAGTATACACACGGGTGGGGGGTGAGCTAGGAAGGAGAGAGGGAGAGGAAAAGGGTAGGGGAAGAGAGAAAGCACGACCAATGTTAAGGCAATCTGTGTTCCCACCATTCTTTCTTTCCCCAGAAAACTGTTTGTGTGGTGGGGGCCTGCTTAGCCTCACAACACAGTTGTTCATCCTCCATGTACTCCTTAATTTCAACCCTCTTCCTCAGGACAGGAGGGCTATGTCCTCAGCTCCACCGAGTTCTTGAATCTGAGTGGCAGATATGCTATGTGCCGTAAGTCCAAACAGCCTAACAGAGACTATGTCCTATGTCAGGACCCCGACAAGTAGCCAGTCACAATGCTAACCACCAGCCAGCACCAACCACCAAAGAAGAAAACATTTCCAGATGGTTCTAGGACTCAGAATGTGCATCCCTAAACTTAACGATATTACTGTTTTATTTTCTAAATTGACCTGGTATTATTTACCTGTAATTCTGTATGACTGTGTATACTACCATAGCTTGGAATATGAATTTCAAGTATTGTGCTCCTGGGTTCTTGTTAGGGGAATATGAAAGGAACACAACATAATAGGAAATATCACACGGATCTTTTTAAGGAAAATTCTCTTTTCGTGTCTTCCCTCTTGACATCTGAAAGGGAAAAAAAATGAAAGCTGGTTTAGCAGTTCTGCCCCCTGAGATTGTAATGCTTTCATCGTGCTAGGAGTCCAAGAGAACTGCAAACGGAGAGCTACAAATGGAATCCGATGTGAATGATTTAAGGTAACCCCACCTGTCAGCCCACGATTGGAGAGGGATGCCCCTCCATATTCCTGCCTCCTGAGTCTGTTCAGCAGGCTCTGTCATCCATCCTTCACCTGCTTTCACACAATCACAGTCTCCTATCACCCTGTTTTTCTTAATGGTTACCTGAAAACAATGCCTCATGAATCCAAGGGTCAGAAGAAAGGAAACCTGGCCTCTCTGCGGTCATGCAGATAGAACCTGCCACAGATTTGCCTGTTTTGAGTGCCTTCTGTTGCTAGGGAGGAGCCAGTGGGGCTCAGTATTTTACAGATTTCTTGTGATGGAGAGATAATACAACCACTCTAAAAAAAACATTGCTTAAAATTATACACATTCCTATCGTACAATCACACTCTGAGATAAAACTTATATTCACACTGGATCATGCACACTCTTGTTTATACCAGGCTTATTATTAACAGCAAAGGCTGTTAAGGACCAAAATGTGTATCTGTGAAGAAATAGTTAAGCTCTGAAACTTCCGTATCATGGGATATTATTTTGAAAACAATGTAGTGGTGAGGACACTGTTAGCGTAGACTTGAGTGAGTCCTTCTATTTAGTCTGCTTTGTCCTACTGTGATATAGTCCTCAAGAGAGGACTTTGTAGGTAAAGAAATTTGTTTCTCATAGTTCTCATGGCTGCAAAGTCCATGAACAAGGCAGATTCAGTTGTCTGGTTAGAGTTGCATCTTCCAGAGCAAAATAGTACTGTGCTATGCCTTCCCACAGTAAAGACAGAAGGCATGTGAGTTGGCTTTTGCATGACTTCTTTTTTAAATAATTTTTTATTCTTCTCTCATATATTACATCCTAACAGTAGTTTCCCCTTCCTCTCCTCCCCTAGCCTCTTCCCCCACCCCAGTCCCATTCATGTCCTCTATTCCCGAGATCTAGCCCCCTCCTCCCTCAGACAAGAGCGGACCTCTAGGAGACAGCCAAACACAACATAACAAACTACAATAATACCAGGCACATACTATCATATCAAAGATGGACAAGGCAACCCAGTAGGAGAAAAAGAGTTCCACACTGCCTGCTTGTGCTCCAATACCTCAGCCTATAGTAGACATTGCTTATTAAATTCACCAGAGTATAATAGATTTATATATTGAGGGTGGTAGTTATATAAGTATATATTCATTATTAAATGGTATGTTGTGCTTACGTTATTTCTGATTTTAATGTTGTGTTATAGTCACATAGGTGCATATTACATGAACTATTAAATGGAGAAGTGAGAACCAAATAAAGTCATGATTCAGGTATGCGCAAACTAAAAGTTGGCATACCCTCAGTGTGTTTAACATACTGAATATAACTTTCAAGTAAGACTTTCAGGTACCATTAACATACAAACTAAGGTTGTAGAACTAGAAGCCTGACATTATAAAAGATTAGTCTACTCTAGGTTTCTCTATAAAATTCAAAGTAGCTTATCTAGGCTTTGAAAAATATTTTTGATGGCTCTAAACTTAAAATTACACCAGAAATTTAAAAGTCAGGAGTTTTATTCCTGTAGTGAGTGTGGTTTAGCTTAATTAGTAATTAAATTCTGGTGCGAAGGTTAGTGAGTTTGAGGAAAAACCAGAAGCAGAAGGAAATGGAAAGGCATACAATGGAGAAAAGTGTGTTGCAAAGTGTAAGGGATAGCTATAGGAAAGTTTTAAGTGCCTCATTTTCTCTGTGTTTTGGCAAAGGAATCTCTTAAATGATTTTAGAATTTGAATTTCCTTTGGAAGTTTCTTCACACCTGTTAAAAATGAAATGAAGATTATTTTATATTCACCTGTTTAATCTTAAGGTATTTCTCAACTGAACATATTTGAACATATCGTCCTTAGTGCAATTCTGCCATGCAGAAAGTAGGCTCCTGAATTTGGATTTTGTACATGTGAGAAGCAGGAATGTGGCCAGAAAGGCTGAAGCTTTAGATTAGCCTGAGCAACCCATGAGAGCCTGGAAATAGTTCCTTTTAGGTGTCGCTGTGCACCTCATGATTTGGGTTCCCATCCAGATGACTGGACAATCTCCAGTGGATAACTTGGTGAATTTTTGGTCCTCATGAGACAGGCATGGAGAGGCAATCCCTCCCACAGTCAGTCCCAGAACAGACATAAGAGAGTTCTCAGAGTGAGAGTTCTGAAGGGTTTGAAATGGATCTGAAACCTGGTTTGTTCAAAGGATCCCAGTGAAGAAGAGCCATTGTGTTTGCTAACAGACTTGAGTCACTCTTCTCTTCGTCACCAGATTTCTTTTTAAAGATGTACAAGAAATGGCAGAACAGACAGAGGGGTAGAGCTGAAACTCCCAGAAGGACAAAAGTCACTTCTATTGGCTGGGTTCCTTAAAAGGGTTCCTCAGCACTTGGAGAGCTCAAAGAATGAAAAGATCAGAGAGATCTCAGAAGGAGGCCCAAGGGCTCCATTTTCTGATGGAGTCTTAAGTGGTGATAGAGAGGACGGAAGTTTCAATGGAACTGCAAATTGTTGGATTCTTCCTCCAAATTACCACCAAATTAACCTTCTGAGAAGGCAAAAATTGAGTTTGTTGCTTACTATGGTGAGAAAGAAAACTTTCTTCACAATATTTTAGTAGCATCTCTGAAAGGCAGGAATCAAGTCAGACTATATCTGAGGCTTTGGTAGGGGTGTAATTTAAAGTGGGCCTCTCAGTGTAGAGTCATGAGTGACACTGGGTAAATGGCTTCACATACTTGGAGATGGATGATGGCCCAGCAAAGCAATGATTTTGTGGTAAAGGCTTCTGCGATTCTTAGAGGGTCACTGGTCTTTTATTTTACTACCATCAAACACAAGCACTCTAATGGGGTTTAAATGGAACTTTCTCTACTAAGCAAAAACAAAAACGAAAATATATGTTCAAGTTGTGTCCTGGACAAAAGCTTCATGGGACAGAAAGGCTGACGAAGACAGAAATAATAGAAATCAGTACTCAGTTTGCCTGTAGTAGTTTCTGCTCTCAGTGGGTTACTGTGAATAACTGTGTGGGATTGCTGACAAAAGAATTATAGGTTTCAGTATGTTATTTGAAATGACTGAGATAACAGAAAAGGAAGTGAGAACAAAATTCTATCAAATTGAGAAAATGAAAGTGAATTGAAATTGGAGGCTTTAAAACAACTGTATCTTCATCTTTCATATCAGAAGCTAAAGGGCAATTTCTGTAGGTGACAATCAAATAGTCAAATGCTCGGTGTGAGGGACAGCGCCCTCGCCCTCTCGATAGAGCCCTGGGCACCTTTTAGCAATGTGAATGTGGTCTTGGCAATGGGAAGACTTAGAGAAGGATGGCATTGCAGCTGAGAATTTGGGGGAAAGGCTGCAGCTGTGGGAGAAAGTGGAAGCAAAGGAGACAAGAGAGGCAGAGAAGCAGGATAGGTTAGGGTAGGGCACTGTGAAGGGCAGGGGGTCTGACAGTGACGGATGCAAAGAAGGACTGGGGACCCTGCAGAGTTTCCTTTCTCTCATCCTCCCTCTCTGCTTCTACAACATGAGCCTAAAGTCCTCTTTATTACAGTTTTTAGTGTGTTTTTTAAGTATAGTTTTAGATTTCCTGTTCATAATTGAAAAAGCAGATGAGTTCAACATTTTCTGTTTCTCATAAAACACACACACACACACACACACACACGCACACACACACCAGTTGAGTTTCTTCTCATTTCTCTGTGGTCTATGGCTGAGTGAGTAAGGCTTCAAAGACTTAATCTTCTACCTTGCTCAGTCTACATTTATTCCCTGTGGAAAATGTAACTCTCTTTTTCCTGTGCCAGAATTCATTATCCTGACACCTTTGACTATTTTATCTATCCTGTGTCTTAACTGTCACATTGTAAGTTGAACACTTTGTAGCTTGGTATATATTAGTCACCTTGTTTTTTTTAGCTCTTTTTTATCTTTGCACATATTTCTGTCAACAAAGAGTAAAGAGGCTTTATTCTACTTAAAAATTAAGTAATCAATTTCAGTCTATAGCACAGTAGTGATAACAAACACATGAATTATAAGCGTCAGCCTGATTTATAGGAGTGAACATATGAAAACAGTAACTTGGTAAAATTCTAGAAGATAATTATTTACAAATATAACCCTTGTCTTTTTCAGATGAGTTTGCTGAAATATACAATGAATAACAAAATATTAAGCAGTCAGTCCTTAAATTTGGAATCTTTGGGAAATTAAGTTTTTCAGTGAGTTTAGGAGTCCTGGGGAAGAAAATCAAGAACTGGCATCAGAGCGTGGTAACAGTCTTAGACCAGACCTAGGAAATGAAGCCTTGCTTCACACTGGCTGTGAGACCTTAAACAAATTACTTCATCTCTCTGAACTTTCATTTCTTTATCCAGGTAATTAGGGTAATGAAAGTACCTACATCATAGGGCTTTGTGAGGACTAACTTAAACAGTGAATATG
>CM053762.1:53643019-53669122 GCA_028658305.1 Pachyuromys duprasi | reverse complement strand
ATCCAGGGCTACACAGTGAACCCTTGTCTTAGAAAAAAATTGAGTGTTCTCTCTTTCTTGCCCGTTTTGTGATACTCCCATTCAGCTTGCTCCCACCCACAGTGGTGTCAACCCTGTGACTGGCACTTAGTCCGTCCTTACAGAGACAGACAGCCTTCCTTCTAGACTGCACTTGTCTTCGGTGACATCAGAGTCTGTGAGGAAGGGTCTGCAACTCTATCTCCATGCTGGGATTCTACTGATAGGCTTTCTCTTCTGCTCAGTGTTTTCTTGGGGAGCCTCTTCTACAGCGACTGGCAGCAGGATCTGTATTCCCAACTTCTCTTTTCCCTGCTCTTCTAGAAAATAGGTAAAGAAAAAATAAAAGGAAAAGGAAAAAGGTGCCTTCTCCTGCAGTTTTAAGAACCGCAGCATTCATCTTTGTGGAAACCCCAGAAGTAGAGGTGGTTCCCAGGGTTCTAAGATAGGAACCCATGTCTGTGTGAGCATCCTGGCTAAGTAGTCCTTGCCCCTGCCCAGTCTCTCGGTCTTGACAGGTTGTCACTGTTCAATCTTCAGTTTCACGGTGTACTTCCCTTTAAAATAGAAACAACAACAACAAAAAAAAACAAAAAACCCAGGGACAACCTGAGAGTGCCCTTGGTTAAATAAACTTTTTCCTAAATCTCAGTGCACAGAGTTATTCTCCATCCCAGGAGTTTGCTTTAAGCCTGAATTTTAGCCATTTTTCTTCCCAAAAATTAGATTGGAGGAAGCTCTGATGTCAGAGAGGCCTCGGATTCTCCAGCATTCTGGGCACTTGGGTCTTCCTGCTCCTGTCCCTCAGGTATTCCCAAGAGGAGCTCATGTTCCCATTCCTGTCCTTTGAAGTATTTGCTTTTTATACTTTAGTTATAAAAGTGACATATTAATAATTATTCTGAAAACATTAATATATTCTAGGTATGAAAGATTTCTTAATATTCTATTCCTAGGTATGCTTCTCTTCTATTACCTTTGTAACTTTTATGTATATTCATACAGACTTCATATTTTTATGCATATATTTGGAGATCTTTATTAACATGTATAGATCTATGTACTTTTTTTAAAGACCTGAATTAACCTAGAGTATGACCACGCTCTGCTTTATTTAGCAATTTCCCTTATGGCAAACATTTAAAATGCTTCCCATTTTAAGAAATAAAATAGTACTAAGGGAAAGAAGCCTTTCATATGAAATGTCAAATAGGCAAATTTGTAGACAAAAGGTTAATGCTTTTCTAGGCTTGAGAGATTGGGAGTGGGCCAGAGAACAATGCTGCAGGGTCCAGAGTTGATGGTTAACAAAATATTCAAAAACGATTGTGATGGATGCACAATTCTGTGAATGTACAAAAACCATTGAATTGTATACCTTAATCAGTGAATCATAGGGGGTTTATATCTCAGTAAAGCAATGGGGAAAATAAATATAGTTACTAATTAGATATACTCATTAAAACTAATTAAATGTCGAATCATCTCCAAGGAATGCCTCACAGTGCAAGTGGCTTCCCTCAGCTTCTCGTCCACAGCCCCGTGTGTTAGGATGAGTTCAGCCTTCTCAGCAGCAGATAAAGTTTTCATAGTCTTGAACCATAATCTTTTGATCCATAACCCTTTTCAAAAAGTAAGAGATATACAAAAACTGAGTTCTGGTTGTTTTCATTTTGTATCCCAAGAGTAAGTATCAAATATGAAATACTCTAAACGGAAGACAGCAAGCCCAGTGTCCTTTTCACACTGACACAGTAAGCAACAGTTTTCAGATTGCTTATCCACACAGACCTTACTTAATTGCCTCATGGATGAAAAATAAATAAATAGGCCCTTTCAGGACGGTGAGAGCTAGAAAGGTGTTCCGTACATGCTGGTCTCAAGAATCGGGCTTTGAATAAGCCTGAAATAATTTCTTTCTTGTATGTAATAATTGTGTCTCTGAAAGCTTCCTACAATAGTTTCAGAAGTAAATTTCATATTTTACATGGATAACTCTAAGGTCCCCACATTAAATGCTGCTGCTACATTTTAAAATATAATAGGAATAAATAATGAACACTGCCTAATATACCACATGGCACAGGTGAAGCTTCACAAGAACTCTCATGAGATAGATACCATCTTTTACCACCATGGCACAAATGGTTAAGTAACTAGCCAAGATCGGCTACCCAAGGTTATTGCCTTTTCAGCTACATCCTCTATCATGCTGTCTTCTTCCGGCTTGAGCTTTGAATGTCGTTTTAAGAGCTCCTTTAGGTCAGGAGCCCTAGTTGTTTCACTCCTGCCTCCTCCTTCACCACGCCCAGCACGAGCCTTAGCACACTTTGGGTCCTGACACGTGTCAGCAGAAACTCCACCCAAGAACTGTCTGCTTTACTTCCCCCTCTGTAGGCCGACCTGAGCACAGCTAAGCACACCTGAAGCAACCAAGCCCTGTGAACAAGAGTTCACACAGGGGGCCATGTGGAGACTCTGACTAATTCCAAGAAGGGATTTTCTTTTTTGAAAAGGGGATGTTACAGGGAGTCTAAAGGGAAATGTTAGGAAATTAAAATCTGTGGAATCAGCATGAAAGCTGCTTACGGATTGCATTAGTCATGGAAGGTGAGTTCACTGGTGAAAAAGCAGGGACGTGGAGAGATGGAGAGGATGCACAGGAAGGATAAAATGACAGGTATGAGAGTTCGCAAAGTGCCTTCAGCTGCAGGAGCTCGATCCCAGGCATCCCACTGCACATGAGCATGTGTGGATCAGATTAGTTCAAGGGCTGATGCAAAAAGATGCACATCAAGATGTGATCCAACGTTCAGAGAAATAAAATTGACCTCTGAGACATGCAGACACCCTCTCCAGGGAAGAAATAAATCATCATCCATAGCATCTCACCTCAGTGGAAAGAAGATACTACGGATGGGAAGCAGTTATGTTTTGAAATTACAAGCAAAGGCCAGACAAGAAAAGAAACAAATAAGGGAAGCCTATTGCTTTGAAGTAGAACTCCAAGGATGTCATGGACCAAAATAGACATATAGTGAAGGCAATACAGTGAGAATTGGAGCCATGACCATATGGCTGGCCTAAGTGCCAATGTCCAGAGTGAAGCAAGCTGGGCCTAGAGACCCTTCCATAGGAAAATTATTTTGTGTGTGAATTTTTTGGAGCTTTGTCTTAAAAGCATCTTTGGATGCTTCACTCCTACTTATCATTTCTTAATTCATGAAATATGTCAGCAACCCATGAGTACTACAACTTCAAAGTTGGAATCAGTCTTCCACTGAGGGACACTAGAGATATGAATCTATTCATTTCCTAGTTTTTTGTTTTCTCTTCTTGAAAATGGATAATTTAGTTTAATTGGCCAGTTGTGTCAAAATAAATGTTTTAATGTAAAATTATTTTATTCCTTTGAAACCATTCAGCGATCTCTCATTAAATCTTGGTCTGCTTTGTGCAAGGGTTAGAGGGTGTGCAGTATGTCTCCTATGTGTGATCCAAAGGGTCATTGCGCCAGGCTGTGAATGGACCAAACCCTGATATATATAAGGGCTTTCTACTTTCTTTTCTAGAAATATCTCTCCTGGAAACCAACTGTGGAGTTTCCTGGCTTTCCAAAGTTTAGATAATAAATCTCCATTGAACTAATATAACTTAATGCCTTTTTCCTGGATTATATGTATTCTAAAAGCTGTATAGTCCTGCTACCCTCAGCGAGGTGACAAGCAAAGTCATCAAATTTAAGCACCTGAAGTTTTACACAGCACAGTTCTAGGAACTGTAGATATCCACAAGCACTATATAGTTAGAAGTGAATCAGGAAGAAATAACATTTTGAAGTTGGACATGATTATTTTAGGCTGCAAGTAAGAAACAGTTTTTAAAGGGTTCAGTTGACCTTTCCTGGCTAGTTGTCATTACTCAACTCCTGCAGAATGTGGCCCGGATTACCTCATATGAAGTGTCTTTTTTGTTTTGTTTCATTTGGTTTGGTTTGGTTTGGTTTGAGACAGGGTTTCTCTGTGTAGCCTTAGCTGTCCTGGACTCACTTTGTAGACCATGTTGGCCTAGAACTCACAGAGATCCACCTGCCTCTGCTTCCCTGAGTGCTGGGATTATGGGTGTGCACCACCAAGCCCAACGGAAGGGTCTGTATTTCTGAAAGCAGATGGAGTAGTTTGCCTTCTTTAACGATAAAGGGATCAGGAGTAGATGGGAGCTGAAAAGACAAAGCAGTGTATCCAACTGCCAAGCCGTTACTTACTGCTGATTTTTCTATTTTAATGACCACATTCTTTAAAGAAATGAAATAATCACACACATTGCCTAGTGTGTGAACAATTTAAAGCTTATTAGTTGTCAGTTTATTGTTAAAAACAAATCCTTCCTCTTAGTCCAGAAGAAGAACTATGGGGCAGACAAGAGAGTTTCTTAAAGCAAATCAGCATGCATTCATTTGAGAACCTACCAAGCACAGACCATACATAGTTCAAGCAAACACAGCTCAGAAGCCATATCATACGGACAGAACCAAACTAATAGACTACAGCTGAACACAGCAAGACCAGCTAAGTGGAAAAAGTCCCCTGAGAGAATCTTTCTTCAAGAAAGAATGTTCAGATCTGACTTTGGGGAGAGGTGAGGCGGAAGGAAGGAGCATCCTGAGGTGAGAATTCCAGCCACAAAGAAAAAACCCTTGAATAGACTTAGGCTGCCCACCCGGACTACAGAAAGCACAGCGAGGAAGCCAGAAATGCCAGTGGGATACAGCACAACTGAGAGTACATAGGTAGACTCCAGAAGAAACTGGAATCGTGGTGGAGCCCTTATTTTGTCAATAAAGTAAGTAGAAATGGTGTCAAGGGAAGCTTCTTTGGTGGTTGGTTTGGAAGTCTGGAATGGGAAAATCCAGGAGACATTTCCTGGATATGGTCCTGAGCTGAGCTGGAACCTGAGCTGTCCTGAAAGAGCTTAATGAGACAGTTTCTGAATGGAGAAGGCCACAGAAGAAGTATTGCTAACATCCTTTACCCCCTCATTTCTGTGCTATTGAGTCTTGTCTACGCAGACAGATAGGAGTAAGTCAACACATGTTTGTTAACAGATTAAAGAGAAGACCAATAAAGACTGCTTAAGATAATCTTGAGAGCTTAACTGAATTTTGACAGTATAGTAATATTTAAGGAGAAGGCTGCAGGAAAGAAGAAAGGAGGAGGAAAAAATGAGGAGGAAGAAGACATTGGGTACAGATGTGGAAAGAGAAGTGTGGCTTTTATAGTTCGAAATGATCCAGGTCACATTTTTATTAAATTTTTATTCTAATCATTTAAATTTATAATTAAAGTATAACTTACAGTTTAATTGAAACTGGAAAATAATAAAAGAACGGGAAGATAACTGAGTAGGTTGATACATTTTTACAGATTTATTGATCTATAACATACATGCCACGAATTAATCCTTTTCAAGTACACAATGCAGTATATTTATTTTATTCACAGACTTATGCATCTATCACCAATCTCTAACTTGAGGCCATTTTAGTAGCCCCCCAAAAAAGTTCGTACCATGGCTTCATGTGTGGGTATAGGAAGGGGTGTTTATGTATGTATCTGGGTGTATACTTGTATGTGGAGGCTGGAAGTGTATGTCCTTTCCTATGGACCACCTGATTTTTTTTGAGACACATTCTCTTATAGAACCCAAAGCTCACTGATTCGGACATATTAGCTGATCAGCAAAACCTAGGGCTCCACCTCCCAGTGCTGAGATTACAGTCACATGCCATTTAGCCTAGCCAGCTGCCAAGAACTAAACTCAGGTCCTCATACCTGGGTCCTCATGACTAACTGAGCCATCGCCATAGCCTCTCAACATGGCTTCTTAGAAGCAATTCAATCCTGACAATTATCTCTGATACCATAGAGCAAAGAACTATGGCAGAAGGCACAGCCAACAGCCCAAAATCTTACTGTGATTATTTTTCAAAGGGTCTACAAGGTGGTTCTCATGGAAAAGACACATGCTACTAAGCTTGATGACCTAAGTTAAATATCCCTGGGACCCACATAGTGGAAGCAGAACTTACACAAGTTTTCTTCTTGACTTCCACACCCATGTCTCCACACCATGGTACATGTGTCCCCACTCTTCACATACGAGAAAAATAAATAAATGAAAATGAAAAAAATGAGCCCTCCACAAATGTTTATGAGAACTATATGGTCTTCTAGCAATGTCTTTCTATGTTAGCCCTGTGCACATCTGGAAAGCCTGATCCCAGATGTGTAATTTTCATCCCATGGGGTGGGGCCACAGTTCTGGGGATCCTGCCGGCCCAGCTGTGCTCTCAGAGGCCTGTTTATTTGACAGGACCTGCAGGAGGTACCTAGTGGTGGTTGTGTAACCCTTGATTTATAACTGTTTCCAGCCAAAGACAAGTGCTACACATGCATGCAAACACACACGTACATTTGCATGCATACACACATACATGTACACACACATACACACACACACACACTATCTATCCATCCATATATTTGGAGATGAACGCAAAGAAGTAAGTGCTCACAGGCACCACTGTTGATTTCTCTTCTCCCTCAGATCAACTGGTCTGAATTCTCCCCGTTGCCTCCTTTGCCTGTGGTCTGTCAGCCAGAGGTGATGACAAGGAATATTTCAGACTCTTTCTCCATCTGCTCCAGACACCAGGAAGCTGCAGGCCTGCTTCCCTCCAGGCCAGCTTAGAAATCCTAGTGTCAGGATAGAGCAGACTTCCAAAACCCAACCACAGAACATTTAATACCTGTGCAAACCCATGTAGAATTCATATGCCACAGGGTCATGGCTTTATGAGTGTTTCCACGACATGGTATTATTACACCCCAGATCTCTCACCTCATATGTCACTCAAGCATTCTCTGTCAGGAAACCAAGGAATAAACATCCAAAAGGAAGATTAATATTAGAACGACTTAAAGAGTAAAGTTCACCCAACCATATGGTTCAGCTCAGAACGGACGAGCGTGAACCCTTCTCCCCATCCCTTCACCTGCCTTACACTTCATCCTGTCTCACCAGCCGGACAGGAATGCTCCTGCAGCCCCGTAGCTTGGGCTGCCTATGACAAAGTCAGCAGGGCTGGTTGGTTTTTAAAGAATGCAGAGTTCTAGCAATCATTGTTTGGAGATGTGACTTAGGAATTTCCAGGTCGCTTGCTCTTTAAGTAGTTCTTTGTTTTGCTCTGGTTTTTGTTTTTCGGTGCAGACTGCCCTATATCCTTCCTGAGAGGCAAACTATGTCCCCCTATTTAAGTATGTGTATTCATGCAGTATGTATAGTCGTGTGTTTGGGGGAACAGATAGGATGATGCTGCTGACCAGAAAGATCTACTAAGATGAATTTGACTTTCTTTATACTTGTCCATTTTTCTTTCCATTTTTTTCTTCCCTCTGGGGCCACAGGAATTAATTCACCTCCATTTATGTAGGAAGATCTCTAACTCAGAACTTCTGCGTTCTACTTTGAGAAACAAATGAACAAACAAACAAAAAAAAATCAAAGCAGCCTTCTGGGAATGAGCGAAGTATCTCCAGAAACAAGCTGTTCCACATACTCAGGGTCACATGTGCTACAGTGCAGCATCCCTGTCCTGAGGTACTGCACAAAGGCTTGGAGGAAACGGGCAGTCAGGCGACCTCCTAACAGGACTAAGTCTGACTTGAAAACAAATGTATAGTTGTTTCTCTGGACCCAGGTCTTGAGCATGGCTTCCTAAAGAACAGGAAAAGGTACAAGAGACTGAGATGCTTGGGCTGAAGGCCCCTGAAGAGACTACCACTAAACGCCTTCCATATATAGTCACCATGCCAGACCCTCTGTGTTGAAAGGTGGTGGGCTTTGTGGTAAGCATGCATGTACAGCTCATTTCAGCTAAAGAAAAACGACTCTCTAAGGGAATGTCATAGTGAGAGCTCAGTGCTGGGCCACAGTACCCAGATACACCACTTTCTCTCTTATTAAAGAATGTGTTTGCTCTCTGAGCATCAATTTTCTTCACTTACTGCATATGAAAAACAAATTTTCATTAAGCTACCTGGCAGAGCTGTGGGAATTCAAGAAGATGTGGTACATTCCATAATGTTCTGAGGTGTTCTTATTAGGAAGCAATATTACAAAGACAGCCAGCTGGGGCCAGGCTTGTCCTGCGAGGTGCCACAGCCGGGGCAGAAGTGAGCGCCATGGCTGAGCACCCAGGCTCTGGACCCCGATTCAGGATGTAACCTTAGGGCGATGCTCCATTCTTTCCCTGTCTTCTCTCCCCTTCCTTTCTCTGTCTTCTCCTCCCCTCCCCTCCGCTTCTCTTCTTTCCCATTCTCTTCTCTCCCTTCCCTCCTTTCCCTTTTCCCATCATTAGCAAAATGAGATGATGATGGGGTGCGGTTGCTGGTAATAGCACCTACTCAGGTGAAGATGAATGTATCACGCATGTGAAACATTGGCTGCGTCTGGCTCATGCTAAGTGCTCTGTAAGTACGGTCATCTGATGCAGAGAGACCAAAGAAAGAATCCTTCAGGTTTCATCTGCTTAGACTTCATCCTCTTCTTCCTCCCCTCCACAGAATCACAACAGTGACCGCTGGGCACAGAAGGTGCCTGTGCAGACCACTGGGGCCAGTGTTCCTCTCTGCTCCGCACTAAGTGATGTGGACATCACTCATCGCAGGAAGGCTGTTCAGAAGGGGAACTCGAATTGCAGTTTGCACAGGATTGTCCCCGTTTATGTCAGTAGTCATGAGCAAATATCTAGGTTCGATAACAGTCACACAAGGTATCGGACTCTTCAGAAGAAGGTTCAATAAAGGTTGGAAGTGTTAAGTTACTGGGAAATTTTAAGATTTTTTCCCCTCAGAAACATTTAAAACATGCCCATCTGGCTAAGATGATTTAGAACAACTGCAAATAAGCACTCAGTTTTAAATGCTTAAAACGCTTTGTTTGGTTTAGTTTAACTAAACTGCCTTGCCCTGCCTCCAGGAGGTACGTAGGTAGTAAAATTAATGGAAACAACATATTTAACTACTCAATTTGCCAAACAAAAATTGCTTTGTCCTGTGAGCTGGTGGATGTAGATGAGCAATGATTATGAGTATAAAGTCATAAAATTCTGCTTCGGATTGCAGGAAAGAAATGCTGTGGGTTTAGACATTAAAAAATTTTTGGACAACTATAAATTTGAAAGAAGAATATAGATTACTACATAAAGAAATTATAACAATAGTTACCAATGCACCAGGTTCTATAAATATGTGAACACATTTCACCCTCAAGAGATCCTGTAAATTTAGTACTACTATTAAAAGTGTTTATAGATGAAAAACGGAGTCACATAGATTTAAGGAACTTGCTCAGTTAATGATAGAGGCAGAATGTCTGTCCCAGGCCTGTCTGTGTGTTAGTGTAAGTGGGAAAGGGCCACGCACCAGCAAGTGCAAGACGCAGCTCACCACCTACAGTGAAAGCGGCCTGCCCTTGTTCTCCATGTTGCTCAGGGAAGCAAGGGAATAGGAAGCCCCAGGAATGCAGACAAGTTGAAAAGAAAAAGAAGACAAGTTTGCAAAGATAGGAAAGCTAAGGACAAGGCTAATGCTCTTCATATTCCTTTGACTCGTAGCAAGAGTGACCTTTCTGCCATCTGTGCTGTCCCTACACCTGGCTGGCCTGGGGGCGGAGGTGGGGGGAAGGGGTGCTTCTTTAACAACAACAAAAAAAGGAAATTTGCTCTTGATGGTTCACCTCCCAGAAGTCTGAGGCTGAGCAGAGGACACAGTCTCCAGGTAGGGCACGCAGCACTCCACCTGTTGTAATAAAAGATGATCTCTGTTTGCTCCCCTATGGCATTTGAATCCTTACTCATAGGAATCAAAGCAGTTCTGCCTATTATTTCCTCTGTTCAAGTTCAAGTTTCTAGGGTACATTTACTGTTTGCCTTGTACACTTTACCTTTCTGCCCCCTGCCGCCCTCCACCACTAGACTGCACTCCACCATGACTGTCTCTTACCTTGCACTGGTACTCTTCTCTGTAAAGCTTAGCATCCTCCGCTTCTTTTTCTCTTTTCTTTCTATCTTTTTTTTTCTTTGTTTCCTCTTAAGACAGGGTTTCTCTGTGTAGTCTTGGCCATCCTGGAACTCACTCTGTAGACCAGGCTAACTTTGGACTCACAGAGATCCACCTACCTCTGCCTGGGATTAAATGGATGGATGCAGCATCACACCCAGCTCTCTTTTCTTTCTTTTTTTTTAATGTACTTATTAACTCACCTATCTGACAATTAGATAAACATTCACTATTTATGATTACGATAACATTTACAAACATAACCTATTTTGTGTATGACTTCACCTCAGGGGCAGGTGAACCAGTTTTACCCTTTGGTGACTTACCCTCTGATGAGAAGGAAAGGCAGCCTGTGATAGTTAATGAGCAGATAAAGCTTTGTAAGAACCTGGCAAGTCCCAGATTACTTCTGTCTGGGAGGAGGATACAAATGGATCTAGAGTCCTTTGGAAGAGATGGTTTCTGAGCTACATTTCTAAGAACTGACAGTTATTTGGGTTTGATTAAACAGTTAAATGAACAAGAGGATTCTGGATAAAGGCTGAATTCTAGTTCATGTGGAAGAAAGTGCTTCATGTGATTAGACTGCTGAAGGGGACCAGGGAATGTAAGTTAGGAAATTAGGTTGGCACCATAGTAACGGGCCGTGTGTGCTTCACTCAGGACCTCACTATATTTGTAGTGCAAAGTTTAAAAAGTAGTCCATTTTAATCTCTGCTTAGCTTTCTACTCTGACTCCTTCAAGCTCTGTCTGCAATTCTGGCAGTATCATTCCCCAAACTCCCCCCAAATCTGCTCCAGGCATCACAGCAGATTCTAGGTCCTTGTATTGATGGCATCTGCTTTCTGCTTTCTCCTTTCCTTTGCTAAGAAGCCACAGTTTTCCTTAAAGTATGGCCAGATCCTACTGTGATAAACAAGCAACAGGTGAAGGGGCAAACCACACGGTTTGTCCCACACTCGAGATGCCACTTGATGTGGGAGCTTGGATCTGAACTTGATCGCTCCGGAACATCAACACATGCTCTTAACAACTGAGCTCTCCAACTGTAACACGCACATTCCTTCCTAGGACTACATTCCTAGGAATGGAGTGGCAAGGTCATAGAATGTATATATGTTCAGGTGTAGATGCTCTGCAAGTATCTGTAAGATTCCCATTTTTACAACCAGCTTGTAAAGGCTCTAGTTTCTCCATTGCACCTGATTTTTAGTTCCATTTTAGCCTCTCTGGGTGTGTAGCTGTATCAGTTTTTGTCCTGACCACTGTGAAGTCGATCATCTTCCTGTATGCTCACTGGGCAGAACAGCAACTTTGATGAAGCATCTGCTCAGGCTTTCTGATCATGTTTCCATCAGGTTGTCTGTGTTTGTCACTCTATTCTGAATATGAAGTTTTTGAGAGATATTGTCCTATGAACATCTTCTTCTCTTCAGTCACTTGCCTTTGTACTCCTGTGATATCTTTTGATGAAAACCCATCCTGAATTCTAGCATTATCTAATTTTCAGTCTGCTTTTTGGAACTGCCCTCTTGGCCTTGATACAGTATGATTTTCATGTTCTGCTGTTACAAAGATGTTTTCCAGTGTTTCTTCCAACAGCTTTTTATTTCACCTTTTACATTTACATCTGAAATGTACCTGGAATTGTTTATTAGATGGGAGTCAATAAACATTTTTCCATGTGAATTCAGTTGATGCAGTATTTTTTATTAAATAAGCTCATCCTTTCCCCAGTGTGCTGAATTGGTGCCAGGTCGTAAATCAGATTATTACACCCGTGACGGTTAATTTCTGCACTCTTAGGTTTCATTTGTCAATTTGTCTGTTCTTACACCAAAGTCTCAGTGTCTTAATTACAATAGCTTTATAGTAAGTCTTTATAGCCAAATATCTAAGAGCCTTCCAGCCTTGCTTTTCTTCTTAAAAATTAGTTATGCACTTGGCCTTTTGCATTTCCACGTAGATTTTAGAACTGGCTTATTAATTTGTGTGAAATGATTTGCTAAAATCTTAACACAGATTGCATTGAAGCTGTAGTTTAAGGTAAAAAGGATTAATAGACTACAGTATTATTGACTATTCTACAAATATACTAAATCCTTTCATTTGTTTAGATTTCTCAATTTCTCTCCATAGTATTCTATCATTTTCAGAGTGAAGGTCTACTGTACCTTTCATTAGATATATTTGTAGGTATTGAACATCTGTTGGCTATTAAGTTTTTATTTTCTATGTAGTTGTTTCTAGTATATGATAATAAATTAATTTGGTTTATATCAGTTTTATATCTAATGATGTTAAATTTATTGTGTTTGTATGTGTGTGTTTGTGTGCAAGGGCACATACACGTACACTTTAAGATTCAATGTAGGATCTCACATATGTTAGACAAGTATTTCACTACTGAACTATAATTTTAATCACATATAAATCCTCTTTTTTACATATATAATAATATTGTTGGAAAATAATGATGTTTTTATTTCTTTCCTATTCTACATATGACTCTATTTGAATGGAGCCATCTTTTTTAAAATAATTTATTTATTTTTATTTTATGTGTATTGGTATTTTGCCTGCATATGTCTGTGTGAGGGTATCATATCCCCTGGAACTGGAGCCACAGACAGTTGTGAACTGCCATGTGGGTACTGGGAATTGAACCTAGGTCCCCTGGAAGAGCAGCCAGTGTTCTTAACTCCTGAGTCATCTCTCCAGCCCCAAATGTGGCCATCTTTTGTTTAATAATATAGTTATGGGAGCCATGTGTTCTGCATTCCAGAGGTCACTCTCCGTAATTTCTCCTAGACCTGGCCTCTGTGTTGTAACCTAGTGAGCTGATTCCCCTCTTCATCACTGTCAGTCGACCTTGACTAAAAGTCAAGTAATAGATAATATCAGAAATATAAATAATAGAAAATAAAGTTGGGTGATCAAAGGGCTCCTTCTTCAACTCAGTCTTCTGTGGAAAGGAGCCAAGTCTCCTAGGGACAGTGTTTCTCGCGTGACTAGCCATGTCCTCTGCTTTCTTCATGCTAACAAGAATATGCTTCCACAGCAGGAATACTTCAGAGTCTTATTCTACTTTAAAGAAACCTAACTTGGTTTCCTGAACACTTGTTTTGTTGATAACGGGACTTTAAAAATGCTGTTTTTCATTCTTTTTGTTTTTTTCACGGATGTGAAAAAGAATAAAGTTAAACTTCCTTTATTCTATTATCTATGGTAAGATGTCTTTTTCATATTTATAAAAACTAAAAATTATAATTTTATTACAAACTTTATATATGCCCATTGTAGAACGTATAGAAAATAAATGAAAGTACACAAAAGAGCAATAAATACCCAAGTAGTATGAACTTACTCACTTGAAGCAAAAGCAGCAAAAACTTTGGTGTAACTGAAAGACAAGAGGTGTTAATGGATGAAAGAATACCTTAGGGAGCCAGACTGTGCCAAAAAGTATAGTCCTCAAAGGCGAGTTTAGTTAGGCGAGTCAGCGGGACAAGCAGACTGTGCAAACATAAACAGCTCTCAAGAGAGCAGATCTAGGCAGGCAAATATATACTGGGCTGTGCAGGAGGTAGAGACTGCAGAAAAGGCGTGTGCAAACAGCAGCGTGCTCAGGGGAGGCATAGAAGGTGGAATCTCAGTCATTAGAGGTGCTGGAAGGCCTATTAACTTATGTTCTGATCCCTGGGGTAATGCTGAGTCATTCTCCTCAAACACCTTCATTTAAAGTGTTTGGCTAATTAGTCAAGAGGGAATTACTACTTCACCCTAGGGAAGATTTTAGGGGCCCTAAGAGTGAAAGAGAGTAAAGCCAAGTCTAGACTAGTGCCTACCAAAGCATGCGCCATATACAGTTAGAAACACAGAAAGATATTTTAATGGTACAGAGATTTATGTCACTTTAATAGTTATATTTATTTTGTGTTAAAAAAAAAAAAAGAACCAGAGCTACTACAGTGAGGCCAAGATTACCTTGATATTCTTATTTAAGGCCTCAGTGACTTAAAGAAAACTGTTAAGCAAACAAAACACAAATATTGTGCAGATAAAAAATCTGCTATAGAGAAAAACACTTATCTAAGCCTTGAGAAACTAAGTTGGGAAGGCTGAGTTGAGACAAAAGCACAAATTCTTTATTCCCAGGCCTGTGTGGTTTCTTCTACAATGGACAGATTTTTCTGTTGTTTTGACAAAATTCAAAATTAAAAGGTTTCCCAGACCCTTAACTTACCTCTTTAGATAATTACTGCACTTTAATGAACTCAGCTTTCTCTGCTTTCATGTAATTACCCACATCAGCATTCCAAAGTACTATTGACGGTGACAGAAGAATAAGATGAGGACCCTCACCACAATGAACTAGAATTTTATGAAGAATTGGATATTTAAGTACAAATAGCTATTCAATACAGAATAAAGTAAGTCAAATAAAGCAATACAAGAAAAAGTACTGTAAGGTAAGAGAAGGGAGCATTTTCCGTTTCAACTGAGAAAATTCATGGAGAAGGTGCTCCTTGAGTTAGTCTTAAATGAGTGGGTACATTTCAGTGGGTGAAAAGGAAGGAGAAAATTCTAGTTTAGCTACACAGCAGGATAGATTGAGAGATGCCTCAGCATAGGGACTTTAGATGATGGTGCAGAGTCCGACCTGCAAATGGTGGAAGTACAGATAGGAGCCGATGGGTATGATGCAGAAAGGTAAGCCTAGTGGTTAGGATGAGTCTGAGTCTTGGTGGATGCAACACGTTTCTGTCAAGATTATAAAAACAAGCCAGGACTGAGGAGCCAAATAAGCCTGGAGTGGTCAGTACATGTTTATATCCACATTTTATTAATATTAAGAGTACTCAAGCACACTAAGATCCTTGGTGAGGTTTATGGAGGAGAAAGGACTCAGTGAATAAGACTAAAATGATAGCTTATATGAAAAACATAAGAAATGGGTAGAAGACCAACTAAACATACAACTTGGCTGCTGAACTGGAAAACGAAGTTCTAATGGACATAAATAACAACCCTAATGGTTACAGGAAGTGCTGTGGAGGAAAAGAGAAAAACCAAATAGCAGCCAACGAAGTTCTCTCTTTCCTGTTGTGGCAAAGGAGAAGCTTTAGCTGGCTGTAGCCTTGAATGAGTGTGGAGGCTAAGGGCTTCGTGTGATCTGAGGACATTAGAGGTAAGAGGTAATATTAGGTCTTGATTAATGGGATGACAGGGCTAGAAGTGATGAAGAGAAAGATGGTAGAAAGTTCAGCTGACACTGACCAAGCATATTCACCTGGCCATTGCAACGGTTCAAAGCATGTTCCATAAAGAGAGCAGACTTGAGGAGGTGAGTCCTTCAATTCATTAACAATGTACTGGGGAATCCCAATAAAAATTGCTTTGACTAAATTCAGTTACAAAGCAGAATAGAAACCATTTTTAGAATTTCTGATATTTTTCTTCTACTTGCTATGCTCATTTCTTAGTTAATTTGATATGCGTAACCACTCACTTCTTTTCAGAGTATTAACGTCACATTTGATTCAAGCATCTGTTATATGAATGTTCCAAGTAGCCCAGGGAACTTGAGATAGGACCAGAAGTCTTCCCATCAAGTTATTACTGAGAATCTAGAACATTATCCACTCATATTAATCATTAATATTAACGATGGAGCTTCAGTAAGTGTTGATTCTTTCCCAGTGTTCTGTTTACATTAGATATTCTTTCCAGTTGTTAATGAAGCTCTATTACCCTTTCTGGTTTACATGCGGAACTTTGAGTGGCAACCACTTACATATTTATTCTCTCAGGTTCCCCAGCGGTCAAATACATGCATGTAAGAGCAATGAAAAAAGAGTATATAAGAAATTCTAAAAATAGTTTCTCTTCTACTTTGGAGTTGAGTTTAACTGAGCAGTTTTTATTGCAGTCCTCTGGTAGACAGAGCCATTGAACATATCCTTAGAGTCTTGACCTTCAGAGACCCTTGAGTGGCAACCACTTACATATTTATTCTCTCAGGTTCCCCAGCAGTCGAATACATGCATGTAGGAGCAATGAATAAAAAGTATATAAGAAATTCTAAAAATCTAGACTCTAGAGATCTAGTTTAGTAGTTGATGAACAACTCTAATATAAAAGGAAGTAGCTATAAAAGGATGTATGTATGTAGGGCACCTCGGGGGTTCAAAGAGAAAGATCATTTATGTGTATACTTCATCAAATCTAAGATGCTAGCAAGTAAAAGACAGATTGTACGAGACATCTCTTTCTTAGGGATGTTTAACAATGTGGAGAAAAGTCATTGTAGAATTGATAAAGTAGTAATTGAGAGACCCTGATAGGCTGAAATAAGAAAGAGCCCGCCAAGCAGGGGTCCTTCTGGTTTTTACATACTACACGCACCCTTTAATCATTCACTTCCTGCTTTCAGGTACCCTCTCGAAGATCGTGATTCACAAGGCCAGGACACCTATCCAAAGCTGCAACCCCATCTCCAGCTTTGTTTCATTCGTGCCCCTAATACTTATATGGTACCTAACACACGCCAGACATTGTTCTAAGTAGTTTAAATTGTGTCATTTACAAGTCTCTAACTAGGTATTATTAACATTTTATTTTAAAATAAAAGCTAAGCAACTTTCCCAACTGGCAAAACAGAACTTACTAGCTACCCATTGCTTTGAATATCCTATGGTATCTAAAAATCAACATATCTCAAAACTGAATTCAGTGGTCCCTCATAACCGTGGATCTCTTCAGGCTTCATGGCATCACTACCTTCATCATCACTCCTACCAGGCCTCTTTTACTTACTCACCATAGGTGAGTTATCATCACTATGTTGATCCTTGTATTCCTTCTTCTTTTACCATCTTTGTCCTAGATAGGTATATGGAAAATCTGTCCAGTAATTAAATTTTACTGAAGTTTTCTTAGTGATAAAGATTTCAAGGCCACACACCTGGTGATTTGCAATCAGTAACTTTAGTATGAATCAAAAAAAAAAGTACCTTTTTTCTTTTATGGATGAGTAAATCAGATACTTTTATTTAGGAAGAAGATAAATCCATATAAATTAAATGATAATAGTACCTGGGATGATCAAATTGGAAATGATCTAGTGAGTGTGGATAAAGGATACAGTGAGGGGGCAATTTTATTTGGGGTCCAACAGACATTCACTGTACTTTTTATTTGCTCAGAATTTTTCACAAGTTCAAAACCAGAAGATTCCATGTAAATAATAATATTAATATATTGTGTAGCCATTCATTCAGATGACAGTTATGAAGAATTTTAGTCAAGTAGCATGTTACACAAATCAGAAGTCAAACCTTTTTGACAAAATAAAATAAATAAGATAGTGCAAACACCATCACATAAAGGCCGGACAAGAGAACCCAATAGAAGGGAAAGAGCCTTCAAGAGCAGGCGCAAGAATCAGGACACTCCCCCCCCCCGCTTTGTTCACACACTCAAGAGCCCCATAAAAATACTAAGCTGAAAGCTATAATATTTCTATGCAGAGGACCTGCTGCAAACCCATAAAGGCCCTGTGCATGTTGCTTTAGGAACTTTGCTTAATTGATTCAGAGGGTCTTATTCTCGTCGTGTCCTCCATCCCATCTAGCTCCTCCACTTTTAATACCTCCTTTTCTGTGGGATTCCCTTTGCTCTGAGGGGAGGGATTTGATGGAGACAGCCCATTTAGCACTGTGTGTTCCAACAACTCTCTCCACATAATTTATGACTGTGGGTCTCTGTATCTGTTGCTGTCTGCTGCAGGAGGAAGCGTCTCTAATGATGACTTAATAAGGCACTGATCTATGAGTACAGCAGAATATCATTAACAGTGTTTTACTGATATTTTTTTCGACCAGCAGTGTTTTATTTTACCCTGGGTTTCTGGGCTCTCTAGTCTCTGGTTCTTAGTCATCTAAGCAGTATTGGGTAGTTTCATCACATGCAGTGGACCTTAAGTCAAATCAGACATTAGTCGTCTACTCCCACAAGTTCTGTGCCACCGTTGCCCTAACATACCTTGCAGGGAGGACAGATTGTAGGTCAAAGGTCTTGTGGCTGGGTTTGGTGTTTATGTTTCTCCTTTGGTAGCCTGCAGAATATTTTCCTGTATCAAAGACACTAGGGGTGAGGGCTCCAGGTAGGCACCAGCTAAACCTCTCCATGTGCAATGAGTTATGTGGCTATTGTTTATGGCAATGGAACCCTGCTGTCAATTTTCAGAGAGCAACCCATTGTCTTAACAATAGCCTGGGTTGTTTAAGGAGTTCCATGGGATCCTCTTGACCAACAACTCAATTGAACACAGTCCTGCTACTGGAAGCCTCATTTTGTAATAAGAGCTATCGAGTTGGGTCTCTGTATCCCCCATTATTAGGAAACCTCATTAGGATTGCTGTAATATATTTTAGGAAGTTTCTGCTGTGCTAGGTTTCCATATCACTCCTCAAATGCCCCTCAGTTCCAGCTCTCTTTGCATTCCCTTCCTCCACCCTATTTTCCCTTTCCCCTCTCTCCTGATCCTCCTTTTCACATCCTTGCCCATCCCCAATCCACTCATAAAATCTGTTCTTTATCCCTTCCCAGGGATAGCCATGTGTCTTCCCCACCCCTCAGGCCCTTCCTCTATGCCTAGCCTCTCCAGGTCTATAGATTGTAGTAATGTTTATTTAATGGCTAGTAACCACATATTAAGTGAATACATACTATACTTATCTTTCTGGTTCTGGGTTACCTCACTCAGGATGATTAAAAAATAAGTGTTTTAAACAAGCCTTTAAATTGTGTTTATATTCCAATAGTATAGACACAGTCCTGCATCAGTTGGGGTTCTTTGGTTGTATGCAACAGAAATCAGCTCTAGATAGGTTAAATGAGAAACTATTGAGTTCACTAAAAAGACAGGTTTAGCATTGACTATTTTTCAAAACTGGGCAACCCCCAGATGGTAAGGAGTTTGGTATCTGGGAGGATCCAAGGAACAATCATTGATAAATGGTTTCATCAGAGTCCATTGTTGTAATGAATTTGTCTAGACTATGTCACTCAGTTCAAATGTCAGATTCCAGAGAAAGGCTGTTTGACTGACTTAACTTAAACCATATTCTTTCCCTTTGGTGGGAGGACAGGATATCTTTATTGACAGTGTTTTAAGAACAGCAGTAAGGAAAAGGTACTTTTCCAAAAGGAAATGGGGTACTGGTACCAGAAGAAATAGGAGTTGGTGTTAGGCAGACAAAACTAGCATGTGTTCACTAAGAAACCCCATCTTCTCTCCTATAGGGAAGCTTCAACTGTCTTTGATTGTCCCTTTCTGCACCACCAGTGAGCCCTTCCTACAGCATATATCCTGATCCAAATAGGGCCACTTCTATTTGCAAGTAGAGACCAAACTTCACCTGCAGTGTGATAATCCCTGCACACGTCTTCAGCATTCTTTCCTTCCCCTTTCCCACCTTCCCAATCAATTCCCTTTATACTTTAGTCATGAGATAATAGTCATCCTTCCCCCAACCCCCAGTTTCCATGTGGTTCCAGGATTCTACACAGATACCCAAACACATGGATGTTTCAAATCTCTTCCATGCAATAGCACAGTGTTTACATATAACAGGCATACACCCTCCTGCATACTTTAAACTATCTCTAGATACTGATAACACCTAATCTACTGTAGACTCTGTGAACAGTCATTATACTGCTTTTTAGTGAATAATGAGAAAAAAATGTTTATAGTACAGGTAACTTTTTCTCAAATATTTTGAGTTTATAGTTCATTGAAGCCACAGACATGAATGTGTGGGTATGAGAAATCACTGTGTTTGTTATTCTTCAAATATACTGTAACATTTCATGGATTTTCATTCATTTGCTGTTTTGATCTTCAGTGATTTGATGTTGAAGGTTCACCATAAGCTCAGTAGTGGAGGTACAACAGGAATCAGAGGGTAACTAGTTTACTGCATTCATCCAGCTTGCCTTTAGGGAGAAGAGAGGATAAGATAGAAGTTAAACAAATAATGGTAGAGGAAAAGTCATTGTATGTGCTTTGAAAGAAAGATAAATTCTACAGTGAGAAATCAGCAATAAGATTGGGGGTCATTTAGGTCTTCACTTCGAAATGATATATAGCTTAAGAAATTGGCTGGGTTGGGAGAGGAAGGATGTTTCTGGTAGAAGTAAACCAAATTGGAAAGTGGTGTTTTTAAGGATCAAAAGAAGTCCAACATAATTAGAACAGGGAACAGAGAAACAGCTCATGAAGAGTTCATGAAGAGACGAGAATACATAAATCCAACCAAACATTTCCTTGGTACAAACCCATTTAAATGTGGACAGGTTTGAGTTTTAAGCAAGAAGGAAATGCAGGTCCAATTCTGGTTACTACCACCTCCCTCCTTCTCCTGTTTTTTCTCCCTCCTACCCCTGCGAACTCCTTCCCTTACCTGCACGTCATTTCCTCATGTTTTTTGTTTGTTTGTTTGTTTTCTTTTGTGACACACTGCATTTAAACAGGGCCACCTTCATAATTCTGGATGGGCTCTGCTGAGGTACACACTGAAATCAATGAAAGTTCTTCCTCCAGAATCCATGAGTAGCCAGTTGTTCAGCAGGGAGAAATAGAGACCCTTAAGCCCCTCCTAAACCAAGGCTGACTAGAGACAGGCCCAGGCCTATGCAGGCTCTGCCAGGCATCCAGTGGTGCAACAGTAACAGACTGTTTAGATAAACAACCAGTCTCTTGTTGGATTTGGACCTGCTGCACAGGAGGAAATTCATGCTTGGTATTAAAATCCAGTCAAAAACCCATGGCTGAGGTTTTAGACCCTAGGGCGAAACTTACTATGGTTGTGGAACAGGTTTTTAAAATGGAATTTTCTCTAGCAGTGAGGGAATAGACTTAACATGTCACAATATAATAAGATAAAGATAATTAGAGGAATCTGAAGTATAGGACAAAGTCAAGGGGATCCTAAACACTCGGGACACTTCATTCTCAGTGTTGGAAGGCTGGTGATAATAGTTTTCATTGTTATTGTATCAGGAAATATTTTACTAAATATATTGAAGTATCTAATTTAATATAACAGCAGCTCTCTATTTTCCTCATTAAGCAGGTGAAAAATTGAGGCATTGGGTTTTAAACAACTTTCCCAGGGTCTCAAAGCTAGTAAGTGGGATGAAGATAGAATTTAATTCCAAGTGCCTTGATTCTAGCAATTCTACTCTTAACCAACATAAAGAAGTGATATATTTTTTGAGGTTGCAAGAATGGACATATTGCATATCAGAATGCCTGAAATTATGAGAAAAATAGTATTTGAGAGCACCCAGTACATATATGCAAAAGAAGGAAAGTGTACAGGCCAGGGATAATTTGTGAATCAATCATGGAATAAACCCAATAGGGCTCCAGTTAAGATTACTCATAATACTGAATCTGTGGATTCTTGCCTGCCACAATGAAAGAAATATAAGTGCCTGTGTAGATGAATATGCCTATTTTCCTACCTTTCAATCTAGATTCAGACGCTGATGTACCTAGAAATAGAATTAAGGAGGGGAAGCGGACCTGACATGCCAGGCACTTAAAAGCTCAAACAGGATTCCTACCGTGGCATAGCTGGAAGTGTCCAGGGGAACTCGCTTGCTCTCCGCTGCATGCAGTTGAAAACAGTACACACCTGTATCTGATTCTCTGACACCGACAAAGGGAGAGAGGGTAAAGGGAACGTGTCACCTTACTGTTGGCAACATGTTCTTTTTCTGTCTAGTGCCATTCATTAAGTTATCAGAGAAACACGCTGAATAAGGACTGTGAGAAGTCAGTAATATATCTTTTCTCTCGACTGTTGCTTACTTGTTTTGTCCTATGAAATATGGAAGTGTCATCATATTAAGTATTTGTGTTCATATTTGGCACCATGAGATCATCAGCTTGGGACAGCAGGGACTGTGTGTGAAGTGTTCATATTTATGTTTCTAAGACACAGTGCAGTACCTAGACTCCCTTGTATATAAGTCTCTAAGATGAATGATTGTAGAAGAGAAGACCTTTTACTGTCCATCTTGAAAATTGTATAATTTAAATAGTTATAAACATATCAATTGTTGGACATAATCCAATCTATTTAAATACTGTCACATTGTTTTTTTAAAATAATTTGTGGAAACAAATTAAAATTTTCAGTAAACATAATGCTTTTATGTGGTTCATAATTTAACATAAACAGTACATATCAAAGAAGCATAGCTCAGCTGTTGTTTAATTATTTTTGTTATTTGTAGCTTAGCTTTGAAAAGCTGAATCTTAACCATTAAACCCTGCCATAATATAAGGATATCTTAATGTTAAACCCTTCTTAATTATAATTGGAAAACAATAAACTATTTTTCTAACTGCTAGTATTCTAACACTTACGTCACACTAATATGTTCTATTTTTTAGTCATATGAAGAGAATTAATGAATAATTTGCAGTGAGCCATCTGAGTCCTAAATAATGATTAAACAACAACCAAAACCAAAACATAGCTATTTCTTTTCCTCATATTTTACTTCATTCTTTTTAATTTGATACAGTTTATATAATAGTATTATAGTCTTAAACTCACACAACCTTAAATTAAATTATCCCAGTATTTCCTTTTTACATCTACAATCCAATTATATCCTGGTGGATACATTTGAGATGACTATGCAATTTCAGCTTGCTCTTTCCTAACTGGATTATAATTCTTAATGTGTTATGGATTAGTTGCTGTTGTTTACTTAATTTTCTGACTGTTTAACTTTCCCTCTATGTCACAAACTATGTTTTCAGAGACCAAGCATTATCTGTATAAATTATTTATGTTCTTCTTAAGGAGTTTATATTTTATATATTTGGTTTATTGCTCCACTATCTGTTGGATTCTGTTTTCTATTCATGTAGCCTTATTTTTTAAATGATTATTTGGCTTTGTTCATATGCTCTTGATTTTCCCAAAAATGTGTTTAATACACACTTGTAAATGGTTTTGGAGAATGGTCAATCCAACCATAATTGCATTTGGCCTATTATATCTTTACGGTCCAGTGAAGGGCAAGGCCATAAGCCCTTTACCATATGGGCTAATTTATGTCACACCATTTACAGATGACAGAATTTGCACATGACCTTGTTCAAAATTCACACAAATGTATATTTTTACCCACAAGAGACACTAGGGAAAAACATATGTATGAATAAATCCCAACCCAACCCATCTACTAAAAAATAGTTCGGTACATATGCTCTGCCACTTATAGTTTATTCAAGCAATAAATGTATTAATTTAATCAACAAAAATTGACTTCCTTTCATACTCCTGAAACTATTTTAGTTCCTAAGGATACACAGTGAATGAGAGAGACCATTCTGTTCCTCATGGAATTGTCAGTGTTACAAACCCCTTTATTTCCATCACAGGTAATTAAGATAGTAAGTAAGATACTGTGTTATATAACAGTAAATATGAAAAGTTTTTACATATCAAATAGGGTGGTTAGGAAGTTTTGGAGGAACGAATAAAATCTTGAACGGCTGGCTGTGGAGACGAATCTAAAAATATCTACAGGCTTGCCTGCTCTGTTGCACAAAGCCAACCTTGTACAAGGGCAGGTACCAGTCTTACTTAAAGGAAACTCATAGTTCATTAGTAAAAAAACAGATATCAAAAACAAGCAATTACAGTCATATCAGTGCTCTGATTTAAAAAGAATAGTGTCTAGTACAAACTATATAATAGTATACAAACTACATGGAATGTCCTAGAGTCAGAGATAGCTTTACTGAAAAAGTGTATTTAAAATGAGACCTCAAGGCTAAAGAGTTGGATCAGCAGTTAAGAGAACTTGTACTTGCAGAGGATCCAGGCTCGGTTGCTAGCACCTGCATGACAACTCACAACCATCCAGTCCTAGGGGATCTGATACCCTCTTCTGGCCTCTGAGAGCACTGCACCCATCCAGTACATCTGCATGTGTACAGGCAAAACATTAAGACATATAAAATAATAAAATAAATAAATCTTAAAAATAAAATAAGATAGCTGGGCAATGGTGGCTCATACCTTTAATCCCAACACTTGGGAAGCAGAGGCAGATTTATCTCTGAGTTCAAGGCCAGCCTGGTCTATAGACTGAATTTCCGGACAGCCAGGGCTACACAGAGAAATGTGTCTCCTAGATAGATAGATAGATAGATAGATAGATAGATAGATAGATAGATAGATAGATAGATAGATAGATCAATAGATAATTAAAAAGGAGACTTGGTATCATTAATAGTGTCAGGAATTGGTGCTCTTCAATGGGGTAGGAGAGTCATTGGTTTGTCATTTCCTCAATCTGTTTCATCTTTATCCCTCCACTTCTTGTAGGCAAGGCAAAATTTGAGTTGAAGATTTTATGGGTGCATTGGTATTGTTCTCCCTCTACTGGGAGTCCCACTTGACTACAGGAGTGCAAAGTTCAGGCTCCATGTCCCCCATTGTTAGGGATCTCAGCTAGGGTCATCCTCATACCTTCCCAGGGGCCTCTCATGTCCCAGAGATGCTCCCAGTCAGTTTCCATTCTCTCTCCAGGTCCTCCCCTCCCACCCACCCTCACCACCTCCCACCCCTGCTCTCCCACACCTGAACCCTGCCCTCATTACCTTCCCTGCCCCCTCTCCCACAAAGCTCCCCACTCCATCTACTTCAGATGACTTATTTTCTCTTCTGTGTGAGATTCAAGCATCCTCCCTTGGGCCCTCCTTGGCTTCTTTGGGACTGTGGGTTGTAGCATGGTCCTTTATGGCTAATATCCACTTATAAGTGAGTACATACTATGTTTGTCTTTCCAGATCTAAAGTACCTTATTCGTGATCTTTTCTAGTTCCATCTATTTGCCTGTGTATTTAATACTTGTACAGTATTACATTGTGTGAATGTGCCACATTTTCTTCAGTTGAGGAACATCTGTGTTGTTTGCAGCTTCTGGCTATTACAAATAAAGCTGCTATGAACATAGCCGAGCAAGTGTCGTTGTATGTTGGAGTGTTTTTTGGATATGTGCCCAGGAGTGGTATAGCTGGGTCTTAATGTAGAACTAGTCCCAATTTTCTGAGAAACCACTAGATTGATTTCCAAAGTGGCTGTACAAATTTACACTCCTGCCTACAATGGAAGAGGATTCCCCTTGCTCCACATCCTTAACAGCATGTGCTGTCGCTTGATCTTGTGATCTTGGCCATTTTGATGGGTATAATATAGAATCTCAGAGTCATTTTGATTTTCATTTCCCTGATGACTAAGGACATTAAACATTTCTTTAAGTGCTTTCACCCATTAGAGATTCCTCTGCTGAGAATTCTCTTTATCTCTGTACTCCATTTTCATTGGGTTATTTGTTTTGCTGGTGTTTTAATTTCTTGAGTTCTTTATATATTTTGGATATTAGCCCTCTGTCAAATGTAGGGTTGGTGAAGATCTTTTCTCATCTGTAGGCTGTCATTTTGTCCTATTGACAGTGTCCTTTGCCTTACAGAAGCTTTTCAGTTTCATGAGGTCCCATTTATTAATTGTTGATCTTGGGTCTGAGCTGTTGTCTCCTGTGCCAATGAGTCCAAGACTATTCCCCACTTTCTCTTCTAATAGATTTAGTGTATCTGGTTTGATGTTGAAGTCTTTAATCCACTTGGACTTGAGTTTTGTGCAGGGTAATAAATATAGATCTTTTTGCATTCTTCTGCATGTAGACATCCAATTAGATCAACACCATTTGTTGAAGATGCTATCTTTTTTTCATTGTATGGCTTTGGTTTCTTTGTCAAAAATCAAATGTCTGTAGGTGTCTGGGTTTCCTTTAGGGTCTAAGATTTTATTCCATTGATCAACCTGTCTGTTTTTATGCCAATATCATCTGTTTTTTATT
>CM053762.1:53611266-53642919 GCA_028658305.1 Pachyuromys duprasi | reverse complement strand
ATCCTGGAATTCAGGGAACCCTTACACATCAGTCTTTCCAGATGTTCTATTTTACATGTATAAAAATCAAGCCCTAAGAAGAGTATAATATTTTCTCAGGTTACATAATGAATTGCGGAGAGAATTGGGTCTAGAATGGCAAATTCTATTTCTAAAGCTCCACAGGGAAGGGATTTTTGTCTGTTCTGTTCACAACTTAAGTACTAACACATAGAGTCATGAATGTTTAGTGAGTCAAAGAATGAATGAATTGCCATTTTTTTTCTTTCTGTTTTACAGTGTTCATTCATTGCAATGCTGTGTTAGGCAGTTAGGGCCAAGTTTGTTGTGTGAATTAAATAGACAAATTCCCTGTCCTCTGCTACATTATAGCTGTGGATCTCAAACTCTCTAGTCTCAGGTATCTTCTCAAACCCTTACTTAACACTCCAGATGGCCCAACTAGTAGGGATGCTTACTTCCAGCCCTGGAAACCCAACCTTAATAATTCAAATTCACATAGTAGAATGAGGAAAACAACTTTGTGCATTTATGTATGTACATAAATAAAAGTTAAAAAATTTAAACTCTTACTGAAATACAATCATAGTAATTATTAAGGAACCCAGAGATGCCAAAATCTATCTTACATTGTCACAATATATTTTACAGAAATTAAAACTTTAAAATATTTATATATTAATTAATTCAAGATAGCAATAAATATACTAACATAAAGAACACAGTTTATGAAAATTACTGTATTTCCCAAAATGAAAAATAGTGATGGGAGAGGTATTGTTGGACATTTTTACAAGCCTCTTAAGTGTCTGGCTTACTTCATAACATCTCATTCTCATCCATGTCTGCATTCATTTTATTACAGTGCATTGTTTTGGTTGAACTACATGAAGACAAGCTGTACTTATACACGAGTATGTGGAAAGTGGAGGAATATTGAGTAGCTACACCAAAACGCAGCAGTGAGTTTTCAGAGATTAATTACAACAAGAATCCAAAACCCTCACCAGTGAAATACTGCTGTACTATCTCAATAAAATCCCAATGTCAGTGTATCATATTATTTAAACAGAAACAAACAGTGATCATTTGGCAATTTGGAAGCTATTATCTTATTGAGCCATATATATCTTCACATTGCTGAATAGTCTCATTAGAAAAAAATTTTAAAATCACGTTGTGAATATGATGTCCATTTCTTAAAAGCCATTAATTACTGAGATATTTTTAGTCTCATGAATGTAGATGTAAATTTTCATTTGAAAACTTGTCAACAAATTGTGTCAGTTGTTTCCTTTAAAATGATCACCTTATATAGTTGAAGGAAATGTTGTCAAATGTTCATCTGAATCATCATAGTTGTCTCTCCACAGCTTGTTCAAGAAGTTACATGAAGAGAGCAGCTATAACTCAAGAGCCTCAGTCTCTCTTTAAATAGCTATTGTAGTTCTGAGCTACAGACACTCATGTGCACATCCCATTTTGTTCAGTGTGACAATAAAGAGATGTTTGCTCCTGAGTCAAAATTAAGAAACTAAACATTTGCTTGCTATGTCATGAAGTGCATTCCGATCCATGAATTGTGGTATGTGCACTATGGGCCTTACTGTGTGTCATTAGCCTAGAACAAGTTATTTTTATGCTATTTAATTGAATATGGTTAATGCCCAAGCCTTTCAGTTCCTTCTCAGTCCATAGTGCTCCTTGCTCACTGCCATCCATTTTCAAACCTAGAAACTTTCCGTTTGAAGTTGAAGTCTCTGCATGTGGAACCATGCCTGCTGTAGGCAAAGTGAAGCAGTGTTGGAGGTGCCAAGGGTGGTCTCCTTACCTTGCAGTTGCCAGAGAAGCAGATTTGAGATTAGCAGTCTCCTGCTGCTGAAATTTTTCAAAGGGCATCCCAGGTGATTCCACCCAATGCATTCAGAGTTGAAATCCACTTATTCATGCCAACTTGACTTTCCAATGAAGAGACTGAATGCTAGAATATATGTGACCTCAGGAATACAACTGTCAAGCAGAGTCTGAAACCCAGCTTTTCTATTTCTTCACCCCAGAGCCTTTCCTCTGATAATACATCTGCTGTAGATGGAAGGACATTGAATGGTGCAGGGAGTGTCTTAGAAAACACAGCTAGAAAAGGCACGCCTTGGGTGAGTAAAATGGTATGGAGGCTAAAAAGAAAATGATGGACCGTGCTTAGGGAAGTACCAAGAACCAAAAACCACAGAAGTGTGGAAGAATGAAGAAAAGAGAAAGGAGTAGAAGAAAAAAGTAAAGCAAGTGGGAATCAGAGAACCAGGAAGAAAGAAAATGCAGAGGTGGAAAGACAGAGGCCTGTGGGAAAGTAGCTGAAGTAAAATGCCACCCACCCTCTTCTAAGAATATAAGTAAAAATGTAAAAATAGGATCACACAAACAGCTTTCTCAACATGCCTTTTAAGGAAGGGTAAGAGTCATGTCTTACAGTTACCAGACTGTTAAATACTGTGGAGTTGATTTGTTGATAAAGCAGTTTGACAAGAGAGCCAAAAACAGACTTCAACCTCTGTCATTCTTGGGAGCTCGGGGTTCAGCTGTGGCTACTTAACAGAGACGCTGGGGAGCAGGACTCTGGCTCTCTGCTTGCTGCTGCCATAGAGAGCGAGCCTATGCTGATGGCACCTTATGGACAGTCCTGACAAGATGTTGCAGAAAGCTCAACAACACCGATAAACCCATTGCCTGTGGCCTCACTAATGTCTTCACTGCCCCAAAATGGCTGTTTATGTCTCCATTTGCTTTCATCCCTCAAGGGCCTGCCCAAACTGTTGGCATTCTGCTAAGCAAAGAACTTATCCAGATATTAATATGTGTCCTTTATCAGGGAACATGGATGTAAAATCAAGTTACCTTAACTAAACAGTATCCAGGTCAGTTATTTTCAAGCTTGGTACACATTTAGAATCATCTGGGACCTTCTCAAAAAAAAAAAAAAAAAAAAAAACTAATCCCCAGGCAGCAGCAGTTAAATCAGAGCTTTGTGAAGGGCAGGATTTATTTATCAGTATTTTGTAAATTCCACAGATGGTTCCAGTGTACAGCCAAGGTTTGACAGCCACTAACAGGCTTCCTCAGTGAACTGTGCTGGGGAACATTACGTAGCTCAACAGGATAAATTATCTGCCCTGTTTGCTCCCAGCTGCCCCAATAAACTAATGTAAAATATTCATAAGTTCATTCCCAGAGTAATTCCAGGCCCCACAGGAAGATCAAGAAAGCCAGGAGAGGAAGAAGAGTCTAACAGCTGACCTGAGTTGCCATTTTTCTTGGTTTTGTGCCTAACTCTAACCCCCGCCACTCCTCTCTATCTTTCTAGCTCCTCTACCCAGCCTGTAAAAGACAGTCAAATTCCAAGTTCTTTCCTAAGCCTGCTTCTTTTCTTCTACGTATACCCAACTACCCACAAATCTCTAAAAGCCATTTATTCATTGGCCACTCACATGTCCATATGTCTTTCTCATTTCTCTTCTGGCCTTGCTTATTACTAGACATATCTGCCAGGCTATTTTCTGTCCAATCTAAATGTGAGCTCAACATTTCCACCACCCCGCACACACTCCTTTCCATTCCTTGTGTTTAATTTGAACCCCCTCTAGTGTTCATATTTAAATAAATGGAACCAGTAACCACCAGAAATTGCTTCGCCTCAGTTTATCCCTTATCTCATGCTCTTCTGCCAGACCTCTCTCCAACCTATTTTCTATTACAGCTACCAAATTGAGTTTCTAAAGCACAATGCTTTGTAGTGTCTGCTTAAACTCCATAATTCATTGTCTCTGAATAGATTCCTTAAAATAACTTGTAGATATCTGCATGATTTGGCCTTTCCTTACATTTTTACTCCCATACCTTTCTGTCCTTCTTGTACTAAATTTTCTAGACAAACTCTGTTAATACTAGTCACTTGGAAGTGGAGTTTTTCTCTCCCCCAGAACAGACTGTTATGTTCATTGCTACAATCCTTGTCCTTACTGCAACCTCCATACAGTCATGAAGCCCTGATGTCACATGCATTTATGACTGAAAGACCATGCGCTTTTTCAGACATAGAGCCCTGAGCATCTTTGAGTGTTAATGAATGGATTCCCTGACTCTGCTCTTTCAGACCTACAATGTTTCTCTTGCCCACTTGACTCTAACCTTTGTTTTTCTTCACCCTAGAAAACAACTCTGACTCTGGACTCCTGTGCTAAACTTCATTTTCTGATGTTTCACTGTCAGGTTTCAGCCCTCTCCTTTCTTCCCATCTCTCCTTTCCAGACTCAAATTACTTAACTATACATTAAGAGTTAAGCATGAAGGACCATCACTATATATTGTCAACTCACATCAGACTTTTTTTCCCTCATCACTTCAGTGATTTCCACCCAACTTGCTCCCATAGTGATTTTCTTTTGGGTTCTCCACAGGCCAAAATAAAATAAATTTTGCCTGGGATGAGTTTTCCAGTGATAACAGAACAGAGGAATCTGCTTTAGGTCCGATTCTCACTTAGAACCATGAGGACTTCTGTCACTCATTTCCACTGATGTCTTGAAGCTGGGGACAGAAATTGTTAAGTACAAATGCATTTTCAGGATCATTCAGAGCTAGGAAATATAAGCATAACTTCCTGGAGAGTAGTTCCAAACCAGTTCTGAACACAGAACCCACTTCTCATCTCCCAGCTCTATCAAGAAGAAATTCGGAGGTTGAAAGAGAACATAGTGTCTACTTTTGAAGATAGTCACAGTAGCCTGACATAAAACAGAGGAAGGCTATTGTACTCCACCCAAGCCACGTATTAATTTCTTTGGTTTCAAAAGTATATGAAGAGTCTGGAAGAGGATGACACAGAGTCCAGTGCCTCTTAGAGCCTCACCTGGAGGAGCTTATTGAGACTGTCCTGGTTAAGGTTACTATTGCTGTGGTAAACGCCATGACCATAAGCAACTTGGAGGGTTTATTTCGCTTACAATTCCACAGCACTGTTCTTTATTGAAGGAAGCCAGCGCAGGAACTCAGGGCAGGAACCTGGAGGCAGGAGATGATGCAGAGCCATGGAGGGGTGTTGCTTACTGGCCTGTTCCTCATGGCTGGCTCAGCCTGCTTCCCAGTAGAACCCAGGACCACCAGCCCAGGGATGGTTCCCTCCCACTTCAGTCACTAATTAAGAAATTCCCTATAGATTTACCTACAGCCTCATTTTATGGAAAGATTTTTCTCAATCGGGGCTTCCTCTTCTGAGATGACTCTAACTTGTATCAAGTTGACATAAAATTAGGCAGCACAGAGACAAGGCTGGAGTTGTTCCTAACAAGTGTATGAGGTGAGGGAGCACTGTTTTATCAAGTTACAGCCTCCAAAAGGTAGAGCAAGTGTGCCAGTGTTTCTTGGGCTGCAGTGGATGCCACAGAAATTAACTGAAGTTCAGTCATTGCAAAAGGACCATGCCCCAGTAGAAGAGGCGGTGAAACAGAAAACAGGCGCATAAAGGAATGTTAAGTGGTCAGCCATGAAGTATATTACCTGTGTGACAGGGCACTGAGATATATAGAGAGTGCTTATCCAAAAATGTCCTCCCCAACCCTGTGTGTGTGTGTGTGTGTGTGTGTGTGTGTGTGTGTGTGTGTGTGTGTGTAGAAGAAGGAGGAAGAGAGCAGAGAAGAGGGAGAAAAGGAGGGAGTCAGAGAGAGAATGATAGATAATGTTAGAATGAGTGAGTGAGTGACGAGGAGATTCCCAGAGGGAAAATATTGGAAAAACCCACAAGAATGTGTCATGAGAGAAAGGATTTCCAGAGAGTGCAGCTGTATTACACCACCAACCAAAAGGGCACTTTTATATCAATTTAACTTTTCTTCTTTCCTTCTACTCCTTCCCTCTGCTTCAGAAACTGGTAGAGAAGGGAGGTAAAAACTAGAGATCAAAACTATATATAGCTTCTTCCGCATTACAATTTTCTGATATACGTCGATCCTAAACTAGCCAACATATGCATCAAAGTGGAGGTTAAAAATCAAAGCATTGATATAAGACTGGATAAACTTTTTAATGCCTGAAAATGAAACTGTTTATTACTGAATGAACAGTAAGGACTCTCCTGTAACATGACGTTAGGGTTAGGAAAGCAGGATTGAAAGGTAATAGGCTTTTTTAAAAATTAAAGTAAAGTTACATCACTTCCCCCATTACCTATTCTCCCTCCAACCCATTTCATGGCCCCCTGCCACTTCCTTTCAAACTGATGGCCTTCTTTTCTTTTATTACTGATACTTCACTCACATACACACATTTATAAATTCAGCCTGTTGAGTCTGTTTACTTTTGCTTGAGCTTATATGGTTTCCGGGCTGACCATGTTGTACTGGATAACCAGTTAGGGGCCTCATCGCTGGGAGAGTCTAATGCTCCCTCTCTCTGATGTCATTGGTTACCTGTAGTTCTTTGTGTAGGGGTGGGACCCTGGAGAGAATTTTCTTTCCCGTTAGCTACGTGTCTATTGATACTGTCATTGTTTGTGTCTTGTTTAGGTAGCCATATTCTTGACCCTTAGGGGAAAATATACTAATTCTATGTTGACTACTCTAGAACCCATATACTGAACAAAGGCTGTTCATTTTTTTAAATAAAATTCACTTCAAATTTGAGGAAGGAGAGAAAGGGCGTACATGGAAGGTGTGCCTCGGTAGTAACGTACTTGCCTCATGTATATGAGGTCCCAGCACTAAAGAAAAGAAGGAAAAGGAGGAGAAAGACCACTGCTTTAGTGGTGAGTTGGATTTTTTTTTAGCCCAAAGTTATCTGGACCCAAGATTACTGAATAGAGTAGATAATTAGACTGAGTAATTTTTTTTAGCTAAAAAATAAAGCAGAGAGTCCTGGATTGTGGCCAGGCACAATGCCATACCTATAAATTCAGCTCTTGGGGAGCTGAAGCCAGAGCTATATAGCAAGACACTTCTCAAAAGGAAGAAAAAAGAAAGAAAAGAAAAGAAAATCTAGGTTATGACTGTGAAGTGGATTTCTTCCATGACTTTTACTGGCTCAAAAGGCAATTTCAATTTAAATATCCAAACGATTGTGACTCATGGCAATGTCATTTCAAACACCAAGTTGGAAGGAGCGTTTAAGAAGAAACTGTCCTCTGGGTAAGACAGCAGAGGCAGTGTATGTGGGATTCCCGGAGCAGGTGCCGCCTACGTGTGCCTCAGAGTCACGGCCCTTGCCAGCCCTTCCAGTTGTGGTGCCCTTGCATTTAAAACCTTAGGCTTAGCCTTATGTCTGGTACTTTGAGAGCTGTAAATTTGTTTGTCCTAAAGGCTAAGTCATCTTCCAGCCTCCTTTTCTTCAGACAAACAACAAGCATAGTTCTTGGATACCAGCACAAAGTCTGGTTAATTGCTCTCCGAGGACAAGAGAGACTGTTTCACATCATTAGAAAAAAATGAAAATGGTCATATTGAAATTCAAAATGACTATTAATGACCAACAAAATCAGTATGTTCTCCATCTGCATTTAAAGTCTCCATGAAAGGGTCCTCAACATTGGCTTTTATTGTTCTGTACAGTTTTCAAATTTCCAGATCCTACCACAGTCTGCAGGACAGCTTCCTAACTCTCTTCACTCATGGGTGCACAGTATTCACTGAGCTATCCCAGGCCTTCATGCTTAGCTTAGAACGTAGCCTTCTTCTGCTGACCCCACTGCTGAAGTGATCTAAAGATTCCTTCCCATCTTGAATACCAATTACAGCCATCTCTGGAAAAGCAGACCCTAATTTCATCAAAGAGTTAACTGGTGTTTGGAATCATACAGGTCTACTCAATATAAGAAACATATGTTTAAAATTGACATTTGGACGAATTTTTGCATCCATTAGATCCCAGATTTAGAAGAATTGCATGTGATTAACATTACGAAATATAAACACTGTGTTCCAGTGACTCAAAAGAAAGCCAGGAAATTTTGTATTAAGGCATTATTATATCGTTAGTATGTCCCATTATGACTCCCATAAATACCTCCAAAAATCCTATCTTCTACAAAACTCTACTTTTTACTGTTTGACAGTGAGACTGTAATAAGGCTTCCTGATGTTGCAGCTGCCCTATTTGCAGTTCTAGCCCATCAGGTGAAACCTTTGCTGCCAGGCTGCCCCTGAATGTGTCCAGCTTTATAGCAGTCAGTGTCAAACAACAGTTAGGGAGGGATGCCAATTAAGATCCACAGAATTTGGAAGATTCCTTAGAAGCCACACAACACCTATACCTAAGATTCCGGAAAGAGGCAAGGCTGAGTCTTGGCAGGCATCAGGAGAGTAAAGGATCAGAAAGTAAGCCCAGGGCAGCTGCTGACACAGAAAAAGACCCAGACTGAACATATGTACACATGAGCAACATTAAAAAACTCAGTAGATTTTGTAGTAATTAAAGCAGAAAAGGCCTTGAATTTGGGTGTGGGAGAAACTGGTAGAATTGAAAGGAGAAAGTGATGGATGAAAATGACTTAAATATAATATTCATATATGAAAGTCTAAATAAAAAATTTTAACTTAAAAGATGCTATAAAAAGGAAGAAAAAGTAAATCCCTGAGAATCAGTGAGGCCAAAGCATTAGAGGTCAAAACAAAAAGAAAGCTTCCTGAGTCAGAGGGGAGAGGAGTAGGGAAAGGCAAGGGAGCCATCAGCCAATTAGACCTGGGGAGGATGCTTTGACATTAGGTGTTATTAGGGATTATTATGACTTTGTGTTAGAGTTTCGATTGCTGCTACAAAGCGCCATGACCAAAAGCAACACAGGGAAGAGAGGGTTTATTTCATCTTTCAGTTCTCAGGACACACTCCAACACTGAGGAAAAGTAAGAATCTTTTTTATTCCCCAGGATTATAAATACTGTTATTCTAATAATGACGTATCCAAAATATACTGTGTAGTCCTCTCAATACCACCTTGATAGGCACTCATATCTTTTTATAAATTAATTAAAGTGGCAAAGAACAACCAGAATACCCAGTGTCCAAGATCACAAAGCAGAGACAAAATTCAGACCCCAGCTGACTGGAGTCTGAATGCACTCACCATGCGGTACACGCTGTAGAGCTGGAGACCCTTTGGACTTCTGTGCTACTCACTTCCTTTGTAAATTATCTCTTGTTTGTTATCTTCTCAGTTTTGAAGCTTTGTATCATATAAATAATTTGGGGGCTTATTAAAGAAATGCTAGAGACTCCCAACATGCAAGAAAGTTTTCTTCCCCACAGGTTCAAAGGATAGTTTGATTGATTGAACTGACAAACTGCACATGAACTGCCTTTTAATAGTATCTTCCTGGTCTGGAGAGATAGCTCAGCAAGTAAAGGTCATCTTCTGAAACTAAGTCACCTAAAAATATATCTGCTTAGTTTAAATGTCAATAGAAAAACCTCCCAGTAGCTATCGAGGCTTGCACATGTTGATTTATTTCTCATAACCATGAGTTTAGGTATTGCTATGATCTTTGTGTTAAGAGTTTCTATTGCCTTGATAAAGCACCATGACCAAAGTCAACACAGAGAAGAAAGCATTTATTTCATCTTTTAGCTCTCAGATCACACTCCAACACTGAGGGAAGTAAGGGCAGAAGCTCAAAGTAGGAAGCTGGAGGCAGGAAGTGAAGCAATACTGTCTTGTTCCTCTTGTTTTGCTCAGCCTACTTCTTTTTTTTTAATGTAATTTATTTATTTTTATATCAATCACAGGTTAGGTGCTTTGCATCCCAGACGTAGCCCCCTCCTTCAATCCCTCCCACTCTCCCCATCCCTCCCTCATCTCCTCCCCACCCCTTCCAAGTCCACCGACAGGTAAGGGCCTCCTCCCCTTCCATCTGACCCCAGTTCATCTTGTCTCCTCAGGGTTGGCTGCAATGTCCTCCCCTGGGATCTAGCCAGGCTGTTACTCCCTGGCGTGTATGGGGGAGGGTCAAAGAGCCAGCCATCGAGTTTATGACAGAAACAGTCCCTGTGCCCCTTACTAGGGTATTCAGTTGGGCACCAAACTACCATGGGCCACATCTGAGCGGGGGTTCTAGACCATATCCATACATGGTCCTTGGTTGGAGAAACTGTCTCGTAAAAGACCCCTGTGCCCTGCTCAATTTGGTCTTTGTGGAGCTCGTGTTCTCCCCAAGTCTTAGTAACTTCCCCTATTTTCATTATTATTCCCCGCCCTCTGCCGAAGGCTTGGTTGTGAGTCTTAATATCTGCTTTGATACATTCTCAGCTTACTTCTTATATAGTCCATGATCATGGAGCAGGCCAGGGTAGGGCACACCATGCACAGCAGCCTGGGCTCTCCTATGTCAATCTTTTAATCAAGAGAATACCGAAAGGCCAATCTGATGGAGGCATTTTTCTCATTTGAGAGTCTCTCTTCCTGAATGGTTCTAGCTGTGTCAAGATGACACACAACACATCACCCATTTATGGCTGATGAAACTGAGACACAGATTTAGGTAGCTTGCTAGCAGTCCCACAATTAGGTATCAGATTATACAGTAGAAAATTTCACCAGATTTCTGTACTGCATTTTATCTTAGATCCCCAGACAAACAACTGCTCCATTTCCTATATGATGTGATCTATTAAAAGGAAAACAAAACCCACCTACCTAGTGATGGTGAAATGTAGGCGCTTTTAGGAAGGCAAGTTATGTAAGTTTTAACTTACCCTGTATTAGGAAAACTGGACATTTCCCTCTGGAATATAATCTTTGGGTTTTTAACCAGGAATGCTAGTCATTTATGTGCACAAAGGATGTTTGAGTATCAAGCTCAAAGTGAAATAAATCATAGTAACAACTACAAAGAGGTTGGCAAATACCCCTAGCAAGTAGGGATGTGATTGGGAAGATGTGAAGCTCTTGATGCTGGCACTAAGTGAAAGTTTAGAAGCATGCTTCTTGCCCATAACCCCTCCCCCTGATCCTTTAACACACAGGGCCACCAGACTAAGGGGAGAATCTCGTGTTTTCCTTTCCCCAAAGCACAGACTCCTTGTTCTCTCCATTCTCTTGGGGCAGTGAACTACGTCCTCTATTTGAGGTTGCTCCAAATTTCCTCAATTTGTCTATATTTCTAAGTATTTGGATTTAGCATCTAATAACCTCAGGATTTCTATTGTAACCACTTAGATATTTATCTTATCCACTGGATATAAACTGATGGGAACAAGGAACAGTGTTTTCCACATTTATTGTCCTTAACTTCCACACTGTGGTACCGGGCACTATTATATTCAGCTAATAGTGGGAGAGAAGGAAATTGGTATGGGCTCACTCCAGAGCTAGAATGAGTGACTAACACAAGGCTCTCCTCCCCTGGGCCCTGACCCTTTCCTTCAGTAGCTTGATCCCTTGCTTTGCTCCCCAGGAGGTTACCATGAGAGGAGGGCATGGCTCCTGTGAGGAGACGCATCCTGTTCCAGGTCTCCTGGAGGTTAGGTGTGGAATGCTGTGTGTACACTACAAGCTTGGGGCTGTCTGAGGCAGCGGAGCAACATTCCTAACAGCTGCTAATCACTTCTCTTAAGCAGACATGGTGGGAGCTTGTGGGCAGCAAACTGGAAGGCTTTTGGACCAAAAGACAACAAAGGGGTTGGATGCTCTCCTTTTTGGCCCCAAGAATCTTGCCACAGGATCCCTCATGTACTAAGAAAGTAAAGTGGGGGCTGCTGTGCTGGAGCGACAGGTCTCAAAGTCAGACGCAGACCAGTATCTTAACCAGAAATTCCCCTCCCCCCAGGTTTTACTGAAGCAGAATCCAAGGGGATAGTGCCCAGAAACCTAGGTTTTTAACAAGCCTTCCAGGTGATCCTTTATGCATGCACACTCAAGTCTGAGAACTGTTAGAGATTTAAAAACCTCCTTGTAAGAGTGGAACACACAACACACTGAAGTAAATCTGGCCAGATTTAGAATGTCTGAGAAAGGAAGGACACCGACCCCATTCTGTTCTTGTTCCCACATACTGACACTCTTCCATTATATTTGTCTATAAACACAAATGCAGTAACAAGGCAGAAACCAAAAGGAGCCAGTGAGCACCAATTTGTGCTGCAGGTTTTTCTAATCAGACGTGTCCCTGGTGGTTGGTGAGGATCCAGGAAATTATGCCAGAGGCATCAGGGATGACTCCAATCATCTAAGCACTCTGTAACAGAGCATTCCATAACTATTTATATACAACATAAACCTTTCTAAATGTCACGTTCTCTGCTTTGATTATTTTACCTAATATATTTTGTACAGCTTGCTATAGATACATAAACCCACTTCTTAGTGTTCTAAGACTATGTCATGATTTATATGACATTTTGCTTATTATAATTTTATTACTAAGATAATAGATATTTTGGTTGTTCATGCTATTTCTGTTATAATACCATAATATTTTGTTAATCTGTTCATTTGTTCAAGTATTCATAAATATTTATTTATCTCTTTTTTATATGTGATATATCATGGAAAGGGATATGTATACAAATATGAATCGCAGTCCTCATCCTGTGGAATTTGCAATGTATCAGCAGAAATAAACAAATAAAAGAGGAGGGAAATACAGTACTACACATCACGGTAAATGCTTGGAGGAAAGGGTTTGTGAAAATGCAACGGATATTATCTGGACAGCAGAACCAGAGGAAGAGATTTGGAATAGTGGGCCAGAAGGCTGTAGAGGCATTCCAGGCATGTTGGAAAAAATTTGCAACCCCCTAAATGAGAAGGCTCTTGGTATTTCCAAGGAACTGAATAGAAGCCAATGTGGCTAAAAGGTGACAGATGAGGGAAGCAGCACAAAGTGACCTTGGAGATATTAGCAGAGACCAACCATACAAGATCTCATAAGGAATTTGGGATTTATCTGAAATGCTTCAGGAACCACTGGAAGACTTTTAATCACAAGAGTAGTGTTATCAAATGTATCAAAGATTCCTCAGCTACTCTGTGGACAATAGATGGGAACTAAACAAGAATAGATGTGAAACCAGGCAGGATACTATTTCAGTAGTCAAGTCAAGGTGATTATGGATGGTTTGGGAGAGACAAAAGAAACAGTCAGTTTCAAGATATATTTAGGAAGGAAAAGCTAACATGCAAAATGGGAATAGATGTGGTGAATAGAGAAAAGCCTAAATAACTAATGAGTTGGGAAGCCATTTGTTGCCAAGAAGACTGGGGACAAAAATAAGATTGTAGGAAGAAAATGAATCAGGGTTTTACTTTGAGCATGTTAAGTATAAGAAGCTTATGAGTCATTCATGTGGAATAGCAAGCATTCACAAGTCTAGACCTCAAAAGAGACACCTTCACTAAACATATAGATGTTTCAATATGCCTAAGGCTCAGTTAAGATGAGAAGAATGATGATGCAAGTGAGAAACAGTGTGAGGTGACAGACACACCTACTACCGTTGGTTAGGAAAGTAGCACTTCCAACCCGCAGAGGAAGAAAAGGATACACAGGCAACTGTGTATAAAATGAGTGGTGGGAAGCAAAAGGAGAACCATGCCATAGCTGGTGGCTCTGCTTGGAAAGCAAGGCAGTCAGTCAGTCACTGGCTGGGACGAAAGGAAATAAGTAGAAATCCTGAGGAGAAAAAGAAGCAAACAGAGTGGTCATCTCCAAGAGGAGAAAGGCAAGTCTGGCAAAGGACCCATAGGAGCATTATAGAATTACTGGCTAGATGGCGAGGGCAGCTCAAAGCTGAGATCATTTTCAAGGGAAACCTGTCTGTTCAGCTATGTGCTGTTCTTTTCATCTACATTAAACTGCTTGGAAACAGAAATGGAGGAAATGGGTAGATAACATGTGGGTAATTTTGCAGTCTTTGGTTAAAAAATAATTTTTAAATTATAATTCTTGAGTAAAGTGTGTATATTATGCTATGTTATATGTTGTATTGCTACAGTGAAATACCTAGGTATGGATAATATAAAAGTAAGGAGGTTTATGGGCCTAGACAGATGGCTCACCATCTGTCTGGAAGAGCACTGGCTGCTCCTACAGAGAATCGGGGTTCGATTCCTAGCACCCACATGGTGGCTCATAACTATAACTCTAGTTCAGGGGATCCGACACCTTCTGGCTTCTGTAGGCACCAGGCATATGGTGCACAGATACACATGCTAGCAAAAACATAATCAAAAATAAAGATAAATTTGAAAGTAAAGAGGTCTGGGCTCATGGTCCTGGTAACTGGTACCTCTACAGAGAATAGCACCAATGATCTAGTTAGAGGTTCTTAGCTGTATCACTGTATGGTGAGAAAACAGGAAAAAACACTACCCACATGCACAAGACACTGTCAGGTACATGGAATGGCATCCCTTTGTGATGGTCTGAGGTTTTGAGCACTACTCCAATCAGACAAGACCTGAACCACTCCTTGGAGACAGCATTAATCCACACAATACTAGAGCCCCTGAAAGCCAATTACCCACCACTCACCCACATCTATTAACCAACCACACACTGAGGACAAAGCCTTTTAGCACATGAGCCTTTGGAGAACAAAGTGTATTTAAGCCATAGCAGAGTATGTACATTTTTATGATGGTAGATAGCACTATCTGTATCATTTCAATCTTTGTCCATCTACTTCAATACAACAGACATTAAAACATAACCTATGATACTATTATTAAGACCAGTAACTCAAGTTTCAAAACAGAAAAGCTTAATGCAATTTAAGGAGAAATACAGAAATTTTGTATTTATTTTCTGTAAGGCATGTGTGTGCGTGTGTGCATGTGTGTGTACATGCATACTTGTGTCTGTGTGTGTATACATATGTATTTGAAAACTGACAGCAATATACCTTGCTCAAAATGAACGTGAAAATATCATGAATGAGCTCAGGGTGTAACACAAGTGGTTTGTGGTTATTACCACTGATTTTTCACAATGCCTTCCCACTGTGAAAATCTGTGTTAGAAAAATAGAGTGGTTTGGCCAGAGATGACTTGGATTTGCTATGAGTGGGGAGGAGCTGTCAGATTTATATGGCTTTTCCTCTTAAAAATATATAGCCTTCCCTTTTCATCTGCAGTGACTGTAAAGCTCATTTGGGGCCATGGCTGCCCGGTGATTTGGCTCCTTGTATTCTAATGAATGCGCTGACATCTCTCAGGAGGGCTACCCTTCCGGCTTATCCATCAGATAGGAAACTTGGAGTGTTTTGATCCTGAGATTCATTCTGGGTGTCCATGTTTCTGTATTCCTTTCCTTTCACTTAACAGTCAAAGGTTATTATAACTAATTGGGTGTCTGTTCTCCACTGGCCCCCATGATTTGATCTGCACACACTTGGCTTCACTGATGGGCTCTGCATGTGGCCTGGGGAAGGAAGATTGATCCAAGTGCAAGGCATCCTCTTACTCCTCCACTGTTTTCTGAAATTCCAGCTCTGCCTCTAGAAACACTCTAAATCTGAACCAAGTGCTTTTTGATAAAAATGACGTAAACTCAGAGTATGTAAGCATCTTGAAATATACAGCTCAACTTTCAAAACTTGACTGTGTTTGAATCTAAGCCAGTCTGAACTGAAAGCTGGCTGGAGTAAGGAAAGCCCGGAGGATGGTGAGTGGCTGGGAGTGAGCAGAGGAAGCCTGCTGGGTGGCCGCTGGTTGCTGTCTCTTTCGTCATCATGGGTGATCTAACGCAGATACCAAGGTAATGTGAATGTAGGTAATTAGAAATTTAGAGCCATTCTCTAAAACACAAGAGATATTGGTAGGGATATACAGACAGAAAAAATAAAACATGTTTTCAAAGCTTCCATATTAGAAGGTTCAGAGGTCAATCCTCACCTGTCCCACTCTAAGATTCTCAGAGTTGCTACTTGGCATGTTTAAAACAAAATAGCTATCTTTGCTGTGTAGTCTCATCAGTTCTCTGGCCAATACCCTACTTAGGAATGAACAGTGGCCTTGCAACATTAGTTTCTTGTCAAATACAGCCATTGTCCTGTGTTCTGAAAAGTAGCTCTACAGGAAACAGACATGGCTTATTGCCCTGAAGGAACTCAGAGTCAATCTGGGGCATGGAAAGTAGAAAATAAGTCGCTATTAGCCCCTCTGTTGGTATCACCCTTATTCAGGTCATGTTTAGGCAGCCATGTTGGTAAAACATCATGGGTATATCTCCCGCCATTCCCAGGAGACACAATCTCACAGCAAAGTTCCTGTGCTGCTGGCACCTACAGTCTTTACTTCCTTTCTTATGTAGGGATCACTGAGCCTTAGGTGCAGGAGTTGTGTTTACCAATAGACATGTTAATGTGGAAGGGGGGAAGCCCACAGGCCTAAGCCCTAAACAAATGCTGAGGGCAGGGGAAATAGGAACACACCAACTGAATACTGACTACCAAATGGTTGGCCCTGAAACATACATACAAGTTAGCTTGTAAGAACTGGGCAGATGTATACGGAGATTCTGAGGAAGCAGCTATTTTACGTAAAACAGTAAGACTACTCTGCGCAGACCCCTGCAGGATGAAAATAAGGCACTCAGGAGGAGCCAAGGACGTTACTGCTGTGTGCAGGGGCCTTAGATGGAAGGAGATCTGGAGAAATCATGAAAGAGAGAGCAAAGTGAAATGTTATGAGTCAATAAAGTGAGCAGAGATGAGATGGAGAGCTAAGCAACAATAAGGAACAGTAAACAGCCACCGAAGGGATCTGTCAGACTTGTGATCAGCGCCAAGTGTTGGGAGATGACTCCAACTGCCCTGTGGACAGAGTGTAAATGGTCAAGGGTGAAAGCAGCAGCTGAAGGTGCCATAGCAGCAACATTGCTCAACTAGGAGCAAGACAATGAGGAAGACAGAAATGAAGGATGTAGGAGGACTGGATGGGAAGGGTTAATGGAAAGAGTGGATAAAAGGACTTTTTAACATTCTGCTCCCTTTCATGTGACCTCCAGGATAGTGTTATCCTAAATCACATGAACAGCATACAGATTCCAGCATGGCTTTGAGTTCCCCAAGGCCAGGGTGTTCCCACCTCTCCACAGGCTGGTGGAGAACAGACTGGTTTAAAATCTTTGCAAGCAATTTGAATTTTTATTAGCACTCTTGGAGTCAGAATATTGTGTCTCAGAAATTTATACCAGCTTCATTTTCTCCAACCCCAGTGGGTCCTGATCTTAATCTAGCCATGAACACACAAAGCCAGCCTTCCTCGTCATTTATTTTATGATTAAGATGTTCTTTCCAGGCCTCTACCCTGCATTTATTCCCATTTGGAATTCTTATCCCATGCTTCTTCTCGTCAGTGTCATCTGTAAACTTAATGATGACCATGTCTGTCTTTTAGCCTCAGGTCCTTAGAAACAATGTTCTATTTACTTTTAAAGTTGTGAGCAGATGGCCATGCTGCATGAGCTCAGGCACTGAAATCTGAGCTAAAAACTGGGAATGAAGCTTGTTCTCTAGAATTTGTGCTACAGCATACATTACAGGACTTTCACAAAGGAATGGGTATTGTGATACAAGCAAAACCTACATCAAAGCTGTGCTGATCCAGCTAATAGTATGATTACCATAATGCCAGGAGAGAAATGACATTTGTCCAAACGGCTTCTACACATTTCCATTTTTATGGCCATACCAAAGTTGTAGTTTACCTTATAATTACACAAATACCACCTCATAGTGGGAAGGAAAAAAGATTCTGTCTGTGTGGCTCAGTCTTCCACTCATTCATCTGACAAGTTTATAGACAGCTTCAATTATTTTATCCTACCTGTAAGCAGAAAAATATCACAGAAAACTAAAAATACAAATTCCAGCTTTGGGGACTATGTGCTTCTTGGCTACAGAATTCTTGCAATTGTCACATCCCTGTTCTATAGAATAGCCAGGGTCTGTGTAATACTAGGACATACACCTTAGACAATCTGCTCTTAGATGGCTTATAGGAGCTGAACTTATGGAAGCATCTAGTAGGCCATGGCACCATTACCAGAGCATCAGAGCAAAACTTTACTCTGAAACAGTATTCATGGTTGATGTTCAACACTGCCAAACATTACAATCCTCATGCTGCCAAATTTTTGAGATCTTTTATGAAAGTGAAATACTGGAGTCTCTCTATTAGTATCTGCCTTCAGAATCACATGCTCCTAGCCCATCCTGCTGTCCTGTTTCACTTCCTGTTCCTCTGAATTCAGAGACCACACACTTACCTGAAGGTCACAACAGCAGCCCGTTCCCATGAAGACTCGGAACACTGAAGAAAGAGCAGAAAGATTATAAGAGCCAGAGTTTGGGAAATGCTACTGCAAAATAATATCTTCTGGGCATGTGAAGGCCACTGCACTCATGAACTCACAGCAGTCCTGATTGCCTTACCAGACCTGCTTAAGAGCAAACCAGTCAACACTCCCTGTGGTATGGGAAGGGGCTCAGGAGGCCCCATGCCGAGCTGAGGACTTACTGGAGAGAAGAAAGGCGGTTTTCTTTAGTGATGTGTCCCATGGTCAGTTGCCCGTAGGCCAATGCTCTACACCCATTCACAAAGACAGCATAATCAGACCCAGAGGGTTCTGAAGAAAAAGAAGATGAGGCAGTAAGGAGAAGGAAGTGATAATGGCTTTAGTGGTGGGAGTGAGGAGGAGGTTCCGGGAAGGGCTGGATGAGGAGGGAGCAAGGAGTAGATAAGATTTAAACGCATTTGTATATTATCAAAAGAAAAATATTAATTATTCTTCTAGGTCTAATAATACAAGTGATATTGTGTTATGAGAGACACTGCTCACCTATCAAACTCAGGTTTTACCAGAGCAAATCCTTCTATTTCTGCTAACTACCAGCTACCATGTTCTCCTTCTTTAAAGGCCTTTCCGGCAAGTCATGGTTGTATAAGCCCATAATCCCTGCACTTGGCAAATTGAGGCAAGAGCTCTCCGATTACAAAGTTAGCTTGAGATAGCTACACCCTGCCATTGCAAAATAATAATACACTTTGAATTTCTCTTCATCCTGACTTCTCAGTGACTCACAGGTCTCTCTTCTAGATTTTGGACTTTATTCCATTTGATGGTAGATAATGCCTGTGAAATATGTAACAAGAAGGGACTATCACCATGGCATAGAGTTTTAAAAAGCAAGAGACTAACTTGCCATGAAAATATAGAGCCTTTGCTTCAAAACAGTAAAAAAAAAAAAAAAAAAGGCGAAAACTTTATTTTTTCAGTTTCTCTAAATTTGTTATGGATTTGTTTGCTATTTAATGTCATCCTAAGAAAAATTAGAAATTTAACTAGCAGTAATTTATCATTCATCTTTATGATATTCACATGTTTTAATTGCTAATATGAAATTATATGCAGAATTACCAAAACTACCAAGGTTGCATTGTATACACATATGTACCGTACTATGAACCACCAAACCACCGAGTTCAAAAGCACTGAAACAGAGAGGAACAAGGGGTTTCCCTTGATTTCTGTTTTCTTCCATGTTCTTTTTAGCAAAGGTGGTTAGCTGATATTAAAAAGTAGCATGAGCAAGAAAAAAATGTAATAGGATTTTTAAGTTATTTTGTATATTAGCATGTTATTGCCTTCTCTGTGCTGGGAAAGTTGTGGTATGAACAGAAAGTGTCCCCTCTTAGAGCTGTTAGCCCCTCTATTCCCTCTCACGCTCACTTGAATTTCATTTAATTCCTATGTTTTGTAGCCCTGTGGAGACTGGGAACACTATAATGACTTGGGCAACAAGGGACTTCAGACCATACCATGAACAGCTCCGCTTAGGGGCCCACCCATTGTCCCATTGTATGCCACTTGCAAAAGAGTTCAGTGATAAAATTACTGAGATTTCATAGTGGCCACAGCACAGTGTAAGCTAAGGACACTGCTCCTGGAGCCCAGGGCTCTTTTGAACATAGGGCCCTGTGTGGGTAAACATGTCATGAACACATCCCTGGGAATGCAGCAGGATTGATTGTAGGATGTAATAGCGTCAAGTAAACAATATTTTCCAGATGCAGAATAACAGATAAACATGTGAACTCTCAGAGACCGTGACAACATACAAAAAACCCGTGAAAGCTCAAGTCAGACAAAGTCTCAGCATGAAGAAGGGGAGGTGGGCATGGAGTCCTGACCCTACTGTTGGCATTTGGTTGCTCCGGAAGAGGGAACTTTGTTTTTCTTCAGCGCAATGACCCTTGATATATTGACTGTATTCCAGGGCAGACCTCAAGCCCAGGACTGGTTAGCCAGCACACACTGGACTCCATGTTATGAGGAACGGAAAGGGGCATGAAATTGGGTGAGGAAGGAGGTTGGTTAAGACTTTAGTTGGGAAAAGTGGATAAATATTATCAAAACACATTGTATGAAACTATCTAAAAACATTCTTTTTAAAAGATAATTGGAAGAGAGAAAGCAAGATAAGCAGAAACCGTTGGCCCTGTTAAAGCTTAACCTATTAAGTTTATGGTCCAATTTTTGTCAAGAACATCTGAATTTTTATTTAGTTCTTTGACTGGGGGAAATAAAGGAGACAGAAGTAGACTCTCATTTCTCAATATACTTGACAAGGAAACTTCTGTGGGAAAAAGAGGGAAAGCAGGTAGTGCACACGGTGTAGACTTCGATTCCTAATATAGAGGGGACTTGTAAACATGCTTTCAGTGTCCTGCTTATACCTCTAAAACAACTACTAGCTTCTAAAACTTGGAAAGTGAAAGCAGGATGAAATGCCCTTACTTAAAAGGAGGGTGTGACTTTGTACAGTTCAAGGCTTGTATCACTGTGCTTTCAGAAATACCAGCATTATTAAGCTAGGCAATGGCTTTACAGTATTATCTTCATTCCAGATTCAATAAGTTATTTTCCAGCCTGAAGATTTCTAAAATTGGACTCTTCTTTGAACTTTGAATTTTTTACACAGTTTAAAGAATTTGCATTCTATTTCATACTGTGTTCCCATGACAAGTTTGATGTTCCTTTCAACTTCTCCATCAACTGATATTTCTTTATGCAAACCCTGTAAAACTATAATGACTCTCTTTAGTGTTTAATGATGGATTTTTAATATTCAGGTGGTTGTACAGGAAAATGTCTCAGGTAGTTACTGAGATAACGCCATGAGTTCTCATTTGCACTTACTGAGGACAAGAATTTATTTTGGCAGAAGTCTGCTACAAAATGTTCCCATAACTGACCCACAGTCACTCCTGTGTGATAAAGACAAGGTGGTGGCCAGAAGTTTAACAGGTCTTCAGATGATCCTGTGCTGTGTCCATCCAGGAATGTTCTTGTTGGCTCTGGGTCAACACCCATATAGGAGGAGCTGAGCCACAGCCCAGAAAAACCCTGGAAGAAAGGTTACCACTTTATTTAATTTTTTCTAGTACATTTTTATTAAAAATAATCTAGTTTGGCAGGATAGTTTTGCTAGTTAATAACAGAGCCTTCCCTTTACTGGGTATCCACATGAGTAGCCTACATACTGAAGCCTCTAAACAAGGCCCAGGATAAGATCCAAGCCTTCCTTCTAACTTTTATCTCTACTGCCTCTGTCTTCTCTCATGATTCCTTAGTGGAGTAAGGCTTCATTCCCAAAGCCTGATTCTCCTCACCCTGAAGCTACTTCTCATATCTCATATCTTCCATTCTTCATAAATAGCAAAGAAAACAGCCTCCATCAGAGGACATAAGAAGAAACAAAGATATTGTCCATCCCTACACTGATTATCTTTTTATTGTTTGTATATCTGCATTCAAGCCCTGGCTTTGACATATCCTGAAGATTGAAAAACTATTATTTTAATCACATAAAAACCTGATATAAATGGCAATACTCTAAAAACCACTGGGCATGCAACTATGTGATGCAATGTGTGTGTATATGTGTGTGTTTTCACCTGTGCATGTGGAGACCATGGGTTGAAAATGAAATATCTTCCTTCTTTTCTACTTTAGTTTTTTTTTTGAGAAAGTCTCTCACTGAACTGAAGATTAACAGTTTGGCTAGCCCCTGGGATCTGCCTGCCTCCATTCTCAGCACCAAGGTTACAAGTGCACACTACCAAGCATGACTTCTTTACATGGGTTGCCATGATCTGGACAAGGTCCTCATGCTTGCATGGCAAGCACTTTACTCCCTGAGCTGTATCCCCAGCCCATAGTTATGGAGCCTTATAAAAACTGAAAAAGCACAGTCTGCATTTACAAAGTGAAATGAGATATAATTTTGGACCACTTCCTGCCAATTCAGTTTTAAAATCACAAGGTCTAGATTGAAACCACTCTGCTGAGGAGTAAGGGTGCTGTGGAGGGACTGGCCATCAGGTATGAAGCCAGAACCTCTTTCCTTCATGAATGAAGAGCCTCAAAAACAGAAAGCCTTTTTCATATGTTCAAAAATCAGAAGGGAGATAGCCTGATCTCTCTCATCCCAGCTTTGGCATATTTGTTCTGCAGAGGACAGATTGAAAGACAGTATTTGGGCCATGCTTTCCCACCAGCTACACATTGTAGCCATTTCAGGTTCAGCCATGCATGCCAGATTGAATTAAATGCTTTTCTAAGTCTCCGAAGCAGGAAAACATCTTTCCCTGGCTGGTATGTTTTTTCACATATTTGTTAATGAGTGTCTGCACAATAAAGATGTGGTCTGTAGCTTGTTTTCCAATTTGGCTCCTATAGATGTTGCTGCTACTCAGCGATAGTTTAATTCTTTAATTGAAGCAGCTGCAAACAAGTTTGTGAACAACACCGTGTTCTCCAGGCTTTCCTGGAGCTGTCTGGGTGGAGGCCATCTTCACTTGTGTGTTCTGGATCCTTGAGTTTGTCAGAACGCTTGGCTGTCAAGAAGGCACCTCCTCTGGGGCGAGTTAGCCCTGCTGTTGGCCTGGTAGAGCCATGGGCAGGTCTGCACTGAGTTTCCAGTCTCAGTTCTGCTCTTCATATCAGGGAGGTGCTAGCATGACACCATCCTGGAAAACAGAGTCAGCTAACTTCTCTCTAACCATGCTTCAGAGTGTTCCCCACTGGCTCAGCTTCCCTAGCTTGCCTAGAAGTCAGTGATTATAAAACCTCTTCTCTCAGCACCTTAACATTATTTTTTTTACCTTAAGCAAATACTTTTGATACAGAAAAGCCTGGGTAGACAGAGGCCTTGAGTCTCTGTCATTCAGCCAAAAGGGCCTATATTTTTCACACCTGAAGACGAACCAATCAAGGAAGCAAGCATAGCATCTCAGGACTTAAAAGTTCTGCTTAGAAACCTTACTAGGTTCAAAACAACTAAAATCTGATCTCTTCAAAGTATGAGACTGTTAGTTATTATTGTTGGTTCTATGTATGACCAACAATAAATAAATATCCTGGGGGACAGCAATGATGACGATGATGATGATGACATTTAGCAAGGAAGCCAGCTTATATATTATCCATTCATGTATATTCAAAACATGGCTCTGCCGTGTCCGGACCCTAAGACTTTGGAGTGTACATGTAATTTCATTTAAAAGTACCATGGTTCCCTTTGGATCTTTGTCTTTATGCCTAAACTCTCTATTCCTTTTTTGTGTTGCTATCTCCCACCCCATAGATATGTCATATTATGCATGTTCTCTCTTTATTGCTTAAGTGTTAAATTCTCTTAATTACCTTAAACCCTGCTGGCCCCATCATCGATTCTTTAAGAATATATTCAAATACGATATATAAACGAGCACAGGCATTTGCAGAAAATCGCTATTAATGGCAACATCATTGAGTGTTTTAAGTATTTCTAAACATCCTAGAATATCCCATGAACATGCACTCTCATATGCCTGAGTACGGACCTGATTTTGCTCCTATGAGCCTAGAGAAAGGATTGCTCCTGCTCTAAGATACTGGGTCTCCTTTGGTTTGAGGTGGTTTGGTTGGGTTGGACTGGGTTTGAGACAGGATCTCTTACTATGTAGACAAAGATGCTTGGCTTCAAAATTGGGATCCTCCTGCCTCAGTCCCCATGTTCCACCATTCTGGGATTGCTCCCTACGTTCTTGTTTAGAACCACTCCCTAGACATTAGGCTGCTCCCTTTACATATACTGTCCTGGCAATCTTCAGCCTTATGGGGTAGCCTCATATGTATTACCTTACTTACAGATGAGACTTTTGAGGCTCCAACTGAAAGTACCTAAAAGCAGACAGTCTTCCCTAGAAAGCGCTGGAGCTGAACTGGGATGCAAGTCAACTTCAGTCACTGTCACCCATATTATAGCTTGCCAAAGTGCTTAGGGGATATTTTCTCAGAGAAACAAAAGCTCAGCAACTGCTGAGGACATTCTCCCTAAAGAAGCTGTGCACCTTGTGTCCAGTCTTTTATTGCTGCCTTCCTAGTTGTTCCTGACCAACACTAGAGCAAAGGTGTGAGCCACATTGAAGAGCCTCCCTAACTGTCTTAGCACTGCCTACCTACCTGCCTTGTGAAGAGAGCTAAATAAATATCCTGGGGGACTGGACTGTGGAAGGAAGTGTCCCCTCGGGCCTCCATCACAGTAATCAAGCACTGAAAGGAGAAAACATAAGCAGGAACTGGCTCTTCCTGCCAGAAGCAAGTCAGGCATTTTCCCAGGCCTCACCAACTGCCTACCACAGTCAAGCAAGGGAAGTTTTTTTATGGTTTTGGAACATGAAGCTTAGTGCAATTGGGTAGCTTACAATAAACACAAGTATGCAGAGTTCTGACTCCAGAGCCCAAGTTTTTCTGCCACTGTAGAGAATGAACACAACAGCCAGAACAAAGTGCTGTAAGAAGCAATCCTACTGCAAAGGCAAAGATTGCAGTACAAGCATCCCACACTTGCAGACTTTACTTGACTTAGGTAAATGGAAGGACCATTCTTAAGAAAGCAACAGCAAAAGATTAGACATCTTACCATCTTCAAACATGAAATGTTGGGAGGCTTTCTCCCCCACTTCAGCCCAAGCAAAATCAGGTCCACACTCAGGCATGAGAGAGTGCACATTCATGGGATAATCTAGGATGTTTTGAAAGGGGACACATAGTGTTTTCCATTTGCCCCTCTGTAGGTCAGTGACTCTCCAAATGAGGAGGTGAAGGTGTGATCTTGCTCCACTAGAGACATTTGGCAGTTGCTGGAGATGTTTTTGGCATTACAGCTAGTGGAGAGGTATGCTAATATCCAGTTGGTACAGGCCAATGTATAGCATAGCCTCCCACAATAAGCATTACCTGGCCCATGTTATCAGTAATGATGATGAAAAAAGACTCCTTAGACTCCTATGAGTCTAGAGAAAGGATTGTTCCTGTTCTAAGATGCTGGGTCTGCTTTGGTTGGAGGTGGGTTGGGTTGGGTTGGGTTGGGTTAGACTGGGTTTGAGTCAGGATCTCTCACTATGTAGAAAAAGATGCTTGGCTTCGAACTTGGGGTACCCCTACCTCAGTTCCCATGTGCTACTTACAGTCATGTTCCACCATGCTGGGCTTGCTTTGTAACTATGTTTAGAACCAGGAATCTCTCAAGAAATGTTGGAGACTCAGAAATTTGGCAATCCTGGAAAAAATTGGTATTCCTTACTACTGACCCTTCTTCCTGTTGAAGTCTACTTTTAGAGTTGAGATTTTCCTTTTGGTAGCCTACTCCTTTTCTCTTGATTAATAATTAATTTTTACATTTGTCCCAAGTGGCTCTTTGTGTCTCAGACTCACCCTCTTTCTACAGTGAAGGGTTAGACAGTGACCTTGGCACCTGGGGATCTGCTCTGACACTACTCAGGCTAAAGAGCAGAAAGGAGAGCTCCGTCTGCAGGCAATGCAGGCAGGGAGGGACACTCAAGAGGCTCTTGCTTTCTTGAGTCCCTAATTCAAGCGCTGAATTATACCCTTCCATTGTACTTAGTCCCACAGAAGCCTGCAGAAGAGGGCCATGAATGAGGCTGATTTGCAGCTTGAAGCAACAGTGGCTCTGAAAGTAAAAGAAGTTTCAGAGCGAGGTGGCTAATTCCTGAGATAAGACATTTTCCTCAGGCCGTGTGTTTACTTCATTGACCAGGCTGTCACTTTTTAATCCTAACAACAATTTTTGTTTATAATTTGGGGAACTTTAATAAGAAACTTTATCTACATGATTTGATGCAGTCATTCATTCAACATTTATAAGACCTACAGTGTGTCTAAGCACTGGGTTTTCAGCAAGGACTACAATTTATCACTTAGATAAACTACTTTTTGCCTCCAGGTCTTGATATCTTCATCTATTAAAAAAGATCGAATAGTAGCGGTTGTTTCCAGAACTCACTGAAAGAATTTGTGCAAAGATTGAGTGTTATCTTGAGCACTCAGGAAACATTCAGTGGCCCACTCCATGGAGAGAACTACAGCCTTCCACTGGGTAGAGTGCAAAAAGAATCCTAGCCTCAACTTAGGTAGGCATTGAGGGAGGCTTCCCTGTCCTTTCAACAAGTCTCACTGCAGACTCCTGGTCCTCTGACTCTCACAGTCATTCTGCCTGCTCTTCCATGATGTCCCCTGAGCCTTAGGAAGAGGGATCGTATTGATGAGTCCACTGGGGCATCTATGCATTATGCCCAGTTGTAGTTTCCTGTAACCATCTCCCCTGGCTGTAAAGAGAAGCTTCTTTGATGCGGGAATCTTACCCTCATACCCCATAGGTATGAGGTATGATTCCGGATGAAGATGGGAGTTATGCTGGTCTAGTAAAGCAGTGGTAGGAGGTTCTCTTCTAAGACCGATGACCTCACTAGCCCCAGGTAGTTAGGTAGGTTTTGGGTACCAAACGTGATCTCCCTTCTGTCGAGCTGGCGTTAAGTCCAATTAGACAGAGATAAGCACCTACTGTCGCATGTTTGGGGCTCTCTTGCTGCTCTAGGCAGCATTATGGTTTATGTGCGTCACAGCTGATAAACTGTGTCCCTCCCTGAGCAGCTTGCGTAGGTAGGACTTTCTGGTGTTGTGAAAGCTAGACCACAGGAAAGAGGCTTTCAGGTTACAGCCAATTTGAATCATCTGAGTCCTGTGTCCTATGTGTGTAGTGTCTTCAGCAACAGGGACTTACCTTTGACCTCTGAGTGGCAGCCAAGCAAAACGGCAATAGCCTGTATTTTTGGAGTCACTTGGACTACTCTGGCCAACAACTCAAATGACAGTTTCTCATGCTTTTGTTACATAGTCGATGGCTCTTGACTTGGACTGACATTGTCAGTCCAAATTGTTTAACTTTATTTAAGGGGTGCTCGTGTGCGCGTGCGCGTGCGTGTGCGTGTGTGTGTGTACTTATAGGGATTGTTTATAATTTTAGATAAATATAAAATAATGCAATTCCTTGAGGTTCTAACAAACAAGCTTAGTGTCATTTGTCCTTCTATATTGACCTCCTCCCCATTTTTCCATTTCCCCCTTCATCTTACCTATATCCTGCTGTTTCTTTCTTAAGTCCCCACCACCCATGGGCTGTTTATAGTTTCCTGGTTTCTGCAGGTATTGTATATTATGTACTCACATCTGAAGATAAAGAGTTAGGAACTACAGATGAGAGAGAACATACTATTTGTCTTTTGGGGTCTGAGTTACCTCACTCAATATGATCTTTTCTGAGTCATTCATAATCTCATTTCTTTACAGCTGAATATTATTCCACAGTGTATGTATACTGCTGCCTTCTCATTATGTATTTGTCCGTTGTAGTACATGTCGGTAGGTTGTTTCCATTTTCTAGCTATTGTGCCTGGAATGGCAGTGAACATGGCTGAGCAAGTGTGTCCACAGTGGGATGCTGAGTGCTTCAGGCATAGGCCACAGACTGGCAGAGCTGGGCAACATGGTGTATCTCCTTCAGCCTTTTGAGGACTTTTTAGACTGATTCTCAAGTGGCTGCTCCAGGTTGCACTCCCACCGACAGCGAAGGAGGGTTTATTCCTCTTTCCCCGCATCCTCCACAGCATTTTTATGTTATTTTGTTGATCCTAGCCATCCTGACTGGGGTGAGATGAAACTCAAAGTTGTTTAATTTGCATTTCCCTAATTATCAAGGATGATGAATACTTTTTGAGGTATTATAGCCATTTTCATTTCTTCTATTAAGAACTATCTACAAATGCTAATACAAATTTGATATCTTTCTAAAATATTATTTTAGGAGCTACACAGTATCCGTAGCTGAATCTGTCATAGTTTCTTTAATAAATTTATTCATTTACATCCCAATCACAGCCCCCCTTCCTCCTCTCTTCCTGGTCTCACCCTCCTACCTTCTTCCCCCTCCCCTTTCCCCTTCTCCTCAGAAAAGGGGACCCCCTTACAAAGCCCCCCCCCAGACCATCAAGTCACATCAGGACTTAGTACATCCTCTTCTATTGAGTCCAGGCAAGGCAGCCCAGCTAGGGGAAGGAACCTGTCATACTTTATCTATTAGTTTACGTATTGAACAGTTGTTTCCAGGTTTTAATTCCATTGACTCTTCAGCCAATTAAGATTCCATGATGACCCAGGGTGGGATAATCAATCCTCTCTTAGATGGACAAACGGGATGGACATTGAATGTAGGAGAAAACAAGCAACAGGACAGGAGCCTACCACAGAGGGCCTCTGAAAGACTCTAACAATGAATCAAAGCTGATATTAAGACTCACAACCAAGCCTTTGGCAGAGTGCAGGGAATCATATGAAAAAAGGGGGAGTTAGTAAGACTTGGCGAGGACAAGAGCTCCACAAAGACCAAATAGATCAGGGCACAGGGGTCTTCTATGAGACTGTTTCTCTCATCAAGGACCATGTATGGATACAAACTATAATCCCTGCTCGGATGTGGCCCATGGTAGCTCAGTACCCAACTGGTTACCCTAGTAAGGAGAACAGGGACTATTTCGGTCATGAACTCAATGGCTGGCTTGTCGACCCCCACCCCCCTAAGGGAAGGAGCAGCCTAACTAGATCCCAGAAGAGGACATTGCAACCAGCCCTAAAGAGACATGATAAGCCAGGGTCAGATGGAAGTGGGGGAGGTCCTCCCCTATCAGTGGACTTGGAGGGGGGCAGGGAGAAGATGAGGGAGGGATGGGGAGAGTGGGAGGGAATGAGGGGGGGGGCTATGGCTGGGATACAAAGTATATAACCTGTGATTAATATAAAAATAAATAAATTACTTATAAAAATTCCATGATGATAATGAGGAAAGGACAGGAAATCTTTTAATATTTATATTATTTTAGGTGTGTGTTTATGCATGCACATGTGTGTGTGCGTGCGTGCGTGCATGCGTGTGTGTGTCTGTGTGTGTGTGTGTGTGTGTGTGTACGTGTGCATACATGTTTAGAGGCTACAGATCCCCTAGAGTCGTAAGAGTTTGTGAGCTGCTGGGAACGGAACGCAAGACCAGAATGTACCCCTAACTGTTGAATCACTGAAGAAAGGAGATATTAAGCAAAGAGGAAAAGCTGAGGCACCGTGGAGTGGCGATGACAGTACTCGGGAATGGTATTGCTGCGTGGAAAAATCTTCAGGCACTTGGTCACATAATGGTTCAGTCATGCCAGTCAGTTTCCAGATCCCTGAAGAAAAATGTCCAGCTAGCTCAATAGTGTCACTGCCTCAGAGGATATCCAACTAACAGAATACAGTCATGACTGAAGTATCTCCTCAAAGAAAATTTGGGTGCTCTAACCAGGGGGGGGAGGAATTGATACATCAGCAACAGTGGCTACAACCATCTCATAGATAAATCTTCACACATATCTGGGGTCATTTCTTTGGAATAAATTATGAGATGAATAATTATTGGATGAAATATAGATATCAACTAGGAAGTTTGACAATCCTTCTTTTAAACAGCATGATGTATATTTTCGGCATTCTAGGCCTTAGTCTATCTAATCTGCCCATCCAAGTTCTTGAAACAAGAATAGTTCAGAGGCATTTTGTCTCAACTAACTTACCAAACACACGTGTTTTGGGCGATTTTACAATAAATTTATTAGTTCTGTTTTTGACTCTTTGGACCCCAATACAGTCTGATCTCCCTTCTTCCAGTAAACATAAAAACTAAAACTTTAAACGTAAAAGGCAAGGTGGAAAAGGTCCAGTTTATACTAAAACAACCAGCCCATTTGATAGCTCTGAGTGATATCACTGGTCAGAGAGAATTTCTTTCCCCCTAGGAAAGAAAGAAAGAATGCTCAAAGCACACTTCTATCACATGGAATTGCCTGGATCTGGCGTACAGCTCCCTTTTTGGAAAAGTTGTAGGAATATGATTCTTTCCCCTGCATATTAGCTCTAGCATCAGCCCACATGACCAATCATAGGATTCCTTTTCATTTCTTCTTGGCTCTCCAAGGACAGATGTCTAAATGAAGAGGGCTAGCACCTGTGCCCATTCAGAGTTAACTAAGTTTTTGTGACATTGGAGGTCACTAAGAGTCTCCATGAAGAGAAAAAAAAATACTGTAATTTTGCTAGCCATGTCAGACTATGTGTATTTTCCAGAAGCAAAAAGTAGTGAGACCAAATAAGCTGAGGTACCTGCGGCAAGAACATTTCAGTCCCTGACTGGGGGAAGTACTGCTTCATTCCCATTCAACCTAGAAATCCTCCCATCAGCTTTAGGTAAATCTTAATTTGATTGTTCACTCACTTAAAGATCATTTATGGAATACCAGCACCTGGGGCTTTTGAAATTCAAAGATAAGTACTTCAGAGAACTTTAGCCTTCCCAACACACACATGCACACACGTGTCTCAGGGATGTTTTTAGGATAACATGAAATATAACAATATACATCAAGAATATTTTCATGAAGCTGAAAATAATCTTTCTAGAATAAAAATAGGAACAAGCAATGGTTTTGGTTGTTTTGTTTTTTGTTTTTTTGTTGTTGTTGTTGTTTTGCTTTGTTTCTAAATCAGGAAGCTAAAATTACCTTTCTTTTTTCCTTTTTTTGTTATTATCATTTATTACAATTTATTCAACTTGTATCCCAGCTGTGGTCCCCTCCTTCATCTCCTCCCAATCCCACCCTCCCTCCCTCTTCGCACTCTAGCCCCTCCCCTAGTCCACTGATAGGGGAGGTCCTCCTCCCCTTCTATTTCACTCTAGCCTATCAGGTCTCATCAGGACTGGTTCCATTGTCTTTCTCTGTGGACTGGCAAGGCTGCACCCTCCAGGGGGAGGTGATCAAAGAGCCTGCTACTGAGTTCATGCCAGAGAGAATCCCTGTTCCCATTTTGAGACTGAGTCTATGGGCTACATCTGAGCCAGGGTTTTAGGTTCTCTCCACGCATTGTCCTTGGTTTGGGCTATCCGTCTCTGCAGGGTCTATTTGCATTTTTCTACATGTAGACAGCCAGTTAGACCAACACCACTTGTTGAAGATGATGTCTACATGTAGAAAAATGCAAATAGATCCATATTTATCACCCTGCACAAAACTAAAGTGTAAGTGAATCAAAGACCTCAACATGAAACCAGACACACTACACCTGTTAGAAGAAATGTGAGGAAGAGCTTTGAACTCATTGGCACAGGAGACAACTTCCTGAACAGAACACCAACAGCACAGGCTCTAAGAGCAACAATCAATAAATGGGACCTCATGAAACTGAAAAG